>JZKD02S0034493.1:966307-985821 GCA_000966675.3 Picea glauca
CATTAACACTGACTCGACCTAAGGTCCACTAAGTAAAACAAACAACACACGCTATGAATCTGAGAAGCAATCAATCAAACAAAACCTTCCCATGATGAAACCACTAGTTGGTGATTAAATCCAACGTTGTGAGATCAAAATAGGAAGGGGCGGGGATAGAGTGGGTGGATCAGTTACGTTGGTGACCTGCTTAATGGACTTACTCCTTGGTGCAAGCTTCCACGCAGTAATTTTGGATTTACCCTCCAAGGAGCCCAAGTGAGTTTGACCAACGTCTGTTCCAGGTACAGTGAGACTTCCCTTCACCGTCACCTTGTGTGAGACCCTAAATATTGTGGCTACTAAGGTCAGCAACTCATAGTCAGCCCCTGGGCAGGTACAGTCAATAGTCCAGTCGGAACGTATGGGAAAGATAACAAGTCCAAAATCAACTTGAAAGGCTCCCACACATAATCATGGTTATACCTTCCAGTGACCCCCAATATATGATCCGACCACTACAAACAGTTGGGCCACGGAGGGATAATCTCCGTAACTCACCTGAATGCGACCTCGTGTGTAACCCCTGTGTGAGAGGGAGATCCCAGCAAGCCAATATGACAATTGGATTTGACTCTCCCTACTGTAAGATACTAAGTTTGTTCAATAGCTTTGGAAATTTATCCTTTCAACCTATTCCAAATCCCTACACCTTAAACTAATGTAGGTTCACTAACAAAGATGTAAAAAGTCTAATAAATTTTACTTAAGTGTTGATTTTAATGGCTGTTGTTTAATCATAGGGTGTACAAAAGTGAAACTGGTGGAATGATGACTCAATTCCCAAAAATATGAATGAAATATGATAAGCAATCATTTATTTTCAATGAATACCTATTTAAAGGAAAGAGGAAGAGTCGTTTTCACTATCAAACACTTAGTAAGGAATGGCCTCAATCAATTTTGTTCTCAATCAAATCCAATATGATGCCACAACATTTCAGAAATGCAATCTAATCATTAATATGTACTTTTGTCATTTTCATGCGAATGATGATCAATTCAATGAAAAAATTTGTCCTGCCAACTACCCTTTCAGATCAAGGAGATTCGGACAAGAAAACGCAAATTTTGTACAAACAACACACCCTTTTGCAATCAAACAAGAGAAAGAAAATCAAAAACACAAAAGGAAAGAGAAAGAAATTGGATCAGATGACCTCAAAGAACCAAATGAGAAGAGTCATAGACTTCTAATGTCCTTCACTAGAGTTCTTGCTCAGTCGGATAGGAGAGAAGAAAGCAACGGATTGATTTCAAGCTCTCAACAACAAAAAATCAAAAATAAGGAAGAAGGGCAAAAATATGAACAAAAAGGTGTTTACTTCTCAGGAGGAAGCATGTCAAAGGTCAAAGGAAGGATCATTAAATCACAAAGAAACTCAACAAGTGAAAAAACAAGGTCTGGACCTCCAAAAAAATGTAATTTTTGAAGAGATTTTGGGAAAAAAAGGTTGGTGCTCTAGTATAAGGGCCACTAGAGCGTTATAAATCTTTGTCTAACACTTACAGGGAGTGTTGGTGCTTTACTAACATGGGCAGGGGGGCGCCAGGCTCAAAAAACTCATAAAAATGTCCAAAAACCCAAAATTTTGATCGAATTTTGACAGGTAAGCTGAGTGTGATGGGGTAAAGAGTCAATCAGAAAGAAAAACCAGATATGAAGGGGTGAAAAAGGCCTAATAACACAAAGTTTAAGACAAGGTCTATGAGGAAAAAAAAAACTAAGAAAGTTATGATTCCTCCCCAGTGGAGTCGCCAGTTTCTGTTGAAGGAAAATCTCCCTGCTGACAGGTAGGTGTCCTCAAAGAGCTAGACTCTTAACTCTAATATAGAAAGTTCTTATCATGGTCACTAACTTTCTTTTATATCTAGGTGGACTAGTGTGTGAGGAGGAAGGAGAAAAAAAGTACCTTTTACCGGTGTTTGTCCCTTCACGCTCCGAGTTGAGCTCCAATATTTTGCTCCTCGATAGGCCCTGTAGACAAACAAAAAATGACCACTTCCTACTCTATCAAGATTAGTTTGAAATAGGCATATCTACTAAAGAGACAAATTCATGTGATATTGAACACGAATTAGAAAGAAACAGGCCAAGCAAATTATATTAATGAGGACAAAACATTACTTACAATCGTAGATGGATTGTAGCAGTTTCGTCAAGTCCTCCTTGTCTAACCCTTGCTCAAAAGATCCATGATCTGAATGATGATAGATTCAATGATTTATCCCTATGAGATCATAGGTCTCTTGCTTCCAAATTATCTCTGTTCCAACACCACTTATGAGATCATAAGTTTGGTGTGATTCTCTCTTTTCAGTCCCCTTTCACCATTAGAAAGCTTGCGTATATAGCCCTAGAGAGGCTTTAACCACTTGAGATATCCTTGGGGAAGTTGAGGATTTGCCTCCTTCAGTTGAGGATCTTCCCTAAGATCATGGCTATACTAGGGATTCAAATCCAGCTGCCTTCCAAGAATGAAAGGATCCTCCCACCATTCATCTCAACAACTTAACTACTGCCCAGAATAGGCAGCGCTCCCTCAAAAGGGCCATCAGAGCGCTGTAGTGCTCCCCAGTAGGCTTAAAGGGAGCGCCATCACTCCTAAAGACACCAGTGCTCCCCTAGAAGGGCCAAAGAAGCTTTATAACGCTCCTAGACAGTGTAAGGGGGAGCGCCAGCACTCCCAGAAGAGGTATAGGGGAGTGCTCCCCTCCAAAAACTCAGTTTTTTGGGTGCTTTCAGATGGCAAAAGGTTTATAAGCCTACTGACTCATTTCTTCTCTTCCAAATCAAATGTTTGAGGTGTTTCAAGTGTCCTTCTCATGTCGTTATAGGCACGACATAGGCATCATGACAGTATGCTTTCTTTAACACTTGCGACACTTGTGAGCAAAGTGTGACACTTGCGACCTCTGTAATGATGACACTTGCAACACTATCAAAGTGAGTATTTTTTATGTGTAACAATAACTGATAATTACAAATTTAAAAATTCATGTAAAAGCACTAAAACCCCAATTTGAGGCCTTATATGAAGGAATTTGGCCCCGGAAAAGTGTCAAAATGATGTTTGATCTGAAGGATAAGATAGGCACAACATTGAACTCCCTGTAAAATTTCATCCCAAATGGATAACCAAGTCAAAATTTATGACCCTCGAAAAATCCGTGCATCAAGAAATGTCCCAGCCCCCGAAGGGGTTACGACCGGAAGACGTGAAATCCCCACTCCCAATGGATGGGAATGATGAATGAATCTAACCTCCACCCTAAGTGATCGCTTGGTAGGAATGTGACCTCCACTGCAAGGGATCACTTGTTAGGAATGTGACCTCCACCCCAATATCCCAGCTCAGATGGATTAGGCCCTGAAACCATAATGATGACAAAGTAATGAAGGGAACTTCTAGATGGAGGCATGGGTTGATTAATTCTCGTGGACCAACAAATGAAGGAGTGATAATCATTTATCCTGACCTCCACCGACCAACCTTATTCGGTGTAAGTACCCAATCTTTGCGGGGCACCCTCCAGTAGTACTAAACAATGTGATACAAAATTTTCTTGAGGTACCACGACAAACCCCCATAGTCACCTCTAAGATCCCAAGGAAGAGAAATTATGGTTACAAACTTGAAGTCGACATCCAATGAAACAATTAATAGTTGAGATCGAATACATGGGTAGGGTAACAAATTTTGAAGCCTTGAAAGTGCCACCTCTCATGGAGGTAAGGACATTGACAAAACCCCCAAAATGTGATATCTCCACTGTGCTCTGTTAATCTTTGAAGGGGAATATCCTTGGCTCCCCCTTACGCGACCTCATTCTTATCTTCTATGTGAGAGGAATTTCCCGACCACACCTATACCACAGTCATATTTTACACTCCCTATCTTGGGTTCCTAAGTTTGTTTTTTGGCCTTGGATAAATTTACTCTCTAACCTACACCAAGGCCCTAGCCTAAAATTGTTGTTGTATTCTATTGAAATGAAAAATGTTTAATACATTTTATTAAGTGTTCATTTTATTGGTTGTTACTTAATCAGAAGGTTTATGTATGAAACTTGGATTTTGTTTTGATAGACCCAAAGAAAGATAAACACTTTTAATAACACATTGCACAATGCGGTTTCTTCACTGAAAATTGAAAGTTCTAAAAACAGTTCAACTGAAAACAAACTCTTTTCTTTTATGTTTCTTGAAAATGAAAACATTGCAACTTCTTGTATGAAAGATTTTGAATCACTTTGCAATGCAACCTAAAATACTTCTTTGAAGGCTATGTAAACAAAATGCAAAAACTTTACAAATAAGGTTTATTTTCTTTTATGGAAGGCTACTATAACCGAAAACAACAACTTATCAAAGAAAAATAAAAATCCTAAAGACTTGAGTGCTAACAAGCAATTTCTTTTCTTGTCAATTTTAAAGGCAAAGGAAAGAAGAGAAGAAAAACTAGCAACCTAACTATTTTTTGTCTTTTTGTTAAAAAGAAATGAATATGCAACTACAATGCAAATTTTATTTTTATTTTTATTTTTATAAATGAAAGACAGAAGGTTAAAAATAAGAAAGGAAACAATTTCTAATCACTAGAACAATATTCAATCTGGAAACTAAGACCATACATACAATTAACCTTTCAAATGACCTTGATAACCTTACAAACAAAATACCAAACTGACCTAAAGAATGATCTTTTAGATGATTTAAGAGTTTTCTAAGACTTAACAAAGAAATTAAAATCAAACACAAACCCAAGAGGTTCAACTTATGCTAAAGAACCAACCTAGACCCTCCAAAACTAAGAGAAAGGTTGAAAATTCAAAACTTTACATAGATCCGCGATTCTGTACACTGGGACTTGCAGATATCCATGGGTCATACAAAGTCAAAGCTTGAATATCCACGACTCATCCAAATCCAAAGCACGGATGAACCAGTAAATTTTGAAAATTAAAACAACCAACCCAGGAAAAAGGCTTCCAGAAATCTAGGACAAAGTTTCTAGATGGGTAATGCTTCAAAGAGAAAGTATAGAAAATAAGAAAATGTACATTAATAAAAGACAACATAAGACACCCTAATACTGACCCAAACTAGAAGAATATGTCCCCAATATGATCACCAATTCTTTTATGGGATTTTTTCATTGTGACCTTAGGTCATGTCATTGGAGAGAAAGACCATATATAAAATATAGAAATATACCCTCACATACTATAATTTTATGAGAAGAATAACTACTTTGAGAAGTGAAAGAGGGAGAGAGAGATAAGGAGAGGCGTCACACCTTGAACCCTACACCTAATGTCGATCCTCTCTCTCCAACTTCGATGTTTCTCCTGATATCCACTGGTATCAACCTCCAACACAAAACTAATTCTATAATGCAACAAGGTAGTTATAGATCCAAATCATATATATAATGTGCAAATATTCAAGTATATGAAAGAAGCTAGCATATATCAAAAAATTGAAATCAATTTACACATGTATGGAGGAAGGGGAAACTCTTTTATTGAAAACGATAAAAATGAGTGGTTCCAACCTGAATCGAACCACTGACACTACCTCGAAGCCAAATTCCCAGGTTCCTCCAATGGTCCTTCAAGGTGCAGAAGTTCAAAGAAACAATGAGAACTTTTCCAACAACAGAACAAATGGCTGCAATAATTGAGAATGGGAAGATGCACCATGAGATAAACCAGATAAGAGTTGAACAATAGACTCTCACATAGAATCTTGAGTCGCTATAGGAGGAATAATTCTGGGTGACGGAAGAAATTGCAGCTACACAAGTCATAGTAAAGTAAACAATGCAAGACAACATAGAGAAATTGAAGACCCCCATTACCACACAGATAGCAGAGGGGATTTTGACAAAAGAAGCACACGAAAAGGAGAAGGTTGCAACTACGAAGGAACTTTTCAGAAGTTTTTTTTGATGTGGAAGAGAGTGCAGTGGAAGGATTGAGTGGCTTGGGACGAGGCACAAGTGAATTTTGGGGGCTTGTTGGGACAGGATTTTGGGGACTAGTTTTGGGAGCTATGCAGGAGAAAATCGTGCACAAAAGAAGGACAGATATTTGGTGCACTTTCACTTTCAGGGGTCAGTGTGCGCAAAAGAAGGGAGATCGTTGGAATCCATTAGGCATTTTGGGTCCATCAATATGGGCTAAGCCCCATTGTAATTGTATAAGTATGTAGAGTTTTGGGATAGAGAGGGAGGAGAGTGATAGAGAAATAGAAGGATATGGAAATAGATAATTAATAGGAGAATAGGAGAACAAAAAGGGTAGTTTGTATGTGAGCACAATGCACATATTTTGTAATGGATGTTATGAATAATATAATAAGAATTCAATCATTGTGTACGTAGCCCATCTTGGGTGAACCACATTAATCATGGTGTCTATGTGTTATGATGTGTTTGATGCTCTGTCTATTGCGCGCATATGATATATCTTCTATTATTATGAATATGTTACATGTTAATTTGTTTCTATGTACATGATATAATATTGAATAATTGTTAAGTAGAATGGTTATAAGGAATACCTCACATTCCTTCATGATTATGTAAACATGGTTCCTGCAGTTCCCATAGATACATCGAGTGAGACTTTACCTACTTGTGGGTAATGATGACAGGGCCAGTATATGACACTAGTGCATTTGGGTCAAATTTCGACAGCGCGTTCACCGTAATTGCCACTTTCTATTGTCGAAAGAATGAAAAACATCAGACCCCCTTAAACATCGTTTCACGGGACGTCACTTTTTCGACGACATAGTTTTTGTCTGTATTGCGATGTTATATGACGCCATGTGTCATCATAAATTGGATTTCCCAACCCCATATTGATGTTGTAAGACCGACGTCTAGGTCGTGGCAATACCGACATTGTAGACGTGGCAAAAGGGACGTTTCAGACGTGGCAAAAGGGACGTTTAAGACGTGGCCAAGGGGATTTTTCAGACGTGGCAATACTGACATAGTAGACGTGGCAAGAGGGACATTTTAGACGTGGAAAGAGAGATGTTTCAAAGGTGGAAAGAGTGATTTTATAGAAGTGGCAAGAGAGACGTTCTAGAGGTGGAAAAAGAGATGTTATTAAGGTGGCAAGAGAGACGTTTTAAATGTGGCAAGAGCGATGTTTCAGAGGTGGCAAGAGAGATGTTTTGAAGGTGGCAAGACCGACGGGACGAGGTATTAGCCTCGCCATGCTTGCTATGGGAGCGACACTCTTGGACGTGGCAATAACGATGTCCATCAGGTGGCAAGAGAGATGGCCTGGAGTTACTATCTCCGACGTGGTTGCTATGGGAGCGACAATCTTGGAGGTGGAAAGAGAGATGTCTTGGATGTGGCAATAGCGACGAGAAGAGAGTGAAAGACATTGCATTTGCCACCTTTCTGTAGGTATTTAAAAAAAAATACAATATCAATATCAAGACCTAATAGTCATTCCAAGCCCAAAGGAGGATTAAGTCATATAGGTGTCAGCTAGTGACCCACTTAATAGTTTCCTTAGGCTTTCCCTTGCACTAAAGGTTGGGTTTTTTCTTTCGAGAGTGTCTAAGAGATAAAAAGACCCAATAATCTTTGAAATTTGTGGTGCTCTATAAGATAGTTATTTAGTAGAACAATATTTAAGGCTATATACAAGCTAAGGTAGCTAGCTCTAGTGCTACAACTCCAAAAATAGTGCAAACAAGAAGCAATTCTATTGAAATTTTGAAGAACTTTGAAGTCCTTAAGACAATCTTACATTATAAATTTTGTATTTCACTACTAGATGGTTTGATCACAATCCCCTTTCAAAACAAAAGCATTCATTTTTGTTAAAAAAACGTGAAATCACTATTAGATGACTTAAAGGGATCCATCCCATTATGCCCTTTACAATAACTGAATAGACTACAAGAATTCAAGACATTTGAACATTGATATAAATATAACTTCAACTTCATAGCTTGATAGTGGAACGAAACTCACAAGAAAACAATAGGTTGTTAAAGATGTTGATGCAAGCTGATGGAACTTGATTATGATGCATAATTGATCATTGGGTTGTTGGAGGAAGTTGAATCCACTCATCTCCACAAACTCAAAACACCTGCAACTTTCTCCATCCTAAGTAGAATGGAACTTTCACTTAAAGAGCTCATATAAATGACCCTCATGCATATTAGGCAATCATGGAATGAGGTCACCAATAGACTTACCAATGGAATTAACTCTAAAGGATCTGTTTATGCAATAAGTTAGGAGACCTACCATTCTCAAACGTGAAGTTGAGTTGTGAAGAGTTGCTAAATAAGTCCAACCTCACTCATAAGCTATGGTAATGGTGGAAATATGGCTATATCCTCATCAAGCAAAAGGAATAATGATCGTTCCACCTAGATCCAACATCTTGCAGACCTGCCATTCTTGACCTTGAAGTTGAGTGTGAAGTCTGGCCTTGCTCGTAGGCTATAAGATAATGGTGGGAAATATGACTAAATCCTTGTTAAGAAAAATAAACAATGATTGTTACACCCAAATCCAACAGCATGGAGGACCATCCAAAACCCAATGATATGCACCTTCAACATTTCAAGGAAGATCTCAATAGCAGAAATGAAGGCCACAATGCACGACTATTTATATAGAGGGCTAAGTTCTTAACTTTTGAACGACATATTTCATATGTGGCAAAACAAAAAAGTATAAGCCACCAAAAATAATATATGTTAGGCTTTGGTTTATCATCTATCGAGTAGGGAAACCATGCGTGCTCATCAATCTACTATGCCTTTTTATGCATGCTCATCAATCTACTAGACCTTTTTATTATTCTCACATCTAGTTAGGCGCTTTGCCTACTTAAAGAAACAATGAAAGCTAGTTCCCAAAGCAAAAAGGGAATAAACCTAATGCTTGGTGCTCATTGTTTGGATTTGTATTTGTAGTGAAAATGAATAATCTAGATTGCATCATCTTCTATTTCAAGCTATCTTTCTTTCCTTGAAAGAAGTCATCAGCATAAAAAAAATAGTTCAATAAACCATAGCTTAGTTGTTATTTCTGTTATTCACTTCGTTGTCATTTCTATTTGTTGTTAAATACCTAAGAGAAATCACCATCTAAAATCAGTCTCCAACCCTAAGTTACACACTCAGATCTACACTTAATATTTAATTCATCTAGAGGCCTACACCCCTCACCCTAGTTTTCCCAATTCCTCTCAAAACAAGTTGATGAATTTACCTCCCTTCCCAGCCATAGAGTGTGGTGACTCACTCTAACCATCACAATCCAATGATAACACAAAATACATGTAATAACCACTCTCCCTTGTCATTTAAATGAATAGGGAATACACTTGGACCATGAGAACCCCCAAAGGACATGTAGACATTTTGCTTATGAGTTATCCTCCAAAGAGACCACATTTTCCTCTGGTTTGTGTACTTTCACCATGCCTACTCTAAATAGTATAATGCCTAAGCTAACACAATAAAACTAAGCTATAATATGGGCAATCATTAAACTCTACTTTCACCATGCCTACTCTAAATAGTCTAATGCCTAAGCTAACACACTAAAACTAAGCTATAATATGGGCAATCATTAAACTCTACTTTCACCACGCCTACTCTAAATAGTCTAATGCCTAAGCTAACACACTAAAACTAAGCTATAATATGGGAAATCATTAAACTCTTGTAAGAGGGTCATGTGACTATTTATGTTTACCACCTTAATCTGACTTCTCTGCAATTCTTGATCCTTTGACTATCTGTTGTCAGTGGATACGTGAAATATTGGAACTGCTAATCCATTCCATTTATAAGATGTTAAAAAAACACGAACTTTGCTTATTACCTGTTGCTACTCAATCAACATCAAAATATATATAAATATAAAAAACTACCCATACACGTTTTACCTTGGTTCTGATCAAGGGAAAATCTCAGACACTAATATTGCTCTTATTTCCTAGAATTACAGAATTAGCACAAGAACTGATATGAATCTCATGCTTGCATAGCTCAAGGTTACATATATGGAGTTCACACCACAGATCAGACCCAGGTTTAGATGGATCCATGACACTAATCAATGCATCCCATTCACAGACACACACATACATGAGTTGATTTATCATCTCCATCGCAACCTCTCTTGGGCTGTTGATTGCACCTTGCAACCCCCACTCCTCTTGGGGTTGTATATTGCATCTCGCTTCTCTAAGTGCAATAATTTGGTAGCACTATTATATCAAGAACCTTTCATGAACTTCGGTAGCATTGTGCTTGGCACTACATGGATAAAGTCTATGATAAGAGCCAGTATTGAAATATTTAGTGGAATCATCTTTCTTCCTTAATGAATTGGGTACCAAGGGAGTTTACTAACCTTAACAATCATTCATATATCAAAATAAAATGCCACATTAACTTTACAATATCTGTCATGATGTACACCCAAAATGTTTAACTCAAACAACTATGCCAACACAACCATGTGCTTTGCAATTGCCAAACATGCCTTTTAAAGCAGATCAATTTGAGCAATGTTTTTATTTCATTACAAATCTCCAAAGTAATTTGTATTTGACACATCCATTTGAGTTTGGGTAATTATTAATTTCATATATTACTGTTACAACTCACATTAACACAATTCTTCATGCATGAATAATCTCTTTTTTCAATTATGGTGAATGAACCGACATTAAGTTCATACACGTCTAACAGATCCTTCAAACTTTTACCCAATGAAACATGTTGTCATAGCTTCTATCCTAATGAGATTACTCTTGGTATCATCTCCACAAGCTTGAAGACCTAAAATATGAGGTATGCAAAATTTGTGCATGGCAAATCACTTTAAAAATGAACTTGTGTCTAACTGCATGTTCATCTCCTCTTCTTTAAATGACGTCCATAGAAGAACCATACAAAATTAATCAAACCTACCAAATAATAATATCATAACCATTATGGCATTTCGATGTCGAACATAGACAAGTTATCACATATCAAGAGAACATCAGTTTTTCCGAAAAGCACTTCCAAAGTTTCTCCTTGAGGTTAAGAATTCTCAATGTTTAAGAACAGGAGTAATGATGAAACTGGACCAAACCATGTTCCAATGCCAAGTGCTATATGCTTTGTATAATCCTTTCTTTTGTGTATGCCAAGGGCTTTGACATAACACTCATGGAGTACATGAACCACTTTCATCAGATGAAGAAAAGATTTTATATCGTCTACAGTGCCGAGGATATATAAAACTTAACTAAAATGCCAACCTTTGAGCTTCATCCATGATTAAGAGCTCCTTAATTTTGAGCCTCGGAGGTAACCAAATAAATATGTAAGATATTAACATGAACCTCCAAAATTGTGAAGCAGAAGGTTAAAAGTCCAAACCAAACTACATAGTAAATAAATAGTAATATGGTAGTTGATATTTGTACGATGCTTATTTTATGAACTTGCTGACTTGTTGAACAAACTTTAGTTGAAGCCTTCAATCATGCCAGAGATACTCAAATCAGCATGAATGGGCAAGTTGCCAACATAAACTAATTTGTTTAACTAAAATGCCAACCTTTGAGCTACAGAAATTTTGAGCTTCGTCCATGATTAAGAGCTCCTTAATTGAGCCTCAGAGGTGACCAAAGCAATATGCAAGATATTAACATGAWCCTCCAAAAGTGTGGAGCACAGGGTTCAAAGTCTAAACCAAACTACACAGTAAATAAATAGTAAATATGGCAGTTGATGTTTGTACAATACTATTTTTAGGAAGTTGTTGACTTGTTGAAAAAACTTTAGTTCAAGCCTTCAAGCAAGCCAAAGACACTGAAATCAGCATGAATGGACAAGTTACTAAGAGAAACTAAATTTTGTTTTCATGCTATGAACAAAGAAATCAAGAAAGATCAAAAGGCATATTTAAGACCTAAATAACACAAGTCTCAAATTTCTACCTTTGTGTTTGGAATGAAGCACAGACACAATCAAACCCTAGTGATATCTGGGGAAGATTATAATTCTTATAGATTGTACTTAGAGGGAATGTAGCTAAAAAGGACTTTAAGTATCTATACTACAAACTACTAATTTCACTTTGTCAAAAAGGTTAGTTTGTTGAGATGAAGGACTATGAAAACAACCATTTGAGAAAGACATAGTAAGACTGCTATTTAATTCCATGCATACATATAACTAAGTTATTTTTTATATAAACATTTTGGTGGATGGAAAATAAAAGTTTCCAAACCTTCTTTTCTATGATGAACAAAAAAAATACATGGAAAACATCAAAGCCTAGCAGAAGAGACAAAGAAACCCTTCAGGAAAAAAATCCAAAAGCATGCCAAGAATATTCTCAACCACTGTGAAGAAAAAATACAAGTTATGGCCACTAGAGTAGCAAAAGAAAAATAAAAATAATTATTATAATGTCAAGTTTGAAACTGGACCAATTGCGTTGTTGTAAACTTGGTCTCCAGAGGTACACAAAATAAAACATGACCAAAACTTTTGTACCATATTTATGAGCATAGAGGTTCAAAGCTATAGCTGTATAACATATGTGCTCCGTGACTAAGAACTTGTCAAAGATAATATCAACTAAGATGTATCTATACTATGATATCCTATAAGTTAACAAAGTGAAGAGTAAACCTTTGAAAAAACCTTTTTTACACTACCATTGGGAAATGGCTCAAGCAATCTAAAACACCTCAAAGACAAACATAAAAAAACCATCGCTTCATGATAACATGCTCAGCTAAACCAATAACTGTAAGCACAAAGGCCTACTTAATCTGACTTTTTACCTAAATCATAGAAATCTTGAAGGCTTGCCCATCTTTTTCCCTTTATGTCACACAAAGCTTTGTTTGGTCCCAGCATTTGGAATAGCTGACCATATGCTTTCTTGTGGGCTTTCTTTAGACCAATAAACCGTCAAATTTGGATAGAAAGATCATTGTACCTTATAGTATTCTATAAGCCAACTAGTGGCTAGTTCTCATGTGATAGGTATAAGAATGCAAGGAACATTAGCTAATAGCTATCAATCGTCTTGCTTCTTGAAGAGTTCTAAAGATTTTAACAGAATTCAATTGAAAAGATAAAATCCTGGAAACCAAGCACAATACCATGCCTGAAATCATTTATATCTTTTGACCATTTTTGTTTGGACATCAATCATCTGTCTCTTCCACACATCATTGCTATGCCTTTGACCCTCCAGCTCTAGAAGCAGGGCTGCCTTTTGGAAATTGTTAAGTTGTTCTATCTTGAGTCTCAGCTTCCATGTGTCTGGCCCGGTATGCTCTGTTTCTTCGATTATGTAATTAAATGAATTTAACATTGAGGCCTATTTTACTGTAATATAATACAAACTTGTAGGCATCTATGCTAAACCAATGAATTTCCAAGTAAATAGATATAAGGGCATTGGGGGAGGAGTGGGACAAACTACCTCGCGCAATGGCAATTCATCTGCTTCATGCATGTGCACAACCTGGCCCATCTTTGGCCTCTTTTCTGCATCCGGATCAACACATCTTAGTGCCACCAAAAGTGCCTTCTTGAGAGATCGTGCAGATGGTTTTAATTCAAGATTTGGATCTAGAAATTCTTCAGAGTGTCTATTCCCTACCATCATCTTTAACCAATCAACAAGGTTCACCTGCAGCATGAGCCCATGTAATTATTCCAATGTGAATTTTATGAGTGTATCTCCATTTTTAGCCTCTTGGCTATACCTAGAAAATGCATACAGTTATAATGTAATATAGACATACCTCTCCTACAGATCTACCATAGTCAATTGGTTCTCGTATAGTGATAGCCTCTGGGAGGAGGACCCCAAAACTGTACACGTCACTTCTTTCATTCAACAGCCCTGTATTTGCATACTTTGGGGCAACATATCTAGAAGCAACAGTAAAATCATGGGTAAATTAAGACATTCATTTCATGTCTGTAAAAGCTCCAGTGTGCTACCAAAAATATCATTGAAGCACCTAAAAGTGTTGATTTTGACATATGTTGATTATGTATACAAATCAATCAAACCAGCACAATACAACTGATGATAATATTAGTGTAAAAATTTAAATATCAAATAATGCAGTCCATCAATGCCTAAATTTGAAATTCAATTTGATCTTCAAGTATAATCTAGACAAGAAATTCAGGAGCTAACAGAAATGTTTGCAAGACAAATAAACAGGAACAAACCAACCAAATAGCAGTGCATAGAATTTTCAGTTAGAACTGTGAACATAAAACTAGCCATAACAAAATATAACGCAAACAAATTCCAGAGGAGAGTTTCCATGCTCATATAAAGAGCGATCTAATGAGAGCAAATTTAAGTAAAGAAAATCTAAGACTTCTTAAGAAATGCTAATGGTCCACCAGTAAATTATGCCAATGCACAAAATTTAGTATAGTACAAATACTGCGACATCAGTCAGGCCATGGTGTAGCAGCAAGCTGGAATGCTTGCAGTGATGATGACCCAGGTTCAAAACCTGGAGGGCACACTCCCGACAATAATGTTGTTAAGCAAGCATTTCAAGGTGTGGGTTGTGCTAATGCAGCAACACTGGTTCTCATAATAATGTGGTTGTGTTGTTAATGTGGGCCCCTGTGCAAATGCACTCTTCTTTGTAGATGAGGCTTGGTGCAAGTCCCAAGTGAATTTGAACAATCTAGATACTTTGCAGTCATAGCTTCGTAGCCAAAGGTCTCTTGGTTGTATTTGGTGATCTCTTGTGAAGAGTTACAGACCCTCTCAGGTCAAAAGGGATTTAACGACCAAAAAAGTACAAATACTGCATCATAAGTAACAATTTGAGCTAGTCAAAGGATTTTTGGTTGTATTGATGATATCTTGTGAGGGGTTTTGAACCCTCTCAGGTCCAAAGGGGTTTAACAGCCAAAAAAAGAAAGAATACAACATCGTAAGTAACTATTGGAGCCATCAACTTCAAAGTTCAAAGTAGTAGAGGAACCAACTTCTGTTAACGCAGTACATCCAATTGATATACAAATATGAAATGCTATCTTATTTGCTGACCTTTGTGCTGGGCAGCTCCTTACTAGTGTTAATGTTCCAAAATAGCATGCATCTTTAGAAGATCTCATCTAAAGACAATCATCATATTTTACCAAAGGCCCTTTAGAATCTTGTTTAGTAGTTCATTCATCTAATTACCTCACTCGAAACAAAATCATGCAAGATGCCAAAATGTTTTGTCAGAAGCTTAAGTTTACATGACATCTCACTCAAAATCATTTTCCAGCCAACATAAGGGGCCCCTGTATGTACTACACGTGCCCATGGAGAGTATATATCCAAGACAACTTTCTATCGAGAGTCCAAATTGGCCATACAAGCTCCATCATCTTGCAATAGAAGTATATGTGCAGGGACAATTGGCATACGTTTTTCCTTACATCAGACAAGCAAGCAGATGAGAGGATCCAACAGTACAGTTTAATCATTTTAATCCTAAAATTTAGTATGTAGCCAATTAATGTAAAAAACATCTTGCACCAGGAGATAAGAGAAATCATAGGATTAGGTAATCCTTTCTAAAAGTAGATAGCAAGATATACTAGATAAGGGGAGAAGCATGTTTATTTCCTTATAATTACTTAAATACAGGTAGACTTATATGCATGTTTAATCAAGTCTTGGGATATGATAGGTCACACTGATCTACAGACAATGGCTGAAGAGTTTGCCTGTTGAATAAACCTTATTTATTGGAACATGGAAGTGTAGGACTAGAAAACCCAAATAGCAGTCAGATAAGAGGAAAGTTGAGAAAGATAGTGCCACTGTACCCAAATGTACCCATTACTCTCATTGTAACATGGCTCTTTCCTGATCCAAGAAGCTTTGCTAACCCAAAATCAGAAACCTTTGCATTAAATTCATGATCTATCAAGAGGTTGCTTGATTTAATATCCCTGTGAACAACCTTTGGTTCTAGTGCCTCATGCAAATATGCCAATCTGCAAAGAATGTAATCAGATATTTAGAGCTAAAATGATGACAAGGAAATTAAATGCACGTGAAGCAGGTGGTTGCCCAAAAGTTTTTAATTCAATAATAGCCTTGCAAAGAAAGAAACTTATAGCCTAATATAATATCTAAAGTTTGTTGTATTTGATTCATTTAGATAATGTCCACCTTCATTCATTTCGTTGTGGTGTTGAGTCCCTCCTTGTGGGGGCCCAAACTCATATGTTGGCATTTTATTTTTTTAGACCGAGACTTTCCTAGCACTTTTGTTGTCTACATGATGTACTTGTCTTGAATTTTGATGTACTTATTTGTTCTTTGAAGTAATATATGAATCATTTTGAATAAATTAAAAAAGAAAAAATAGTATTAGCCTCATTCCCTTGTGATTCACCTTGGGCACAAAATTCCTTGTCTTATTTGGAGGTGGCATTATTTTCTTGAATTCCAGACATGGGATTACAAGGAATAATTAGTGCAGAATCGAGATCAAAATTTCAAATGATCCAGTTTCAGGCTCAAAGGTAGCCATTATAGGCAATCAAAGACATTGTGGCGGGAATCTAGGCCAGTAGTGACCAGCATGAGCTAGTAACTCAAAATACCTAGTAAATGCGGGGAAAGGACAGTAAAAGAAATGGGACACATGCACCATTCACTCAAGCCCTTGATTAAAAGAACCATTTCTTAGATAATTTAAGTGGGATTTCATCTTCAACATGCTCTCTTGGTGCGTTTTGGGAATTATATTTTACTAGAACAGTAAAAAGTCTCTTCTAAAATGCTTCTGCCCGAGTATGTATTCATGGCAATTATCAAAACAGCTTCCGCTTCACTAATCCATCAAACAAGGTTTCCCTTTATTATCGGAGTTGATGCTCTATGGCATCTTCTTGAAGAATTCCCAATTTGCTAATGACTCATCTCTCACTCCAAAACTATCCCAGACTCTATCAAAGGTACAACACGTTCCCTCGACACTTTTGCTAAAGCCATCATGAGGGATGAAAAAACAAAATCTCTCATCCTAGGGGAACGAGGCTTTCCTACTCATATCACTACAAAATGGAAAATGATTTCACCTGGGCATATTATTCAATATTTATGAATCCCATGTGGAATTGATGTGCCTGTAAAGTTCTTTAGGATTGGAAGTTGCAGAGAATTGAAAGAAAGCTTCAACATTGTGCGGCTCAAGACGTTCCTCTTGCAGGTTGAATCATTATCACAGATAGAATCCTTACTATAGGTCATGTATCAAACACTTCCTATTTCTTTACTTCCGATACAAGGTACAAGTAGATGGAAATGTGTCTTCAGCATTTTCTTTGGGGGAAGCAGGGATCGACAAATATACAAACCATGGTCTCTTTAGTGTTATTGTTAGTAGTTTTATTGATTAAGTAACAACAACAATATTATTTCCACCAGTATCAAGCATGAGACAGCGGTTCAAATTAGTGTCTGGTATGTCTTTACAATGATATTCTACAGAAAGTATCGATTGCATCAATGCTAGCACAATAAGAAAATGTCCAAACATGCAAGAAAATGTGTAAATGTGCACAGTTCCATTTAAATGACTGACCCCATCAGATGTAAGAACCACAAATTGGTCCCTCTCTGTCATCAACCTGTAAGAAACTTCAGGTATGGCAATTACACCATATTCTTTCAAACAAAAATCTCCAAAATCCCTGGCCATTGTCAAACCTGGTGCATCATCATATGGTAACCACACCCTATGTACTTCAGGCTCATCTTGCACAATATACTCATTAAGAACTCAACATGTCACTTGCGGGAATTGATCTTGGGTGGGGAGGATAACACTACTCCCTTCAACCGATTAGGCTAGACTAAATCGACCAATTTTTTTTTGAATGTATATCTAGGGAAACCCCCAGGAATTTCCCCTCATTTTGAGGATGATACCTAGTGTAAACTGAATTTATTAGGGCTTAAGGTCATATCAACATGTCACTAGTGAGAATAGTGACTAGGTGGGAAGGATAACAATCATTGCTCCCAACCGCCCATGCTAAACCCAAATGGCGTTCTCACTAAGAATTGTAAAATTATCAAAATTATTATAACACTTGTTATTTTTTAAAATGGTGTAAAATATTGTTTTTTCTTTTAGTATCTATTGTATCTATTTGGATGACTGTCTTTTTTTTCATATTTAAAGTTCATTGTATTGAATGTATCATACAAAGGTCATGACTATGGTGTATACTATATAAATAAGTCAAACAAACTGGTTACAAGGGTGGAGCATCTCACTATGTATTGAGTTTCTGAGTGGTGGCTGATCATATCTGATTGTATGTTGCTGGCTGTTGTGCAATATTTCCAAATTTTTAGTTTTTCTAGTTAATGAGATTAAGGTGCCACTAGACTCCTAGCAGCTTCTTCTTCTGTTTTTTGTTAATTGTAAATTGGTTTGTCTTTGACAAAGTTGTTGTGTAGCAGGAAATGTCAGGAAAATAGTTCCGCAGACTGATTGACCTTTTAGCTTGAAAAAGGAGCAGTTGGGGATGTCAACAGGCCTTTTTTTCTCAGTAAAGAACTTTTTTATCCTCTAAGCAATTGAAACAGTTCAATCAAAATGGAGGGGAAACCTTCACTACAACAATATAGGATTTAGATGAGAAGAAAGGGTTTTCTTTGGTAGAGGAGACCTTGAAGTCATTTACATACTTGTATGGGACTATTGGTACCAATACCCCACTAGTGCACATCAAGCATGATGACCTGAGGTCCCCTCTAGGTACATTGGGAATTATAGTGGAGAATGAGATGTGGGACACTGAGGAAAATACAAACCCAAAGCAGTACCCTCAAGCTCATCACCCAATTAAAGATATAGTCCAAGGGGAGACACAAGACATGCAACAACCAGGAGAGGTGGGTCAGAGTGTAGCGAGTGGGGATTAAGAGTGTTTTGGTGATGGAAAAAACCCTACCCATCGTTCCCCAAATATTGATGACTTCTTGTTCGATGGGGAGTAGGTAGAGGAGGACACAATAATGGTAGATTTAGCAAAGGAATCCTTAGATAATGGAAGGGACTTTCTCTCTACATAGAAAAGGTTGAAAAGGACCAGTACCCTTACCCACATAGAGCCTCCTCAGTTACCCCTCGATCGAATTTCTACCCTTGTGATGATCAAGCAATTGGCCCAAAAATCCAATTCTTGTAAGGCCATGCTATGGGTTTTTCAAGAGTAGGCTGACATCACCCCATACTCGATGACTCCCACACATGAGAGAATTTTCTAGATTTTAACAAGATCATAGGCCATCCCCAACTTTGAGACAAACATGCAAGCCTGATTTGAGAATTTGATAGTGATTGGGTTATATATCACTGGGTTCCCACCACAAGTTCCACATTGTAGTAAT
>JZKD02S0034493.1:993018-1003218 GCA_000966675.3 Picea glauca
ATCTCCATTGACCATTGTTGACCATGATTGAGCATAATTCATCATGTTTGACTATAGTTGACCATAGTTAACGTGGTTGACTCATATTTATTTTGAAGTCGAATTCATTTTCATCTAATCTTTTAACATCTATTGTTTTGATATCTTTCCATTCTTTCATTTTGATATCATCATAGCCAATATGATAGCATATATTTTGAGGATTTTAGTCATTTCTAGCAACATCCTGTTTTTCGCTAGTCATAATAAGAGCACTTCCTTCCATATGCTGCTAGAAATCACTGATTATTGATGTATTTTTGACAAAAGAAGATTTTGTTTATGAATATTTGGTTTATTTTCAACCAACATTTTAGCCTTCATTTCTTTGCTCTTTGCTTGCTCTTTCATCTCCATGTCATTATAATTGACTTGATAATGAAAATCTTGAGGACTTGAATTATTTCCAGTAACATTCTCTCCCCCATTATTCATCACTGAGCATCCTCATTACTGCACTGTTGGCACTCCAGTTTACTCGTTACTTCTTCTTCAAGACCATAATGCTCACGAGCATTATTCTCAATATTCATGCAAGGGTCTTCAATGCTTTCTTCACTTCTTTGTTCTGTAAATGAATGCGAATGGCAGGATAAAGAGGTAGCATCATTATTATCAAAATCATCTTTAGGAGATCCCAACTTTGATGGAAAACTCAGGTATGTTGTAGAAGACAAAATTTCTATCTCTAAATCATATTCTTCCTCATACTTATCACATAATGGATCACTGCTGAAAAATTCAATATGAGTAGATTTTGAAACCTTCATTTCTTAGTTCCTTGCCTGCTCCTGCATGTCTATATCATACTCAACTTCGTAACAAAAATTTCACAGGTTTGAGTCATCTCCAACAACATCTTCTTCTTTAGCATTCACCATCAGAGTATCTTCTTTAATATGCCGTTGGCAATCCTCTTTGCTTGTTGCACCTCTCTCGAGATCAAGACCATGTTCACTATCATCTATTTCATGATTACTGAAGAGGTAAGCAATACCAATTGGCTTCCATTTTGAATCATGGAATAATTTACCAATGTCTTCTACACCTTCCAATGGATGCTCAAACTAGACTCTGTGAATGGCCTTCTCGTTTTGCAGAATGTGGCCATTGTTTTTTATCATAACCCTCCATACAATGACCATTTTCTTGAGCCTTACTTTTCCCGAGGCCAAAAAAATTATTTTCTAGTTCCACAACGTGGGTGAACATCCCATGTAGATTAGGAGCCCTTCTTTCCATGAGAAAAAAGGAGAAATCTGGCAGCAAGGTCATAGGGTCGAACTTTTACAGGTATGCTGGAATAAAAAAATTTGAACTTACTTTCAAACTTTGATAAATCTTCATTTACTTATCTTCATGGAGTAGAACTCAATGAGGTAATAGTGATGGCTCTTCTTCTCTCCCCATTTATCCAAGAAAATATGATAGAAATAAATAGAGGTCTAGCTATATAGAGAAAAAACTGGTTGGAAGCCTTGGGAGCAATGCTTAGCTGGATAGAGCTCCAGATAGGGTGTTGGATGGAGCAGGGTTGATGCATGGCTATCTATTGGAAAACCATGTGGGGTTGGTAGATGCCTATTACCAGCTCACAGGTCCCTCGATGCTACTTTATATGACCTTGAAATAAGGTGTGGTTGCCCTGTTTGCTTAAAATCAATGTTTTCACCTATAAACATAGGCTTTGATAATTATTTGAGGTGACAATTTTGTTTTAAATTAAAACTAGATTTTGTGGTGAAATAAATAGAATTGTACTGAACATAGACTTTGATAATTATTTCAGGTGACCATTTTGTTGTAAATTAAAATTAGATTTTATGAGGAAATTAATAGTTTTCTACTATTATAAACTTTAAATTTAGATCAATAGATAGACAGATAGCTGGTAAATATTTGTTACTAACCCATGGATGCCAGGGATCTGTTACTAACCCATGGATGTCAGGGCTTCCCCATGTGACCTTGATACTCATTTTCGCACTTCTGTTTCTACTTGATACTCATTTTTTCCTCTTCCTCTGAATGTGGATGGGTAGATTAGTGGGATCGATTGATTTATTTGTTCAACAGTTGTGCTGCTGTAACTGTTTTCATTTCCATAGATTGTATTTTGGATTTTGTTGAAGAGCAATATGTATATATATTTAAATGTTACACCTTTGACATGATTACTTTAAGCCCAGTTTAGTGCTGCTTATTTCAATGATAAGTATTGTTGTTTATATCTACTTATTGTCATATTATGAGGTTGATGTTCATGATTATTGAATATTGAACTAGCCACGAGAGTGAACCCCTGACCTGCCAGAGAGTGAACGTCACACACTAATTCCAATGTGAATGTTACATACTAATTATCCTCATTGATGGTATCTCTTGTTCCACCTGCTACTCATTTGTTGGCATTCCTCTGTCAAGGCAGTAGAGTAGAGTAGTCATTGGGTAAGAAGAAGCCTCCGAGTAGAGGAATGTTATATTATTTATTTTCATAACCCAACATCGTTAGATTCAAATGCACTTCTTATTTCATTTTGTTGAAGAATGTCAAGGCTAACACTCATATATGATTGGAATGGTTTTTTTTTGTGAGATTTGACACAAGAAATGATTTGGCAATGAAGGACATCTCTCTTTTAATGATTATGTTTGAAAGATTTGATTGAGAATTGAACTGTCATTGAAGGGCATCTCTCTTTTAATGTTTATGTTTGCAAGATTTGATTAAGAATTGAACTGGCAATGAAGGCCATCTCACTTTCAATGACAATCGAATTTCAAAGTCTTCAAAATTGATCTCTTCTAATTGTAATTGTTATGATTTCTCTTCTAATTGTAATCGTTATGCTTTCTCTTCTAATTTTAGTTGTTAGATTTTCCAATTGAAAAATTCCTTTTCCTTTCGTTAGTTATTTTTATTTTTTTTAAGTAAAAGGCGAGACTTATTATATTATAACTTCAAAAAAGGAATACACATGACCCGCAGGTGCCAGCTGTCCTACCTATGCAGGAAACCAAGACAGCTAGCCTGCCCACAGTAGCATGCAAAATCAAAGAGTTCATTGCGCCACCCTGCCCGAAGGAAACCAGGGTATACATCTACAATCAACAGCAGTTTAGTGAGGTCTTTTCTAATGCTAACCATGCTAACAACTAAAGAGCTACAGCTTTGGTAAACTACAACAGAAAAAGAGTTAGAAATCATGCAAGATAGAAGAACCTATTCCCCGAAGTCCTCGTAAGCATCTATCGCTTTTCCATCGCTGGCTGGGATGACATAAGGCTGAGCACAGGTTGGACATTATCGCCGAGGAGTGGCAGTGGAATGGGCTGCATAGAGCATGTCCAAGCGTTGGCTAACGCAGACTGCTCTGAAAATTTGATCCTCCACCAGGCTTCGAACCTCAAAAATCAGCTGCAGATGCTCCGGGTGCAGGAGTGGTGGTGAGGGTAGCGTCTTCGGCTTGGCATCCATTTCCCGACATCCCGACTCCTCCCTGTTCGGCTGCGAGTCCGTGGTGTCTTCCGGTGGCTCCTCCTCTACCAAACAAGTGGTGGGCTCTTCGTTAGGAGCTTCGCAGGGTCCTGAAGTATCTCTTGAGTGGGGCGATGCCTCTACTTCTTCAATACATGTCGGGGGGTTCCAATTATCTGGAACAATAAACATCCTGCTCTCTGAAAAGTCCGGTGGGAGCTCCATGTTTGGGACTTCTTCGACAAAGGTTCTGGGGGGCGAGCTCGCAACCGTGGTCACCCGACATCGCCTTTTCTTGGCCATGATCACAGCCCATTCAAATCTCATGTGTCACTTCCTCCTGGAGTCAACCACACACTAGTCGGCTCCCGTGTGAGGCCTCCCCCTCGCCCGTGGCATAGAAAAAGCAAGGATCAATGCCAGGGCGCCGAGAACACTGCTGCTACCCCTCTGCTCGGTAAGCTTCAAACGCACACTAAGACTTTCGGTAAGGCGGCCGAAGGCATAAATTATAGTTGCTGCCATTAAAGCCGAGAGCTTAATGCTCTAGCTGGCTGGCCTGTACTCACTCGTGAGAGGCCCCATCATTAAACGGAGGCCGACGGAGGTAGGGACCTTCATAAATAACTAAGTGTGTGGTGAGATCCATTATAAATGGCCTCTCCCTGCTCGCCTCCACGTGCCTCGCCCTTACCGCATGTCACCCCATCCGGGGCTAGAAAATCCTTGCTGGCCAGGAGTTGACAATGTTTGTATAGATCGGAGGCTCCAGTGCTTCTAGCGTTCCAGATTATTTGTTTTGTTTCCCTTTGTACTCCCTCATTTTCTAGGTAATCAGCCACTCTGTTTGCCTCCCTTTTGACGTGGGAGGGGATGATGTTGTTGTTGTGCCCAAGTAGGCTTTTGAAGTCTTCGAGCAATCCTGCAAGGCGCCAGCTGGGAGAGATTTTTTATGGATTTCCCCCATGCAAGATCTTAATGATTAGTTGGATGACAATTTGTGAGTCCCCTTCTAGAATGACTTTATGGCTGGCCAGGGTTACCGCATGTTGAAGGCCCTGTCGTAGGCCCGTTAATTCTGCTACATTGTTTGTGGTCTCTCCCAAATACCCTGTAGTCAATGTTAGAATTTCCCCTTTGGAGCTCGTGGTCCCAGCTCCATATCCTACGGGTCTGAGATTCCCTTTTGAAGCTCCATCAAAGTTAATTTTTATGAATCCAGTTGGAGGGGGGGTCCAGGTGGTTGGGCTGGGGAATCGATTCTTGGGAGCTCTAATTGCCACTGAGTCTTTTAAATTAAGTTGCCAACTTTGGAGGGTTAGTGACTCCTCTTAGTTACACTCCTTGTCCCTGGGGTGCCAGTGCTTACTTCTGATTGTTTCTTTGATGAGTGTGGTAGCTCTGTCCCAGGTTGACTCTATAGGGGAGTCCTTGGAGTGGAAGATGCATTTCTTTCACTCCTTCCATATCTGCCATAAAATGAAGCCTGGGAGGAGTTGCCAAATGTAGTTTAGAATGGGATTGTTATAAGTGATTAAGTCCCAATGATCAATAGTGTCTCTGATGTTGCCTCTGTTTTGATTGGATCTATACATGATTTGCGCCCCCTAATCCCAGACAGCTTGACTATAACAACAGCCGTTGAAAAGATGCTCCTTGGTTTCTTCTTGAGATTGACATAAAACACACATGGATGGCCCAATGAATCCCCTCTTTCTGAGATTGTCCCAAGTTAGAATTTTGTTATGGATGATTAACCAGAGGAAAGTAGAGACCTTAGTCCAGAGCGCTTTGCTACAAATCTTGCTCTAAATGTTATCCACTTTCTGATTGTGGTAGTTGCCTTGTATGTGGTAGGCTTCCTTTACTGAGAAGTTTCCTGTAGCTGAATGTCCCCATCGGAGGATGTCTGGCCCCTCCTTCATGGGCATTTTCCTGCATCCTGCTTCAAGATGCCAGGCGGACAAGTTTAAGTCAGGAGGTGTTCCTAGCTCATGGTTGGAGGTCTTCCATTGCCGCCAAGTCTGACCCGCATCTGTAGGTTTCCAAAGATCCTTTACTTTCAGTGAAGGGGCTTGATTAAGGGCTTGTTGAAGGGGTATGAGCTCTGCTAGGTCCTTTAGAGGTTTGAGTTGTTGCCACGAATCTTGCAAGAACCTTGCATTGTCTCCATTGCATATTTCCCAGAAAGCGTGTTTCTGTATTATGTCTTTGTTTTTCCAAGCTGTGTTCCAAATGTTCAAACCCTGGTTTTTAACATTGTTTCTAATCTGATGTAGCTGCATGGAGGGAGCGTATTTGTTCCTCCAAATTTGTGCCCATAATGCATCTGGTGTTTTCATCCACCTCCACCATATCTTGGCCCCCATTATCTAGTTGAGCTTTCCCGGGTCATGAATCCCTAGGCCTCCCCTGCTTTTTGGTGTGCATACCTTATCCCAGCACACTAGTGCCCATTTCTTGTTGGCATGCAGACCTTGCCAGAGGAATTTCCTTTGGATGTTTCTGATCACTCTAATGATATGCTTGGGAGCGGCTAAGGTAGTGAAGAGATAGGTGGGTAAGGTTTGAAGAACTAATTTTAACAGGACTAATATGGCTTCAATGTTCAAAGGTCTAAAGGTCCAATTGGCCAGTCTGTTAGATATAGAGAGGAGGAGGCTGTCCCAAGAAATGGATTTGGATGGCGCTCCTGTGAGAGGAATACCTAGGTAGTTGGATGAAAGGGAGCTCCTGGGGATGCCCAGGATTTTGGAAATGTGCAGTTGAACTACAACGGGAGTGTTGAAAAAGAAAATCTTGGATTTATCTAGGTTCAGAGTCATGCTTGAGGCTTCAGTGAAGTTAGAGAGGATGGAGTTGAGCTTAAGGGCTTCGCGTGCCATAAGGGAGTTTATGAGTAGGATGTCATCGATAAATTTGCTATGTGATGGGGCAGGCCTAATATTATGCAAGGGTAGGGCTTTGAGGGCGCCTTCCAGCACTGCTGATTTGATGTAGCGACCTAGGCCTTCCGCCATTCGAACAAAAAGAAAGGGTGAGAGCAGATCCCCTTGCCTTATGCCTCTGGATGCTGAGAAGGGACGCGAGGGGACTCCATTGACTAGGATTGAGAAGAAAGGCGAAGAGGTGAGGTTCAAAATCCATTTTACCCAATCTTGATCAAAGCCAAAGGAATTTAGGATAGCTCTGAGGTACTGCCAACTGGCTTTATCAAAAGCTTTTGAGAGATCAAGTTTGATTAACATACCTGGGGTTTTCGTGGATTTGAGAGAGTTGATCACCTCATGTGCCAGTATGACGCTATACATAATCTGTCTTCCTTCAACATATCCAGCTTGTTCTTTGAAAATGACAAATGGAAGAATTCGCTTGAGTCGATTTGCAATCACCTTGGTAATGATCTTGTAGATGACATTGCATAAGGCAATGGGTCAGAACTGTTTGGGATTCGTGACTCTTTCTTCCTTTGGGATGAGAGTGAGGAAGGTGGTGTTGAAAGCTTGGAGAACTTGTCCCGATGTTCTTGATTCCTCGACGACCTCCCATACATCCTTACTTATGATGTCCCAGTAGTGATGGAAGAAGTCTGTAGTGAAACCATTGGGGCCTCGGGATTTTTCTGGGGGCATATCTTTTACAACCTGGTCCACCTCTTTCTTGTATATTGGCCTTTTAAGAGTGGCGTTCTATTCGGGTGCGATTAGCTTAGGAATATGGTTGGTAACTCAGGTGATGGCTTCACTTCTGTCCTCTTTGCTTTCCGTGAGGAGGGTCTGGTAGTATCTACTGAGCTCCTCTTCAATGTGTATGTGTTCTCTTATCAGTTGGCCCTGCTCATCTTCCAGATGTGTAATTCTGTTGATGTGTCTCCGGTGTATCATAGTTCTGTGGAAGAATTTAGTATTCTTTTCCCCTTCTTTGAGCCATTGCACCCTGGATTTCTGCCTCCATAGGATTTCTTCTTGCTTCCTTCTTTGCTCCAGTTGCATTTGTAGCTGCTTCTCTTCCTCCATGAGCTCAGCAGTGTGAGCTCCCGATATAAATATTTTTTGTATCTCGGCCAGTCTGTGCTCTGCGTGTTTGATGCCTTGGAAAATATGGACGAAGGTGTTTTTGTTCCAGTGTTTGAGCCTTTGCTTGAATTTTTTGAGCCTTTGTTGAAATCTGTACATCTTGGTGCCCTGATCTATCTCATAATGATTCCACCATATTTGTGCTAGCTGTTGGAAATCTGGGTGTGTGAGCCAAAATTTCTCAAATCTTAAAGGTTTAAATTTTGGTGTTGCTTCTATTGCTATCTGGAGGGCAATTGGCCAGTGATCAGAACCCGTTTTGGGGAGGATCAAGATTTCTATATAGAGGTCTCTCTCAATCAAATATTCTATTACGAGAAAGCGATCGAGTTTGCATGCTACATGCTGACTACCTGATCTGTGATTAGACCGGGTGAAAGTGCCATTGTTGTTCTCTATGTCTACTAACTTTAACTATTCAGGGAGGGTTTTGAACTTACCACTGTCTTGCTCTAGTCATTTGCTTCCGCCTATTTTTTCCTCCAGTGACATGATCATATTAAAGTCACCTCCTAGGATCCAGTTGGGCGTGTTTACCAGTGCTTTAACTTAGGTTAGCTTTTCCAAAAATTTGTTTTTTTCCTGTTGTCCTTGTGGGCCGTAGACATTGGTGATGGTCCCCTCCTGATTTGAGCCTTTGGCTTCAAAGTGAGATGAGAAGGTGCCTGTTGTGGAGAAGGGTCCACTAAGGATAGTGTGGTTAGGGTTCCACAATATAGCTAAACCTCCCGATGCCCCCACAGAGTCTGTATGGACATAGTTGCAACTTTTCCATATACGTTGGAAGAAGGTTTCAGCTTCCATTCCTGCACATTTAGTTTCCTGTAACATTAGAATGTTTGGGCTTTCCTCCTTGACGCAATCCCTGAGGATCCTTTGCTTGGATCGTCCGTTGAGTCCTCTAATGTTCCAAGTGATAATCTTCATCATTAAGAGGAGGGGTGTGGGTGGAGGTATCCCTCCGAGAGCTTTTGTATTTGTCCTGAGTTGATCATCAGATGTCCAGCTTCTTTAATCAGCTGATGTACTGGTTTCCTTCCCCTTCTTTTATTCTCGCGTGTATTTTCTTAGAGCCAGAGCTTGATTATGTGGCAATGCCAAGGCGCGTTGCGGATCCCGCTGTTAAATCAAGGAAGACCTTGTGCACCTTTCTAAGTTGTTCTTCTAGAAGGCCTTGCAGGTCTTTCTAATTGAGGGCTTCCTCTAGTTTCTCCAGATCGATGCCTACCAGGTCTTGGGCATCCATTTGCATTAGAGTATCTCCATCTACATCCCCTTTTTCTTCGGCATTGATTTCCTTATTCGGATCGGAGAGGGAGGATGTGGGGTTCTGGGCTTTTCCTTTCTGCGAACCAACGTGTGGATCTTGGATTTCCTCATCCTCAGGTAACTAGCTTAGTATATCATAAGCATTCCTGGTCTAGATCCTGGGTCTGGGGTCAGCTATTTGTTTTCGAGTGGGATTTTTCTTCCTTGTCTGGATCGTAGTGAAACCATCTTTCTGCAGATTCTAGCTTACCTTGGGAGCTTGCTGATTTAGGGGGCAGTCCCGAAACAAATGGCCATGTTCGTGACATTTTCTGCATCTGAACGAGATATGCTCATAGTCAAGGGTTTGTGACCAATCCTCGTCCTGGTATTCTAGTATTACCGCTCCTGTAAGGCTTTAGCTATGTTCATGTAGACACATATACGGGCATATGAAGTGTATTTGCGTTGTTTTGTGGCTTCAGAGGCTTTCACGTATTGACCGATTGTATTTCCTATTCCCATGAGAATCTCCTCCAGCCAGAACTCTTACGGGAGGGAGTATAGGCAGATCCAAATGGGTGCCATTGTAAATTCCTCCTTATCCAGGCTGAAGTGCTCTGTCCAGTACCTTAGGAATAGCCCTGCTGAGTTGAAGAAGTAAGGGCCATTCTCAAAGATACGATCTCTGTCTTCTAGGTTGTATAATATTATGGTGAAGAAGCCTTTTGAGATGAGCTAGACCTCATATTCTTCTTTGGGATTCCACCAGTGTTTGATCCACTTGTTCAGATCCCTTTCTGATGGCCAGCGTCCCAAAAATTTGCCAATGAGGGCATGTTCTTGCATGAACTGTGTGTGCTCCCCCACCCTGGTTGAGCTTATGAGATACCTGGGTGATTTTTCCATTTGCGGGATGCATTTCCCAAGTTCCCAGCCATGGGGTGCTCTGGGTTGAGACGTGCTAGCTTTCGTTTCCATTTTCTGTCGAAAGCCCTGCTCCTTGGCGAGTAGTTGTTCCTGAATTTGCTGTGGCGGCTCGAATGCTGGCCGTTTTGCCCTCGTCCCAGATCTGTCATTGGTTGTTATGTTACTGTATGAGGGGGGGTTCCCCCCCTCTTTGGCGCCCATGGCTATGAACCAGAGCCAGTGAGGGTTTGCGCTGAAGCTTTAGGGTTTCATGGCCGTGGCATGTACTGTGTCTATCAGGCAGAGGCTCGCATTGGCGCAGTGCTAGGGTTTCCTTTTACCCTTTCATTAGTTATTTTAACATACTTCTGACTTCAATATTTCTTTATAAACATAAATGCGAAGGAAATATTCCAATGCTTAATGTTCTCTTCATGGTTTCCAATTTAT
>JZKD02S0034493.1:1003847-1017194 GCA_000966675.3 Picea glauca
TATGAAAAAATTCCAATGCTTAATGTTCTCTTCATAGCTTCCACTAACTTTTGGGAACTATTGAAAATTCTATCATGTTGATTTTTGGGTTTGCTATCAAATTTTTATTATCAAATTTTTTTTGCAAGCCTTGGATGGTGCCAATCATGGGATAATCATCCATGATTGTATTACATAATCAAACATCTCATGTATGCATTATTTATTTTAAATATTTTGTGGGCAATGCTAGCACCTCCACATTTGGCATGGATGTCTACAAATGCATTGTCTATGACTTTTAATCAATTTGTGGGCAATGCTAACAGACCCACATTTGGCATACGTGTCCATAAATACATTGTCTATGGCATCATCATATTCAAATGCACTTCTCATTGCATAAACATGGATTTGCTTACCTTGTTCTAGAGCCAATAAACATACACATGCATGGAAGGCACTAAACAATGTTGATTGAGTTGGGTTTTTAAATGAGGCCTTGGATTTAGTTGAAGAATATCAAGGCATCATGGTGGGTCCAATTTGGGATTAATTAGTGATGATTTCATTCCATGAACAATTTTTATTTGGATATAATATAAATAATTTTTTATTATGGTGTTCGAATCTTTCATTTGGTTCTTGATATTACTCAACACTCTGTAAAGTAAAAGTCCAAACTTACTTCGAGAGGAAAGCTTAAGGATACTATCAAGTGAATCACTAGTTGTCACTTATGTGATTCATTCCACTCTTTATGCAAGCAAAACCAAGAAGTGGGGGATCTTATGTAGTTGAGCTAAATCCTATCGTTGCAATAAGATAAGAAAAAGGGAAGGACTCTACTTGACTCAAATTCGACAATCCTTTTTAGGGAACGACGCCAATTGATTGAGAGAAGAGAAATGAGCTTTGAAGATTGTGCTTTGGAGAACTAAGCTCAAATAATGCTTGGAGGTAAATTGCATGCATGTGTGTCATATCCATGTGCCATTTATTATCATTAAATTAATGAAATATGCAAGGCATGAGGATTTCTATATATTGATATGTTCATCATTCATGAAAGTTCATAGTACATAATCCAATGTAAAGTTTGCAAAGGTGTATAGTCATATGTTTATATCATATTTGCACAAGATACATAGCCTAATGTCAATAGCCAATTATGCGATAAATTTAAATGTCGAGTCCAATGTGAAAGTAAACCATGAAAATATACCCTTAGGTCATCAAGTTAACCAAGGGCACAAGTCAAAATCTAGTGATAAAAAACACATCAAGTCATCCCTTGTGAATGGTATCATTTAGCAATTACTTTGAAATACCATAGTTTCCCTAGATAAGGAATATATGCCAAAACTCAATAGAGAGTATTTTATATCAAATGAAGGCACTGACAAACATGCACTATGCCTTGGAATACTTGATGATTATCATAGACTAACCACAAAGTTATGTAGGTGTGAGAAATGTCCAGACTTCAAACAATGGTATTGTTGAGTTACTACAACAAATTTTGCATCACAATATATTGATCATGAGTGTTATTTTTAAAGGGTGTAATTTTTTTCAAATTCAAATTAACACACATTTGTCAACAAAACTTACAACCCTATCATGAATGTTAGCAATGATAAGTACATTTTGAGAGATCGTTGGAACGTTTTTAGCATCAGTGTGTAAGCAATGAAGGTAAGGAATAGGAAGACATGAAAATGTTGCACAAAATGGCAGTCACCTAGCCCTTCTTGTTCTCTGGATACCCGTATTTTATGATAGCCTATGAGAAGGTTTCAACCAATAGACTTTGAGAGACCAATAGACCTAGTTTCCAAAATGTCTCAATTGCGACATATATCTTCACAAATGTGGCAAGAACGACGTCTATGTCACAAACATGGCAAGAGAGACGTTCCAGTGGAAAACGTGGCAAGAGAGACATTAACGTGGAAAGAGAGATGTCAACTTGGAAAGAGATATGTCAATGTGGTAAGACCGATGTTATCGGGAAATATGAAATTTTTTTTATAAATTTCCTCTATTTTGCAACAATATGGACAATTTTGTCCATAATGCCGCAAATAAAACGTCGGAATTTTTACAATATGTACTAGTGTGAGGTTTTTGTTGGTAAATTCACGTTGAACCTTGGGTCTATCTACTGCACACTAACAATCTTCTAGTGTGGTGAAATGGGAATTGATGTTTTCAAGTTAGTGGAACTCAGAAACTATGGTAGCAATGTTGGAATTAAGGTCAGAGATATATTTCTTAGTTTTCCCATCAGTTTTGTTCAAGGAAATGATGTGGCTATAAAAGTATCGGTTGTGGGTGTGGGTCACTGGGGAGTGAATCAGGCCAATGGGTCAGAACAGAAAAGGGGTTATTGGTGAAGGGTACCATGACTATTAGTGAAAAAACAGGAATTCAATGGGATATGTGTCAAATAAGGCTCTTGGGAAAGGTGGGTGGGTCCATAGAAAAAAGGATTATAAGTGATGGGTACCAGTTTGATCAAGATGGAGAGATGGATCCAGTGTGATAGGCACCAAATAAGAGTGTTGGTGGGACCACTATGCTCTATTTTTTTTTTTAATCTTGTGGGGATATACTCCAGTTTGAAGAATATTGTAGTGATGGAATGCCCAAATTGTTAACAAGGAAAGCTATGTAGGAATTTCACTCCTGGACTATATTGTCATTGATGTCAAAGGATTGATGTCAAAGGGTTGATGTCAATTATTTTCATAGTGTTGTGTTTGTATCATTAATGAAGTGATTCTTGGATTAAGTCATAATTCATGTAATTGATATCAAAGGATTGATGTCAAAGGGTTGATGTCAAGTGGTGTGAAGTGAATTTGTATCATTGATGTCATGTCATAGTTGATAGGAAGAACCAAATGGATAAACTCCAAAGTGGTCCCCTTATGGTGAAAGCCTCATGGGAATATTTTCTTGGACAGTTCTCAAATTGGTCCCCTTATGGTGAAATCCCTCACGAGAAGACACTTTGTGAAGTCCAAATGGTTATCCCCATAAATGTGGTTATGGAACCCATGCTTTTTTGAGGAATAATGTAATGAAGATTAATGAATTTGTAGGTGAGACTATTATAGATGGATATTACATGTCATGTCCTTTTTGGTGATATGTAGAACGTAACATAACTCCTCACGGTTAGATATTTATGGCTTTGTGAAGTTGGAGAACCCTCATGAATTATCTAGAACCCCCTAGAAGGTCAAATAAATCAAATTATTCTAGAAGTTGACTAGTCAAGGTGGGTGAGTTAATCATGGGTTAAGTGGTTACAAAAATAAAATAATTAAAAATAAATTAGTTGCAACTAGAAGTGGTGAATTTACTATTTGTGGATAAAGTGGTTGAAAGTGGAAAAGGTGATTGTAAGTGGACAAAGTGGTTAGAAGTGTTGAACATGATAATTCAACTAAGAGGGGGGGGGTGAATCAGTTGTATAAGATTTCTTTCATTTTATAAGAAGATTACTTATTAGTCAATAAATCATGCTTTTAACATTTAACTTGTAGTAATACATTTAACCAATAAATATACAATCACATAAATGAAGCAGTGACACCGTGATTTTTCATGAGGAAACCCAAAAGGGAAAAACCTCTTCTTCTTATGAATGGAAGGCAAGCTCCAACTTCTCTTTACATTCTTATTTTATATGAGCTACAACCCATATGAAGCTACTACCTCTATTTCTTTAGCACCTACTGAATGAAAAATACAACTCCCAAATGTACAAGCACCAACTTCTACAAGATACTTTTACAGTCTCCCCTTGCTCCTCCCTACCACCCTGGAATCCTTCTCTGTCACTAAGAACCTTTCAAAATAAATCATCACTGTTGCACCTGTGTATTTTTCATGTTGCTTTCATGAACTTCTTTGCATAAATCCTTTGGACTTGTATCACTTTCAATCAATTGATCTCTAGTTCTCTTTCTTCATATTTCTCTTCTCTTCCTTAATGCTCTGTTTTCATCATCTGTGTATGTCTATAATTCGGTTCATTTCAATTATAGATATAAACCAAATTTTATCCTCTCTTATTCAAGAGTAATAGAAACACTCAACCAAAAAACATCCCTTACTCCTTTTCAGTTAAAATTCTCTACATTCAAATCGTACACTAAAATCTTCAAGATCAGGATTATTCAATTTTTACAACTAAATGACTATCTCGCTATCCATTCAACATGTACACCATAACTCTCAAGCATTGAAGATTCGGTTACAATAACTGAGCAACTATTTTACTATAACTATTATTGGTCAAGGCATCAAGAAGAACAGTATCCACATGATCAGTTTAAATATTTAACCAACACCATTTGATGATCATACATTTGTTTTGACTCAGCATAGAATAACCCTCGAGTGCTTTGGAAAGACACTCGTGCTTAAACCATACGGCCATTGGATATGACCATGGGATTAACTAAAATGCGTTTTGCATTTCGGCATTTCAACATTCCTGTGATGAAGTATCTCGACACTCCAAGTCGCGATCCCTGAAATGGAGCTTAGCTTTGCGCTAGCTCCTTCCTCCATCCTTTGACGATGTGACCTTGTCTATGACCATGGGACAATCCTTATTGCGATTTCGCATATCGCGAGTTGGAAGGTTATAGCATTTCGTTCCTTTAACTTTCCAGTCAACAAGATGCCAATCGCTCACCATGTGTCCTCTACATTTAACGTTCCACAACATACCTCGATCAAAGGGTTCAGATTAACCCTCAATCCAACAACTCAGATTATTTCGAGATATCGCATATTGCGAGTTCCCACACCATGCTTTGTTGACTCCTCCAATATGCAAGTCAACAAAATTCCAATCGCTTTCCACGTGTCCTATGACTCCAACAGTCAGGATTGTTATCGCAAGTTCGAGAGGTTAGAGAACCTCTTTCCTTTGGATTTCCCAATCTACAAAACTTTGAAACAACACCTTTGTCACTCTCTTATTGTTTGCCACGTGTCCTTCTTGGATCAACGGTCCTCCTTATTTCGGGACTTTCTAAGACCGCTTCATCTTGTACTTAAAGATTGTGTTCCTTCTTCTGGATCTGATGATGGTCGATCTTCGCACTCAAATCTGACACCTGAGATCTATTCTCCTCTTCTATGTGCTCCTCCAATATTAATTCAGATCTGATGGTCATCAGGAATTCTGAATGGGATCCAACGAGCATTGTTTCTCCTCCTGATCTTACACTTCTGATCTTTCCATTCCATCATTGTTGTTGTGTTTCTCATTGTGATCTTTGCCATCAATGAAAAACATGGATACTCTGCCTTTCTCTGAAAAACATGCCAACAATCTCCCCCTTTGGCATTGATGGAAACCCCTTGAAATCTCTTGAAGAACATCCAATTATACCACTATAGAATCCTTGAAATTACCACACTTTCTCCCCCTTTGACATCAATGTCAAAGAAGAAACATGCTCCCCCTGAGCTGTTGTAGTACATACTCCCCCTTTCAACTATGAGCAGCTTAGAAACACAACATATATTCAATAATTACTCCCCCTAAGCAAAGAAAAACCACCTGTAAAGATGTATCATTTCAGCAGCAACTCCCCCTATCAAAATAGTCAATAAACCTGTGCAGTCTGATTTTAGTATGAAGCCCTTGCAATCTTTGAGAATGAAATGAAATTACAGAGGGTAAACTCCGAATTGATCCATGAGACTTTATAATTGAATTTTAGGTAAAGGTTTGGTAAATGCATCCACAATCTGATCCTTTGTGCCAAAATATTCCAGTTTAATAACTTTAGACATAGCCCGATCTCTTAGAAAATGAAATTTGATGGGAATGTGCAATGTTTTTGAATGCATAACATGATTTTATAAATACTAATTGTACTGGTATTGTCATAGAAGATAGGTATAGATTCATCATAATGAATATGTATATCTTCCAGCATCTGTTTCATCCATAGAACCTGAGTGCAACAAGCTGCAACTGCTATGTATTCTGCTTCAGCAATAGACAAAGACATTGTTGATTGTTTTATACTTGACCAACTTACAAGACATCCTCCAAGAAAAAATGTTGCTCCACTAGTACTCTTCCTTTCATCAACACAACCTGCCCAATCAACATCAGTGAAAGCATACAAATCAAGTTGATTACCTGTAGGATACCACAAACCATACTCTGTTGTCACTTTAAGATGTCTGAAAATTCTTTTGACTGCAAGTAGATGAGAAGTTTTTGGTCAAGCTTGAAACCTACCAACTTGACAAACTGCATGCATAATATCAGGTCTTGTAGTCGTAGCCTAAAGAAGACTACCAATCATAGATCTGTATACTGTCTGATAAACATCTTTAGTATCATCAAACTTACTTAATTTACATTCAGTAACCATGGGAGTGCCAACTGGTTTAGTATATTCCATCTAAAATTTCTTAAGCATTTCATTGATATACTTGGTTTGAGAAATGGAAATACCTTTATCAGATTGAGTAATTTGCAAGCCTAAGAAAAACTTCATTTCTCCTAGCATGGACATCTCAAACTCTTTCTGCATACTTTCAACAAACTGTTTACTGAGCCTATTATCATCACTACCAAAAATGATATCATCTACATATATCTCAACAATGATCATGCTATCATTTTCTTCTTTAATATATAGATTACTATCAATGTTACCTTTCTTGAATCCTTGCTGTCTCAAGTAATTGTCAAGTCTGGAATACCAAGCCCTTGGTGCTTGCTTCAACCCATACAATGCCTTTTTCAACCTGTAAACATACTGTTCTACTTCTTGTACCTGAAAAACCATCTGGTTGTTCCATATATACTTCTTCCTCTAAATCACCATTCAAAAACGCATACTTTACATCCATTTGGTAAACTTTAATGTGTTTAGAACTGGCATAAGCTAGAATCAGTCTAATGGATTCAATTCTTGCAACAGGAGAAATTTTTTCTCCATAATCTATTACTTCTACCTGTGCATACCCTTTACAAACCAATCTAGCCTTGTTTATAGTTATTTTACATGCTTCATCCATCTTATTTTTGAAAACCCATTTAGCCCCTATGACATTCTTGTTCAAAGGTCTAGGAACCAATTCCCATGTCTTATTCTTTTCTATTTGACTGAGTTCTTCATTCATTGCTTTAATCCAATATTCATCTTTAATTTCTTCTTCAATACTTTTGGGTTCAATCAGAGAAAGTAAAGATACCTGTCCATGAGTTGAGGTGGATTATTTCCTTCTGCTTCTTGTTTCAACACCTGCATTTAAGTCACCAATTATCTGTTCTTCAAGGTGATTTTTCTCTATTCTCTTTCTTGGAGTATTTGATGGAGTCATGCTTTTGGATGGAGTTGTGCCCTGTATCAAAGTAGGAATGAATTGTTCACTGTCAGCAGCCTTAATTTCTTCTGTTTCACTTGCCTCATAATTTATTTTATGCTTGTCATATATCTCATATATTTGATGATTCTTTTATTTAGATTTGGACTTCAAAAATGAGGACTCATCAAATTTCACATCTATGGCTTCAACTATTTTGTTCAATATGAAGTTGTAACATTTATAATCTTTCCTTGAATAGGAATACCCAACTAAAATACCTTCATCTGTTCTAGAATCCAACTTTCCGAAATGCTTGTCAACTCTTTTGATATAACATTTATTGCCAAAATTCTGAAATGTTTAACACTAGATGATCTGCCTTTTCATAACTGATAGGGTGTCTTAAAATGATTGTTTCTCAGCAAGCTTCTATTCAAAATGTGAAAAGCAGTATGAACAGCTTGAGGCCACAATATATTACTTAGTTTAGATTCATTGAGCATAGTTCTAGCCATCTCCATAACAGTCCTATTTTTCCTTTCAACCACTCCATTTTGTTGAGGTGTTTCAGTAACAGAAAAATGTCTTCTTATCCCATTTTCATCATAGTACCTGTTGAATTTTTTAGACAAAAATTCTCCTCCATTATCTAATCTTAAACATTTGATTTTCATATCACATTAATTTTCAGTTGACTCGTTAAAGGTTTGAAAACAGCTAAAAGTTTTAGATTTGTTTTTCAATAAAAACATCCATGTCATTCTAGTAAAGTCATATACAAACAGTAGAAAATATATTTCTCCTTTTAATCCTATTGTTCTGATAGGTCCATATACATCAACATGTATTATTTCCATTAGTTTAGTTGTTGAATGTTCTTTGGTTTTGAATTTAACTCTAGTTTGCTTACCATGTTGACATTGTTTGTAGACAGAACTTGAAAGATTCTTTATGACATGTAAATCTCTTATTTCTTCCTTTTTATTCAATTGAATCAGATTTTCAAAGTTAATGTGTCCAATTCTTTTGTGTGATAACCAACTTTCATATTCACTCCCAAGATAACATTTTTCTTTTTCTTCATCTAGTATGTAAATGTTGCTTGAAGTTCTTGTGTTTGTTCCAACTAGTTTATTTGATTTTATATCCCTGATTTGACATCCTCTTGAATCAAAAATCATAAAATGACCTTTATCACAAGTTTGACTTACACTTAATAAGTTATGTTCCATTTCCTCAACCAATAAGACATTTCCAGCCATGATTTCTTGTTGTTTAAACATACAAGTTCCTCTTCCAACTATCCTAGCTGATTGATCATTTCCAAAGGTGACTATACCTTCTTTTCCTTCATCTAGTTCAACAAAGATTTTTTTTCTACCTGTCATATGATTTGAACATCCACTATCCACAACCCATTTTACATTATGTTCTACTTGTAGAGCTATAGCGCATTTTTCAATATTAAGATTTTCACTTTTCTTTTTCCAATATTTGGTTTTCAGATTTGTGTAAGTAGGTTCATTAAATTTATGAAAACTCATAGGACAATTTCTTGACACATGCCCAAAGTTGTTACACTTATAACATTCAGTCTCATATCTTAAAGTGTCAAATCTGTTGTAAGAGTAGTTTATATTGTTTTGACTAGTTTTACTATGTCCTCTTCCATATTCAAAATTAGACCTTTCATGACTGTTATGTGCATTTATCTTTCTTGAAAAACTATTGCAAAATGCGACCTTATTCCATACTTATAAAAAAATAAACAGTAGCCTTCAAACCTGTTTTGATGTCTACCATAACTTCTTCTATGCACTGTTGAAGCCTGATTCTCTTCTTGCCTTTCTGATTCTATCTTTTTGCTAGTAATTTTCTCATGATTATCCTCTGTACCTTTCTCAACACTTGAACTAGAACATCCATTAGTTACTGCAGATTTATAACCAATTCTAGCCTTATCATATGTTGATCTTTGACTACAAATAATTTGATCCAACACTTGAGCACTATGATTCATGTTATTTTCTTGTACTTTCTTTCTTAATAAAACTACTTCAAATTTTAAACCTTCGTTTTCCTTTTCCTTTTCTGTTAGTATATTATTTAGAGCTTATTCAGTCACTCTAGCCTCTTCTATTTTTAGTTTTAAGTCAACTAACATGATCTCAGTGTTTTCAATTAAATTGTTTGACTTCTGTAATTCTTGATCTAAATTCTCAATTTCTCTTTTGAATTGTTTGCATTCTCTTCTTACTTTCTTTAGTTCAGACAACGCACTTAGAATTTCAGCTTCCAGATCAACCTCACCTTCTTCTTCTTCAATAAGTTTATAATTATGATTTTCCATAGCCATAAAAAGTTTTAAATCTGAACTTTCATCACTTTCATCTATATCTGAGGACTCACTATTATTTTTTATGAATAGACTTTTCCTTTTATAAAAATTTCTTTGAAATGGATTCTTATACATTTTCTTCTATTCTTTGGTTTTGATGTTACTTTCTTCTTCTCCATTAGGATGTTTATTGAAAGAACACTTACAGAAAAAATGCCCTATTCTACCACAATTAAATCACTTGAGAGGAAGTTTACCTTTGTACTTTCCAGTACCTCTTTTTAGATTTTTGACAAAGTTAGCTTCTTCCATGTCTTGTTTTGAATCCTCATGATTACTGGTTTCTATTTCAACCTTTTTCTTGTCCTTCTTTGCTGCCTTGAAAGTGTTGAAATTACTAATACAACTGAGAGGGGGGGGTGGGGGGGGTGAATCAGTTGTCTTTGAGCTTAAACCATTTTAAGTCTATTAAAACATTCTTAATATTTCCTCAAGTGATCATTAACATTATACAGCATATGGATAGTAAAAGTAAAAAGCATCAGTCACACATAAGGTATACACAGAGATAGATTTTCACAAGGAAACCCATAAAGGGAGAAAACCGCTTCTTCCTTGAAATGATAGGCAGTCTTTTAAGTTCCGTACATCATATTTAATTGAGCACCAACTCAATGTGAGGATTCTACCTCTGTTTTACAAGCTGCAACTTGTTTGAGAGCACTAACTCTCTGGTTTCTCTAGCACCCACTAGAAGGAAGCACCAACTCCCTGGTTTCTCTAGCACCCACTAGAAGGAAGCACCAGCTCCCTATATGTTCCAGCACCAACTTCCAGTTACACAGGCTCCAACCTGTATAACAGAGAACACTTGTTCTCCCTAGCACCACCCTGCCACCCTGGTTTCTCTGGCTGCAACCAGATGAAAGCTACAACTTCCTATGTTAAAGCTCCCACTTGAACCTCTGAGGACAACAGTCCTCCCTAGCATCTCCCAACCTCCCTATAACATTAATGAATAAATAAGAAGTCAACTATGCATAAAAATCAATTCTTACCAATCTTTCTTTATTCTATACATCTGGTCATCTTCTAACTGTTCTGTAATTCCTTTCTTCCTCTGTCTGTTCAATAGGTCTGTTGTGCATCAACTTGTTCTGTCATACTGCTCTTCTTCAACTTGTTCTGTTATTCTGCTCTACGTCTCACACTGCACATATGTTCAATCTCATACTGTGCGTCCTCTCCTTTTCCTTTTCTTACAGTTTCATTCTTTTCTCATACAGAACAACCAACCTTACACAGTCTGTCTCATCTTCTTTTTATACACACCTACACGACAGTTCAACTTCCCAACTCCTTAGGCAAAAGGAAGACAACTGTCTAAGCAACTGAAACGCCAACTAATCGGAAATTATGAGTCTGTTTCGCTAACAGATTCAAAACTGAGGAGTTAACTGTGAGAGAGAACAGTAACCCTCCGATCAACACTTGATCTGACAGTTCAGATCATTCTGTGATTTTGCATATCGCTATTTCGACATTCCTGATGTTCAATGTTCTTTTCACTTCCAAATCCTGATCCCCGATACTCCGTGAAGAAGTCAAATCAACGGTCCAGATCACTTTTTGATCTGACGGTTCAGATTCAATCGAGATTTCACACATCGCGATTTCAACACTCTTGGCGTTCAGTGTTTTTGTCACTTACAAATCCCGATCCACGAAACTCCGTGAAGAAGTTAGATCAACAGTCCAGATCACTTCTTGATATGACAGTTCAGATGCAGTCAAGATTTCACACATCACAATTTCGACACTCTTGGCATTCAGTGTTTTTGTCACTTACAAATCCCGATCCACTAAATTCCGTAAAGAAGTCGAATCAACGATCCAAATCTGATCTTGAATCAACGACTGCGATTGAATCGCGATTTCAACATTCATGCTGCATTGTTTTCTTTGCCTCTCCATGTCGCAATTCGAGAAACTCTGATATGGAGTTAGATCAACGGTCCAAATTTGATCTTGACTTGACGGCTGTGATTGAATCGCAATTTCGCATATCATGATTTCACATTTCTTGTTGCATTGTTTTCTTTTCCTCTTGATGTTGCGATTCACAAAACTCCGATAGGGAGTTGGATCAACGATCCAGATATGATCTTGCTTCAACGGCTGCGATTAAGTTGCAATTTCGCATATCGCGAAATCGACACTCTTGTTGCATTGTTTCTTTGACATCTCCAACACGCGATCCTCAAAACCCCGACATGGAATGGAATCAACGGTCCAGATTCAACCTTAATTTGATGGCTCAGATTACATCGTGATTTCGCATATCGCGATATCAGGATTCCTGATGTCAATAATCTTTGACATGTCCAACTCTCGATCCCTGAAACTCCGACAAGGACTTGAATCAACGGTCCAGATTCAACCTTAATCTGACGGATTAGATTACATCGTGATTTTTCATATCGCGATATCGGGATTCCTGATGTCAATAATATTTGACATGTCCAAATCTTGATCCCTGAAACTTCGACAAGGACTGGAATCAACGGTCCAGATCCAACCTTTGATCTGACAGCTCAGCTTACATCAAGAATTTTGGATGGAATCCAACGATCAATAGTTATTCTCAAACTTTACGAGTCTTCGATCACTCGATCAGTGTTGCGTTGCCTTCACTCATTCGCCTTCGATAATTCGACCTTCCTGAACTTATCTTTTGTTTGCCTGTCGATTACAAACTTCCTGTACTCATGCCATCTTCACTGTTGTACTTTCCATCAATGACAAGCATTCACTGTCTGTTAAATATTTGTCATTCGTTGTCTGTTAAATATTTGCCAACAATCTCCCCCTTTGGAATTGATGGCAACACACGCACCCACATGCATTTCATTCGGATCTCCTCTCTCAAACTCTTTTCTCCCCCTTTGACATCAATGTCAAAGAAGAAACATTCTTCCCCTGATCTATTGCAAAAGATACTCTCCCTGTCAACTATAAGCATCTTGGAAATACACCAGATATTCAATAAGTACTCCCCCTGACCAGGTGAACAAATTAGACACCAGAGATTATAACCCCCAACTTTTGATGAATATATCCAAAAGGAGTCGCTGCTAATGGTTTAGTAAAGATATCATCAATCTGTTCTGTAGAAGGTATATAATTCAATTGAACAATTCTGTTTGTAACTTGTTCTCTGAGAAAATGATACTTGATTGGAATATGATTAGTCTTGGAATGAAGAACAGGATTCTTGGAGACACTAATGGCACTGGTGTTATCACAATGAATTGGAATGGGATCAGTGTAAGTTACCTTCATATCTGCAAGAGTTTGTATCATCCATAAGATTTGTGTGCAGCAGGTAGCAACAACAATGTATTCTGTTTCTGCAATGGATAATGAAATGGATCCTTGATTTTTACTAAGCCATGCAACTAATGAGTCACCCATAAAGAATGCTCCTCCACTGGTGCTTTTTCTCTCATCAACACAGTTTGCCCAGTCTGCATCTGAATAAGAAGTTAATTGGAAATTCTGATTTCTAGGATACCACAAACCATAAGTCATTGTTCCCTTCAAGTATTTAAATATCCTTTTGACAGCTACCAAATGACTTTGTTTAGGAGCAGACTGAAAACGAC
>JZKD02S0034493.1:1034734-1047029 GCA_000966675.3 Picea glauca
GAATCAGTTGTCACCGTGCTTAAACAATTATGCTTATTTTAAATTCTTTGTAGAGCACTTAATGATAATCACAATAATGTAGGGAAGTAACCAATAGTACATTCAACATCATTCACACATATGAGATACACAAAGACAATTATTTCCTAAGGAAACCTATAAATGGTAAAAACCTCTTCTTCTTTATATGATAAGTAATCTTTACAATCTTTACATTATCAAACATATGAGCACCAAATCATTGTGAGGCTACAACCTCTGTTTTGCAAGCTGCAACTTGTTAAGAGCACCAACTCTATGTTTTCTCTAGAACTCACTAGAAGGAAGCACCAACTCCCTGGTTTCTCTAGCACCCACTAGAAGGAAGCACCAACTTCCTAAGTGTTCCAGCACCAACTGGATGGAAGCACCAACTTCTAGTCACATAGGCACCAACCTGTATAACAGAGAACAACAGTTCTCCCTTACACCACCTTGCCACCCTTGTTTCTCTGGCTGCAACCAGATGGAAGCTACAACTACCTGTGTTCAAGCACCCACTTGAACCTCTGAAGACAACACTCCTCCCTAGCACCTCCCTTCCTCCTTGTAATACCAATCTTTTCTATTAAGACTTATTATAGTGATATTAATTTATTCAATGGCTTACCAGTCTTATCACTATTCTGCTACTCTGCACTGCTCTGTCTGCATCATTGTCTTCTGCACACTCCTTGCGCTTTTGTTCTTTTTCCTTTTCTTCTCTCTGCACCATGTCCCTTAAATGCACCATTCCTCTTCTATGTATTTCAGCCGCAACACTCTCCCTCATTCAACACAGCTGAATCATGCTCAACAACAAAAACCACCATCTCTTCTTTGTTATGCATTCTTATAGTCTCTCTGTGCCCCTTTTGCATTCGCTATGCGCAATCCTTCTGCATGTCTTCACAGTGAGTGCTTTGCCTGATCATCATTATGACTTCTCAGCTTCTCTGGCGGTTTCACTCACGCGTTCATCATCACTGGGTGTTCTGTCTAGATTTCTCAGCTTCTCTGGTAGTTGAGATTCTTCGTCTTCTCTATCTTAGATGAGCTTATCCTTTCTGTTTCAGCTACAAACTTCAATCCTATTCTATCTGTCAATCACCTGTATGAATAGTCTTCATTCCACTGAAAGATGCCTTGAGACTCCTCATCTTCTCTGGTGATCACACTGAGGCCTCTTTGAGTCCTCTGGTAGAGACCATCATTTGTTTCTAGCTATTACACTGAGAAGCACAACAGTAGCCCTGCAATCTTATTCAACTTCACCTGCATCGTTGGATTGACTCCATAGACTCTTGCGTTTAATTCTCCATTTTGCACTTCGGCATTTCGAGATCCTCGTGGTAAAGATTTCATTATTCTCCATGTCCCGATCCCTGAAACTCCGAAATGGAGCCTATGTGCACTAACTCCTTCTTTCATCTTCCATCGATGTGACCAATGGCTGCGACCACAAGCTGAGCCAAAACGTGTTTCACATTTCGGCATTTCAGGATTTCGGCATTCCAGTGGTAGAGTTTCTTGACGCTCCATATCCCAGTATCTGAAGTTCCAAAATGGAGTCGGATCAACAATCCACACTCTAGATGATTCGACGGTCCAGATCTCTTTGCGATTTCGCATATTGCGATTTTGGGGTTCGCGACTTCGAGACTCCTATGGTCACAGTTCCTGACCTCTCCATCTCCTGGTATCCGAAATCTCAGTATCGATTCTTTGTCATTTTGTGATTTCTCATTTCGCGACTTCGGGTTTCACAACTTCGGGACTCTTGTGGTAGTATTTCTTGACCTCTCCATCTCTCGATATCTGAAATCCTGGTATTGAGTCTTTGTCATTTCATGATTTCTCATTTCGTGACTTCGGGTTTCACGACTTTGGGAATCCTGTGGTAGGAGTTCTTGACCTCTCCATCTCCCGGTATCCGAAATCCCGGTATCGAGTCTTTGTCATTTCGCGATTTCTCATTTCGCGACTTCGGGACTCCTGTGGTAGGAATTCTTGACCTCTCCATCTCCCAGTATCCGAAATCCTGGTATCGAGTCTTTTTCATTTCGCGATTTCACCACTTCACGAGCCTTCTTCATGCTTGATCAACGGTTCACAATTCTTGGTGATCTGATGGTCCAGATCATTTTGTGATGTCACATAACATGAGTTTGAATCCCTTTCCTTTGGATTTCCCGATCTACGAAATTCTGAAAACCTTTGTCGTGCTTTGACTGTTTTCCTCCTTCTGAGCTTACACTGTTGATCTTATCATTTGATCGCTCTAATATTTCTTGAGCTTTGGTAATGAGTTAACCTTGTCCCTGGTGCACACCTTATGCGACTCTGTGCTAATCCTCCTGAACTTACATTGTTCCTATTTTTCCATCGTTGCAGACTCTTATATTGCCATCAATGACAAGCTCACTCTTCCTGTTAACATGCCAACAATCTCCCCCTTTGGCATTGATGGCAACCCTGAAAAGTTGCGCTAGCTTGTTTGGACCTCCAACTATAGCATCCAGTCCGAGCCACTCCTTTTCTCCCCCTTTGACATCAATGTCAAAGAAAACACACTCCCCCTGAGCTGTTGCAGTATGTTTAGGAAGTATCAGATGTTCAACCAATACAAAATCCCCCTAACAGGATGGACTTTCTTAGATGTGAGATGGGATCACACTCAGCCTCTGTCGAAGATATTCAAATGGTGTCTTGGATAGGGGTTTAGTAAAGATGTATGCAATTTGTTTTGTGGTTGGAATGTAATGGGATTTAACAACCTGATTGGAGACCTACTCTCTCAAAAAATGGTATTTTATGGGAATATTCTTGGTCTTGGAGTGGAGTATAGGATTCTTAGACACACCGATGGCACTATTGTTATCACAATTAATTGGGATGGGTGCTGCGTATTTTACCTCCAAGTCTACAAGTGTTTGAATCATCCATAATATCTAAGTGCAACAGGTAGAAATAGCAATGTACTCTGCCTCTGTAGTCAATAAAGAAATGGAACTTTGCTTTTTACTAAGCCATGCTACTAATGAGTCACCCAGGAAGAATGCTCCTCCACTGGTGCTTTTTCTCTCATCAACACAGTTTTCCCAATCTGCATCTGAATAAGAAGTTCATTGAAAATTCTAATTTCTTGGATACCACAGACCATATGTCATTGTTTCTTTTAAATACCTGAATATCCTTTGGATAGCTAGCAAATGACTCTGTTTAGGTGCAGACTGATACCTTCCTACCATTCCAACAACATTCATTATGTCTGGGCGAGATGTTGTGATGTACAGTAGGTTGCCTATCATTGACCTATATGAGCTTTGATCAACATCAGGTGAGTCATCATCCTTGTTTAATTTCCATCTAGTAACCATAGGTGTGCCCACAGGTTCAGAATCTTCCATTTGAAACCTTTTCAACATTTCTCTTAGATATTTTTCTTGAGAAATGAACATCCCTTCAGACCTCTGTGTAATTTGCAGACCAAGAAAAAAGGATAGTTCACCTGTCATAGACATTTCAAACTCAGATTCCATGGCAAAAGAAAACCATTGTACCAATTGATCCTTATTACATCTAAAGATGATGTCATCCACATAGACCAACACAATAAGCAAATCATCACCCTCTGTTTTGACATATAGATTGTTATCAACTGTTCCTCTCTTGAACCCTTTGTCTTTGAGATACATATCCAGTCTGTGATACTAGGCATGCGGAGCTTGTTTTAACCCATATAAATCTTTCTTCATCTTGCATACTAAATTAGGGTTATCAGACAGCTCGAAACCCTTTGGTTGTTCCATATAGACTTCTTCATTTAAATCTCCATTTAGAAAATCTGACTTGACATCCATTTGATAAACCTTAAACCTTTTATGACAAGCATAAGAAAGAAATATTCTGATAGCTTCTAACCTTGCTACGGGTGCAATTATTTCATCAAAATCCATTCCTTCTATTTGAGCATAGCCTTTACAGACCAATCTTGCTTTGTTCCTGACAACTTGTCCCTGCTCATTCAACTTATTCTTAAAGATCCATTTGGAGCCAATGATATTCTTACCTTCCGGTCAATGAACCATCTCCCACGTATTGTTTTTCTCAATCTGATCAAGTTCATCATTCATTGCTTTAACCCAAAGGTCATCTTTGCTAGCTTCATTAAAGCTCTTGGGTTCCAGCATGGATATGAAATCTATATGTGAATGCTCGGTATTCTTGATTATCTTTCTCCTGGTTTGTACACCTTTGTCTTTTTCACCAATTATCTGTCTTGCAGGATGATTCTTTTGAGTAATTCTGGAGGAGGAATTTGAAGGAGTCTGCTGATTTAAGTCTGTCTGAGTATCTGTGTCTTCATCTGATTTAGAGTCTTTGTTTTCTAATTCTTGGACCTGTTCATCTTCATTTTTAGTTGTGTCTTATATAGAAGAATCATTTCTATACACCTCTCTTGCTAGGGTTACCTCATCAAATTTTACGTCAATACAGTCAACCATTTTATGCAACCTCTTATTATAGCATCTGTATCCTTTGTTTTTTTGTAGCATACCCTAAGAAGATACCTTCATCATCCCTCTCATCATATTTTCCAAGGTTCTCATCATTATTCTTTATGTAACATTTACTCCCAAAAACTTTGAGGTGTTTAATTGAAGCTGGTCTCCCAACCCACAGTTCATAAGGTGTCTTTTCACTTTGTGGTCTGAGGTAGACTTTGTTAAGAACATGGACTGTTGTGTGTATTTCTTATACCTAGTAGGTTTGACCAATGTTCTTCTCATTCATCATTGACCTGGTCATTTCCTGCACTGTTCTATTTTTCCTCTCAACTACTCCATTTTGTTGTGGAGTTCTTGGGATGGTTTATTCTCTCTTGATCCCATGCTTATCACAGAATTCATTGAAGTCACTTGACATAAACTCTCCTCATCGGTTTGATCTTACTTCCTTTAACCTCTTTCCTGTTTGAGTCTCAGTTAAGGCCTTACATATTTTAAACTTTTCAAAAGCTTCAGCTTTTTCCTTAAGAAAGGCAACCCAAGTAAGTCTGGAGTAATCATCAATAATTAGCATGAAGTGGTTTTCTTTCCCTATGCCTTCTTGTCTTCATGGTCCACATAAATCCATATGGACTAGTTGGAGTGGTTTCTCTGTTGAAGTAAAGCTCTTGGACTTAAATTGTGTCCTGGTTAGCTTTCCTACTTGGCAGGGTTTACATATTGAATCTTGGGGCTTTGATATTCTCAGAAGATCTTTTACTGCCTCGAGATTTTTGAGTTTGATTAAGTGGTCAAAGTTTAGATGTCCAAGTCTCCTATGCCATAACCAACTTTCATCATGTTTTCTTAGATGACACTCTTCTCTATTTTCTTTCAGCACATATACATTATTTTCTGTCCTTATGCCTTTGGCCACCACTTGTCCTGAGTTTACAGATTTTATTTTGCAGTCCTTGGACGTGAACACCACTTCACATCCTCTGTCACACATTTGACTTACATTTAGAAGATTATGTTTTAGCCCATCTACAAGTAGAACAACTTGGGATTTTCCTTTTCCATTACTTAAACTCACCATCCCTTTACCCTTTATTTTACCTGGTGCATCATTTCCAAAGGTTAGATTTCCTGATTTACTTTCACTCAGAGATAGAAAATTACCTTTGTCTCTTGTCATATGTTTGGAGCATCCACTGTCTATATACCAAGGGTTCATTTTTCTTTGAGCTGACAACACTAATCCACACTTGTCACTTTCTTTCTTCTTCCATACCTTGACATTTTCAGCAGGGGACTTCAAATCTAATTCATAGTTCCTTATCGACAGTCAACAGATTTGTGTCCATAGTTATGATAGATATAGCATTCAATCTCATTGTTCAATACGTCAAAATAATTGTTTCAATGTTGTCGACTTATTGACTGTTGATTATTTCTTGACCTCCTTAGTTGCATGTCTCTAAACTTAATTTGGCAATTTGTAATCTGTGAAGGTTTGTTACTTGGTTGTATCATTCTTTGTTGTGACACGTATTTATTCCTTTGAAAATTTAATTGTTCATGTCTAAGTCTTAAGGAACAATTTACAACTTTGTGACCAAAGTTAGAAGAGTAGAAACAATAACCATAGAAAATTTCTTTGTATTTGGAAAAAGGTTGTCTTCTTTGAGAAAATCGATTTCTTCCATGTTGATGACTTCTTTCAGTAGGGAGTGCATTGTTTCTTTGTTCTACAGGTTCAGTACTGGCACCTTTTCCGTTACTCGTCCTGGGCAGCTGAGTGTCTTCCTTTGTTTCTGCAGGTTTGTTGTTTTCATTGGTTGTAGATTTGATAAACTTGATGGGTTCTTCATTCCTTGGCATACCGTTGCTTGATCCCTCTTCATAACCCAGATTAGTTTTCAAATTTGGATTCCTTTGCTGATTCAGAATGGTGGCTAATCCTTCCGAGGCTTTAATACTTGACAGATTCTGATGATACAAGGCTTGAAACTTCTCCAACTCTTTCCTAGTTTTCACTACTTCTTCTTCTAGAGCTTTACATCTCACCTTCCTTTCTGATAATTGTTGTTTTAGAATGTCCTCGATTTTCTTTGCCTCTTCTAATTCTACTTTTAGCAGGGCAAAGTCTTCGTCAAGATATTTACTTTCTTTTGCGAGCTGTATCAGCAATTTTTTTTTCTTTCTGTTCTTAATTCTAAGTCTGTCAATCTCTTCCAGTGCACTGATCAGTTCTCCTTCCATATCAACCACAACTTCTTCTTCATTAGCCTCACTTCCTATGCTTTTATTATCATAATCTTCTTTGTCCATAAGTATGAAGTCATTTAGTTTATCTTCTATAAAGGAGTCATTGTCTTTATCATCTGAAGGATCATCATCATTTTTTACACAAAGACTTTTCTTCTTAAAATTATTCTCTTTAAAGAAATTTTCGTGTTTTTGCTTCTCCTCATCATCACATGTTTGATTCTTCCCTTTGTGAGGACATTTGTTTGCAAAATGACCTATCTTACCATAGTTGAAACATTTGAAAGGCAGTTTACCTTTGTATTTGCCTGATCCCTTCTTCAGTCTCTTCACAAATTTTGCTTCAATTTCATCAGGCTTAGAATCCTCATTCTTGTCTGCTTTAAATGATGCTTCTCTAGAGGTGTGTTTATCTTTACCTTTTCGCATTTCATATGAAGTCAATGTTCCTAGAAGTTGATCAAACTCCAAGTTTTTTAGATCATTAAGTTCTTCTATAGCAGAAACCTTCGGGTTGAACCTATCTGGTAGAGATCTCAAGATTTTCTGAACTAATGAAGGTTCCTCAATTTTTTCACCAAGCGCTTTCATTGCATTTACCAGTTCTTCAACTCTCAAATAGTATTTTCCAACAAATTCATCTTCTTTCATCTTCAACTGTTCAAACTGTACTCTATATATTTGAAGCTTGGCATCCTTTACCTTCTCATTACCTTCATAACTGCTAATGAGTTTGTCCCACATTTCTTTGGCAGTTCCTAGGTGCATAACTTTTACGAATTCTGCTTCTGCAAGCCCACTCAGGATTGCATTCATAGCCTTAGCGTTGAAGCTAAATTCTAGCTTGTCATCCTTATTAGCTAGTACAACTGGCTTTACATAACCAGTATCTACCACGTCCCAGACATCTGCACCTAAAGCCATTATGTAAGTTCTCATTCTAACTTTCTAGAAGGCAAAGTTTGTTCCATTGAACAGAGGGGCCTTATTGGTTGAATTTCCTTCATGGCTTGACATGTTTAAGCTCTAGGATCCACCCTTAGATAAAAGGGGTCGGCGCTGATACCAATTGTTGGATAGTTGAGAGGGGGGGGTGAATCAGTTGTCACCATGCTTAAACAATTATGCTTATTTAAAATTCTTTGCAGAGCACTTAATGATAACCACAACAATGCAGGGAAGTAAGCAATAGTACATTCAACATCATTCACACATATGAGATACACAGAGACAATTATTTCCTAAGGAAACCCATAAAGGGTAAAACCTCTTCTTCTTTATATGATAAGTAATCTTTACATTCTTTACATTATCATACATATGAGCTCCAACACATTGTGAGGCTACAACCTCTGTTTTGCAAGCTGCAACTTGTTGAGAGCACCAACTCTATGTTTTCTCTAGCACCCACTAGAAGGAAGCACCAACTTCCTAAGTGTTCCAGCACCAACTAGATGGAAGCACCAACTTCTAGTCACACAGGCACCAACCTGTAGAATAGAGAACAACAGTTCTCCCTTGCACCACCCTGCCACCCTTGTTTCTCTGGCTACAACCAGATGGAAGCTACAACTACCTGTGTTCAAGCACCCACTTGAACCACTGAGGACAACACTCCTCCCTAGCACCTCCCTTCCTCCTTGTAATACCAATCTTTTCTATTAAGACTTATTATAGTGATATTAATTTCTTCAATGGCTTACCAGTATTATCACTGTTCTACTACTCTGTGTTGCTCTATCTGCATCATTGTCTTCTGCACACTCCTTGCGCTTTTTGTTCTTTTTTCTTTTCTTCTCTCCAAGCCATGTCCCTTAAATGCACCATTCCTCTTCTGTGTATTTCATCCACAACACTCTCCCTCATTCAACACACCTGAATCATGCTCAACAGCAACAACCACCATCTCTTCTTTGTTATGCATTCTTATAGTCTCTTTGTGCCCCTTATGCATTTGCTATGCACAATCCTTCTACATGTCTTCATAGTGAGTGCTCTGCCTGATCATCATTACGACTTCTTAGCTTCTCTAGTGGTTTCACTCATGCATTCATCATCACTAGGTGTTCTGTCTAGATTTCTCAGCTTCTCTGGCAGTTGAGACTCTTCGTCTTCTCTGTCTTAGATGAGCTTATCCTTTATCTTTCAGCTACAGACTTCAATCCTCTTCCATCTATCAATCACCTGTATGAATAGTCTTCATTCCACTGGAAGATTCCTTGAGACTCTTCATATTCTCTAGCGATCACATTGAGGCCTCTTCGAGTCCTCTGGTAGAGACCATCATTTGTTTCTAGTTGTTACATTGAGAAGCGCAACAGTAGCCCTGCGATCTTATTCAACTTCACCTGCATCGTTGGATTAACTTCATAGACTCTTGCATTTAATTCACCATTTCATACTTCAGCATTTCGAGATCTCCGTGGTAAATATTTCATTACTCTCCATGTCCCAATCCCAAAAACTCCGAAATGGAGCCTGTCTACACTAGCTCCTTCTTTCATCTTCTATCGATGTGACCAATGGCTGCGACCATAGGCTGAGCCAAAACGTGTTTCACATTTCCACATTTCAGGATTTTGGCATTCTTGTGGTAGAGTTTCTTGACGCTCCATATCCCAGTATCCAAATTTCCAAAATGGAGTCAAATCAAAGGTCCACACTCTAGATGATTTGACGGTCTAGATCTCTTCGTGATTTCGCATATTGCAATTTCAGGGTTCGCGACTTCGGGACTCCTGTGGTCAGAGTTCTTGACCTCTCCATCTCTCGGTATCTGAAATCCTAGTATCAAGTCTTTGTCATTTCACGATTTCTCATTTCACGACTTTGAGTTTCGTGACTTCGAGACTCCTGTGGTAGGAGTTCTTCACCTCTCCATCTCTTGGTATCCAAAATCTCGGTATCAAGTCTTTGTCATTTCACGATTTCTCATTTCACGACTTCGTGTTTCATGACTTTGGGACTCCTGTGGTAGGAATTCTTGACCTCTCCATCTCCAAGTATCCAAAATCCTAGTATTGAGTCTTTTTCATTTCATGATTTCACCACTTCACGAGCCTTCTTCATGCCTGATCAATGGTCCACAATCCTTGGTGATCTGACGGTCTAGATCTTTTTCGTGATGTCGCATATCGTGAGTTTGGATCCCTTTCCTTTGGATTTCCCAATCTGCAAAATTTCGAAAACCTTTGTTGTGCTTTGACTATTTTCCTCCTTCTGAGCTTACACTGCTGATCTTTCCATTCGACCGCTCTGATCTTTCTTGAGCTTTGGTAATGAGTTAACCTCGTCCCTGGTGCACACCTTGTGTGACTCTGTGCTAATCCTCCTGAGCTTACATTGTTCCTGTTTTTCCATCGCTGCAGACTCTGATCTTGCCATCAATGACAAGCTCACTCTGCCTGTTAACATGCCAAAAAACTCCTCAATCTTAGGTCTTAATGATTTCTCTCCACTGGATGTAGTCCATAATTTTTCATCTTCCTTCGCATTTTGGCAAGGAAAATAAATTTTTAGCTCATAGGACCTTGATTCTTCTAATATTTTCGGAGAGGTAAACAAGTTCTTGGTTATTGTCAATATGTGTTCTTCCTAAGAAGAAGAGATCCCAGCTATTGCTAGGATTTGAGCAAGTTCTCTCAGGCTAATAGTTGCTTTTGAGTTCATCTTTCCATTTGATAAAACTTGGTTCACACAAACATGATGTCCACAAAGTTAGGATCTCCTGATGGTGGAAATAAAAGAAAGGTTGTATTGTTTGTTTCTGTGGAAGGCTCGAGTGGTCTTGCCTCCTATCCCACTATTATTGATGCTTCAATTTTCTATTTTCTAGTGCTCCTTGTCTTAGTCTCTTCAGAGACAACTTTATCTCTTTGGGTTGAGCTAACTCCTATTTTTTCAGTATCAATTTGTGGAGTTTTTGCGGTCTGGGGGGATTTTATGAGTGGAACGTTCCTTCCCCCAAAAAGGTTAGAAGGAACCTTGGTTGAAAGGTCTGATTCAGATTTAATGTATCTACCTTTTGGGTCTCTAGGTCTGTTCATGAAAGCAAACAAAAAAAAAGAAAAACTACCATTGGGTTTGGGGGAACCTGCAATAGCAGATGCGTAGGTTCTTACCTCTTGTCTTAAAGTTCCCCTGCCACCAATCTAATGCTAAGGTCTAGGAATGATCTATTTCCTAGCTACTCTCTACCTTAAGACAACTCTCCGACAATGATGCCAAAAATGATGGGTATTCTATATGCATTAAAAATACACCAAAAACCCTCAATTAAATTGTCAACCCAGGGTAAGTAAACTTAGAGTTGTAGAAAAATATATGCCAAGGTAGAAGGGCTAGTAGTAGTATAGTCTAACTAAGGAAGTGGATATCTAAGGGCTAATCTATTCAAGCAAAGCTATCTAATGAGAAAACCCTACTAAGCAACTTTAAACTATGTAACCTAAGTACTTTTGGACCAAGGATCGATGGATAGTTCTAGGAAAACAAGTGAAAACCCTACTTGAAGAAAACTAGTTCAATCATAACAATAAGCAAAAACAACTATTTAAGCATAACAATAAACAAATAGCAAAAGAAAACTACTTTAACTAGTCTACTTTAACGAGTAAGAAATTAACCTATCAAAGCAAGTAAACAAGTAACTAACCTAAGATAACTTCTACAATAAGGAAACTAAGTAAGACTACTCAATAAGAAACTAACTAATAGACAAGTGAACTCTATTCTTAATACAACTATTTCTAATTTAAAAAAGAAAATCTATTTAATGGAAAGAAAGAAGAACTAACAACTAACCTTGAATCTATGATAAGAAAACAACTCCTTAATCTACCAAAGCAAAAGGCTATCTATCCTACAACAACAATAAAACTATCTTCTGATTTATGAAAGCAAGAAACTATATTTTAGCCTGTGAAAACTCAAATATAGTGCTAGTGATTGTGTGAATGTCTATGGTGTCTTATAATATCTTGATGGAACTTGATAACGAAATATAATTCAAGAGGTATAAGCTCTAGTGAGAATTTAGCCATCACGGAAACAATGTCAATTACCCTACATATTCATATGATTATTACTCATGCATTAACCTTCAATAGTATAACGAGATTATAATTGTACTCTATGCTATGTAAGAAAAACTCATAACTACATTCAATCATTAACTAAAAACTAGAGTTGCAACCTAAATCTAGGAAAGAAATTGCATAAAGTAAAACTAAGCTAGACCTATTTCAACAATTTAAATTGCAAAAAGGAAAATTCTTATAAACGAAAATTAAACATGATTCTAGCATATAACAAGTAAACTAATGAATAAATTAATTAACAAATAGTTAAGCAAAATATAAACAACAATTAAATAGGCAATCTGCAAATAAAAACTGAAGCTAACTGCAAGATACCAGATATATAAAATATGCAGAACAGAAACGAAATGCTAGAAATAACAGAATAACAGTAAAATATCCAGCATAATCTTCTCAATACACAGAAACGATATATGA
>JZKD02S0034493.1:1063171-1087778 GCA_000966675.3 Picea glauca
GAATTGAAGAAGGAAGTACATGTAGGCCCTGAAGATAATTAAAGAAAATAATTACAAAATAAGAAAGTGTTAGGTCGGCCCTAATGTTAAAATGAAGTGACATAAATGGTATAAAGATACTAGGAGGGATACCATTGCTCTCAATCTAGCAGAAGTGCAAGTGAAGCACAGAAGCCGTACAAGGTGTGCGCAGGCTGGTCGAGACCTTAGAACTTATCAACTAAGGTTGGGAGATTGAAGGACTGTTGTTGCAGAGAAGGTGCACAGAGTCAAGAGTTCAAATACACAACATTATTTGAAGGTCTGCCACAAGGAGTGTGAGAAGAGGCCCTTTTTCGAGACTTGAATTTATCAGAGAAGCTCAGAATGGGTAGTGCCTTTGAAGTATTCAAAGGGAGGCGAAGTGAAGTTGCTTTGCAGAAGGAAAGGTCACGATGAGGGGGCATTGGTTCATTTCACAGAGGTTCTTGAGGGAAGAATCGGACAGTCGAAATTCTTTGTGGAGAATCCCTGAAATAGCGAGGATCGTAGGATCTAGGAGAGCTGTGGGGGAAGTTAAGTAATTGGAGGAAATTCATCCTTCGAGAGGCGGGATCCAATCTGGACCGTTGATCGTGATTGTTAGACTGTCGAGATCATTTCGACACTTCAGGAGTTGTAAGTCTGAAGTTTGGACGAAACCCTTGGTCGCTCAAACTCCTGAAGTGCGAAGCGGATTGTTGTGTGTGAAGGTGAAGAGCAGAAATTTTAGTGTTTCGTAATTTTGGAGTTCGACATTTCGAAGGTCTTGAGGACAAGCGATCGGGACACGCTGGAGTGGAAGACCTGAAGTCACAAGTCACAATAGAACTTGATGTGAGGTTCGGGATTTCAGAAAATCGAGATTCAAAATACCAGAAGTCTTGAGGACAAGGAGCTTGGGCCCTTGCATTTAAAATTGCGAAGTTATGAGATCCGGGATATTGTGAAGTAGTATTTCGGCATTTCAGGAATCGGAATTTCGGCATTCCCGTTGACAATAATTCAGGCTCTTCACATGATAACCACTGAAGTTGCGAATCGTGAAATAGTGTGAAGGGTCGTTTCAGCAATTCGGTGTTTCGGGGTTCGGGAACCCAAGAGGACAGTGTTCTGGGATCGAGAGTCTTGGACTCCCGGTACCCGAAAGTTTGAAATCACGTGGGTCGTCAGATCAAAGAGAGGCTTATAGCCGTTGATCCCGTTGGAGATATTGTTTTCAGAGTTTGGGGTTTCTGGAGACTAGAGAGCCGGAACCTCGACAACAGGATTCGTGAAATCACGAAACCCGAAATCCCGAAAAGGAAAGTCCTGATAAGGAAAAAGGGAGCGATCATTTTATCTTGGTCAGGGGATTTGAGTGGTGATTTGTGTTGGTTCACACGGGCATACTCATAAGGACCTGTGGAGAAACACTGTTGTTGTGTGTGTAAAGAATTTTCGAGAGGAAATAAAAGAGCCAGTCATACTCTAAGGGAAAAATTGAAAGATCCTATGCAGACCTCGATTCTGAGGATTGGTGGTCTGCATCACCTTCCTTATTTAGGCCCTACCTCTCCATAGAACCTTGGGCAATGACCATGGGCCAGGCTCCCGGGGATTCGCGTTTCAGGTTTCGGGGTTTTACCTGGAAATATGATATACTTGTTGTCGAGAACCCTGAAATGCCAACTCCTGAAATGTCGCCTAGCTGCCACCTATCCCTACAAGATTGGATGGCCACGATTTTTTCATGACTTTGTCCATAAGGGATGAGCCCAGACGCTAAACCTCGTGCAACTCCGTGGCTCCATCTTACCCGATGACCGTCGATCTGCCCCATCGATGGATCCTCACCGCTGAAAAATGATCGTTTCCCGCTCGCTTGATTTTAAGCCTGGAATGGACTTCTCTATGTATTGTGCTAGGCTCTCATGGGTGCGACCTTTGAATAAACGCATTTGATGGGTTTTTAAACCCCATTTCTTCTCATTTTACACCAAGGACCCGAAACCAAAGAGAAACACCCCCCTTACAAGAATTAGTGATAAAATTAGGCTCCATGGGGGATAGAGTCATCCCTGTGCTGCTCTAAGAACTCCTTCTGCAGTTCTAGATGCCTTATGTTGGGCTATGGATTCAAGCTCAAGATACCCTGCTAAAAAATACATGTCGATAAGTAAAAACAAACAAAAACAAATGTTCCAAGGAGCTTATTTATGTATAGTCCTAAACTAATCTACTTTGTACATGGGGCTAGGTGAAAGAAAATTTCCAACATAGCCAATCAAGTAAATTCTTGAATGGAATCTCCTTCATTCTGTCGATGATCACCAGGAAATGGTGTAACCATGACAACAGAACAACTACACTCTTCAACTCCTCCTCATAGGCTGAAGTTGAGACGAAATAGGGCGGCTCCAAGTTGTGAAGGAAATACAACTCCATGTATTCCTCCACAGGCTCATAGGACCAGTGGAAAACTCCAAACAATTGGTGACAGGTAGCCTCCTCTGCTACACAGTTGTTCATGAGTGGCTGAATATCTCTGGTAGGCCCAGGAGGGAGAAAGGTTGGTGTAGGCTAACTGATCTTAGGTAGTGGCTGCTCACAGGAAGGCTCTAGACAAGAAGCAAACTGCTCCTCCTGCTGCTCCTCTGGTTCTTCTGGTTCTTCTCCTTGGCTCTCCCAAGGGTCAGATTCACAATAATCATAAATAGGACCTGTGGGGAAGATCTTCTCTTCAAACTATTGCTCATTGGTATCTGTAGGCCCAGAATAGTTGATTTCTTTGTGATATACTCCATTAGCGAACAGAGGATGATGCTCTATAGTCTGCTCTTGGAAGTCCTACATATCTAGCTCAGAATCTGATTTGTAGTTGTCATGCACAGGCTGGATGCTCCTCTGGTCAGCAAACTGCGATGTGGGGCTCTGCTTCTCCTCATATGAATAATCATCGAAGCTAGAAGAGAACAAAAGTCCTCCATTTTGCAAAAATGAAATGATCTCCCGATCCTTATTTTCAATCCCAAATGTAAATACATCATGGGAAATCTCGTGAAGAAAAAGAGAACAATCCTCTTCCACAATGGATTCTTCCTTTAAATATGAGACAACATGCTCATCAGGGGCAGAAACTAATGCCTCTACCACTATGAAATCTTCATAATAATCCTTAGTAGAGCTGTCAAGAGCATCTGCCTCAAGGGCTGGAAAATCCTCTCCACGTCGTTCAGCTTCCAACCTGTCTAGTTTGGCAGAGAGAAATTTAATCAGCTTCATTACTTCACCCAGAGAATCTTCTTCCTCCTCATAGCTTTCATCCTCATATCTTTCATAAGAAACAACCATATCTCAATCATGGCTGTCACATCCCTTATAACTGTTATGATAGATGAACTCGGAGGAAAAATACCTTTGACAATGCTTATTAAAGGCTACATGAAATTGTTCTAGGGAGGAAATGCTAGCAGGGGGCAAGGATTTATACCACTCACAGGCATCCCCTTCCAATGAGAACATGAACATTTTCATTAATACATCCTTGTGATGTATCTCCCACTGATGCATGAGCTCATGAAACTCATGAAGGTGCTGAGTAGGGTTGTCCTATTTATCCTTTCTAAATATGGGCAAATAATCGCCCCATTCATTTGAAGAAGGGAAAACATTAGGAAAACCAGGAACAACTGAAAAATTAAAAGGAGAAAACCTTCGAGCCAGGATCCTTTCCATTTCGAATCAGCGGAGTCGCCAATCGATCCTTGACTCATGGAGTCGCCAGGTGAAAGATTCACATATTTGAATGTGTTTGTTCTTTGTTCACCATCAAAGGCCAAATATTAACGTTGTGTCCTCCCAGGAAACTTCTCAGGCTGAGAAAGAAGCTGTTGAAACCTTCTCGAGAAAGCTCCTCTGGTTCAACTTTCAGGCGTGCTAAAGTAGCCACAGTCGAAACAGTGAAGTGAAAACAGTGGAGTCGCCAGGTGCACAGTGATAAATCATAAACAAGAACAACAACAATTGATAAATCATAAACAAGAACAACAACATGGTGGAAAAGGCTCACTAGCCAACACTAAATTATTCACTCCAATGTTACATGTTTATAGTACAATGAGTGATGCCACCTCATAGAAATATTTTCTCTAGATCCTAAAATCATGCATGATGACTAGGCTAGGCAATCTTAACTAACTCATTAGTCATCACTTGAGGATATATTACTAATATCCTAAATGAATAATATAAATATAGGTGACAATTTAGACTTAGTGATTGGTAAAGGTAAGCCATAGGCTAACAATCCCCCCCTCAATCACAAGGCCGATCAATAATACCAGCAATAAAGCATAAAATGGTATCAATTCCAAGTCTTCATATTGAAACTTCTGTGTTGAGCCTCAATGAAGAACTGCCTAAAAAACCGCCAATCTGGATGCTGAACATGTTCATTTGAAATGAACTCGAAGAGAGATGAGATATGGAAGTGAACAATTGCAATATCTGAGCATTCCCTGATTGCTTGAAAATTTGATCATATTGCCAAGTATTTTAGCTAGAAGAATCTGATGTCTTCTGCTAATTGGTGAACATGTAGTATCACCACTCTACTATCAGTGTATCACTGAAAGTGCTCTCTGAATCTGTGGTTTGGGGTGACCGCTAACCAATTGATACCATGTATCTGATGGTTTTTGGATAAGCACTAACCAATCTTGACACTTTTAGGTGTCCAACAACATCCCAATGTATCATGTGTATGATTCAATTGCAATTCATTGAACCATAATCCTGTCAAAGCCTGTCATCTCTGGAAAATCTCACATTGTAATCATGTGAGCCAGGATGCATGCAAATTGTTTACTTAATGTAAACTCCAATCTGATGAGAGCGAACCAAGTGAAGTGAGTCAACTTCTAGTCTGACACATCCCTAAAAATGCCTAACAACTCAATAAAATGCCATGCTGCAATGCAAAAGGATCATCTTGTCCTCTGCTAGGTCGAATGACCATCTATGTGAACCAAATGTTCACATCATTGATCTCAAAATCAAAATCTATATGATTCAACTTAAATTTATTGAACCATAATTCTGCCAAAGTCTGTCATTTACAGACCGCAATTGCCCATTTGGCAAATTTCATGCCCATCTGGCATACTTGATGTTTTTTGTTGCCGAAACTTTATGTCTGACAACCAATTCCATCATCAATTCCCCCCTTTGTCAGCTAAAAGGAGAGACCATAAGTGGTTTCATGAACCATCTTCACTAGAATTTTGAACTCCCCCCCTTAAGGTGCATGAGAGTTACATCATTGTACTCCTCCCTTCTAGGCTTAAGAGAGGGCATGTGGAAACAACCACCATGTTATATCATCCCATGAGGGCCATGCTCGAAAGCTACACCATAAGGGGACCACTTATGTGAGGTACAAAAATGTTATGTGCTACAAGATTGGTCTTTACTCAAGATTGAATTCTATGGTAAGACTTGTATAATCGCTTGGTTGTTGATGACCATTTCCAAGGTTCAATCCACTCATATTGAATCTTCAATCTTGCAGGTTTCTTCAGTGTTGAACATCTGTCTGAAGAATGGTTATGCTTGCCACAATGCTGGCAAGGATGGAGATCAAAACAATGATTCTCCTTGTGACCAACTCAATTACAGTGTTGACACTTATGAATCTGATGTTGAACTGGAACAAGTGAAATTGAAGCTTCTTGAAGGAATCCAACACTTTGGAATTTGATTGGTTTGGAATAATCAGGAATATGAAAGGTAACTTCCTTGTCATATCCAAGTCCTGTTCTATTCTTGTTGTAGATGATTTCTTCCCAAGGTCTGATGATGAGCTTGGAAAGAGTATTATGAACCTGTTTCTTTGAAAACCATGGAAGTGGATTTACTGCATGTTGATGTATCATTGAAAGGTTTTCTTCACTAAAATCAAAAGAAAACTCTTGAAATGTAGGTTCATGAATAGATTCAATTTCGTCTGAAACTGATTCTGAAGTTGTATCACTGTGTTGTTCCTTCACTAGTTGTTGATTAAAAACATCATCATCATCATCATCATCATCTTTATAGAGAGGGTTGTTCTGAACAAAAACTAGTTCAGAAAACTTCACTGGCTGTTGACTTTTGAGTTATATCAACTCATCATTCAATAGATGAGATTGTTCTTGAAGAAGTATAACATTAGCTTGCATCACTTCCAAACAAGTTATCACTGATTGAAGAGTTTCTTTGTTCATTATCATTGTGTTGTCTTCAGTGGTGTTTATTATAGTGTTCAGTAACTCTAATAATTCGAGACTTCGAGCCATTTCAAAAACACTAAATGAAGTCTCCTTGTGCAGGTAGATCTTGATTACAATTTGACTTGACAAAAGAGGCTTATCTGCAACTCGCTCACTTGAATCGTTTGCTTGAACTTCACGTTCACTTGATTTTGTTTCACGCTCACTTGAACTTGCCTTTCTTGAACTTCTCATTCACTTGATCTTCTCGCTCGCTTGAATTTGTTTCTTGCTCGCTTGTACTCACTCGCTTGAACTTTTCTTGCTTTCTTCCAAGAAGTTGAGGATGTCTGTTACTACCAAAAATGCATCCAAAAATTGATGTTTACAATGATTTGAGTTTCAAGTACTCATCCTTGTCAATTATGACTCAAAATGACTCTAGGCTGTCGGGCTCAGCCGAAAATGCACGTTATGACAAATTCAATTCAACTCAACTTGATTTCAAAAAGATAAGTAAACTTACAAAAAGACAATTTGCAAGTTACAATAAATCCTGATTAAGTAATCTTACAACAAACATTGTTGCAAGTTACAATTGAATTTCAAATGCTCCATGATGTGTTGAGTTCGAAAACTTTTATTTGTCCATTACTGATGTGGTTAACGATTTGATTTCTTCAATATGATGCTTGATTGAGTGCTTTGATTGTTCTTGAATTTCCTTGCTTGATGTGTATTTGTGTGTTGCATTAAATAATATTTGCAATTGATTATGTCAAAACTAGACATAAACATCATAAACCAACCATGAAAATATTCACCACAACACACTATGCAAGGTGTACCTAAGATCCCCTTATTCAATTTCGGGTGGATCTAGGACATGAGAACCAAATATAATTTTATTATAAGATCCTTTGTTGTGATCATGATTACGTGCCTGTGCCTGAATATAATAAGAGATCCTTCAATGGTCTTCAATGATAGAACACACAAAATAAATCATTTGTGTGATTACAATAAAATATGGTCTTTTGATTTGTTCTCCTTTTTAATGAAGAGAGAAAAGACCTTTAATAATATCACAATTTTTCTCCTTTTAAATCAAAAAGTTCTAATCTCCCTCGCACATCAAAACATTTATCAATGTTCTCTCACACCTTATTTCAACTCTTTAAACCACTAAGGTATCAAACTCTTAAAAGGAATTTTATTATGTCATAGAGGCATGAAACCAATTCAAAATCCCTATGAGGTCCTTCACTGTTGGTTGACTTATAAATTTAAAGGAGTTCAACAAGATCCTTCCATGCATTATAAGTTCTATTACCACCACCATTTATAACTTGTCTTCAAGTTGGAGTCTTCAAGCTGGGTATATTTATCTCATACTTAAGCTTCAGATTTCATAAGAGAACAAAATAATTGATAAGAGAACAAATGCTCTGCCCATAGAGTCATTCGTCATGGATTTTAGTTTGATCCCATACCAGAATTCAAATCCAAAGGATTGGAGCTCTCAACATTACAATGGGACTTAGATTTGCATAAATTTGATAGTAAGAATGATTTAACTTCAATGCAGCTCTAAAAGGGTATTCATCTTCATTGGCATTCAAGTTTGAATGCAAGGGTGAGTTGTCTTCCAACGCACATCAATTTGTGATCTTTCAAGGTAATTCTCTGTAGTCACTTCCAATTAGCACTCAACCGGATATTATTACATGTCTTATTGGGGGAGTATAGCTATTGAGAATGCCAATAGAAACTGCCACCACAATTGGGTCAATGATCCAATTGCTGGGTTATTCCTCCAACACTTCAACGCAAATTTCAATCTAACATTTCCGTAGTTTGATCCTACTCCGGGATTTGACCATGCCCATGTTCCAAAGCCACCCCAGATTTTAGCTCACAGTTCTGCAGGACTGGCTGCCATAGCAATAGCCTCCATGGGTTTCTCAGTCCAACCAATAATTTTAATACGTATAAAAAATTTATTTTTCTAAGTATAGCATTTAGCCATTATTCTCCAACAGTTAACGGAAGCTCCTGGATCTCAATCTCCGCTTGTCAAATGTATCCATACTCTCTCTCCTTCGCGAAGGTCGTCATTTTATCTCCATATGCAGACGACATGTTTTTTGCTCCAAATTGCAGCAGAAACCCAAAAATCATGAAGAAGAAAAGCTCAATTTAAAGCTCAAAAAACTGTGAATCCAGATCTGATCTCAAAAATTCGCGTCAGAGTCTCATCAAATCAACAGGGGAAAGTTCGATACAGAAGGAAAATTTTCGAAAACAATCCTTTGGATCGAAGTGTAAATCACCAGTGTAAATTCCAACATCATTAGATTCTGGCTTAACCTCAGATTGACTAAACCCAATTTTTGGCATAGGTTCCCGATATGGGATCCCAAAAAAAAGTTGGGATTGCAAAGGCAGCTTCTTTACTGATACACAAAGGCACTATGCAACAAGAACTTACACACTTCCTCATGTTGTTCAGAGCCGATCACCTTCAGATGCGACGATCCTCATTATCCTCCTACAATTGCGACGATCTGCAACAATTCCCCATGATATGGTCACGACGATCTGTGCAAATTTATGAAAAGAAAGAAAGAAAAGGATGTCACTGAATTTGAACCCTGGACTTGAGAATGGCTCTGGACAATCAGGAACGAGCCAATGTGTGCATGAATTTCATGCAGAGAGGATCGAAGAAGATGATGTGTGATCTACCTTGGGTTAAAATAAAAGAAATTGAGAAACTAACAGATTTGTAGGACTGTTAATGGCATCAATAAAGTAAAATCCTGGTTCCAATGGACACAAGTTCACATAGCTGCTAAGCACCTCGACTTGTCGACCTTGTGGAGATCCCTACTCTTCCGCATGGCACCTAGGCCGTATTTGACTTCCAAGATGGATATGATGCAGGTGAGTTGCCACACATGCAAGGCTGTCCAATCAGGAAAGACAAATCCATTGGTGTAGATAGACTAAGGATGCACTGTAGATCGTATGAAGGTCTATCTGAGGGGGGCGCTACTAATCTGGGCCAGATTTGTACGCCAAGCTCTCCCAGATCAGAACCAATGAGATTAGATCTGTAATCCTACAATAAATCTCATAAATAACAAAATGAAGTCATTGAAGTTAGAAAAGGAATGAATGAATGATGACCTTATTTTGTTGTTGTGGCCCAAAACAAATGTAGATCTGTAATTTTGTTGGCAGCATTACTATTCTCTCACTCATGGACCATTAAGATGGAGAACTTTATCACCGTCATTATCATCTCTTCAATGGACTTCCATGGAACACTATAGACAACCATAGGTGACATCAGGTCCTTAAGACCATGACAACTCTGATACCAATTGAAAAATCATAAACAAGAACAACAACAATTGATAAATCATAAACAAGAACAACAACATGGCGGAAAAGGCTCACTAGACAACACTAAATTATTCACTCCAATGTTACATATTTATAGTACAATGGATGATGCCACCTCACAGAGAGATTTGCTCTAGATCCTAAAATCATGCATGATGACTAGGCTAGGCAATCTTAACTAACTCATTAGTCATCACTTGAGGATATATTACTAATATCCTAAATGAATAATATAAATATAGGTGACAATTTAGACTTAGTGATTGGTAAAGGTAAGTCATAGGCTAACACACAGTAGCAATCTTCAAGGGATCTAATGCCTAATGCACCTTCAGAATCAGAGGCTCAGTGTCGTTCAATCCCAGGGAAAATTTTCAACTTCATTCCTGGCAACGACGCCAGAAATGTTAGCACCATAAGTCACTCTTGGATTGGAGCAGGAGTAAGCCTGATACCCATCAGTTTGAATGTCACGATTGTTTATAAAGGGTGATCGAATGGAAGCGAACTCAGAACCATATCGCTTTAACTTAGAATCCTTGACCAGGCTATGCATGAACAGGTGAGGTCTTAGTTTAACTTCAGACAGTAAGTTGTAATATGGGTGAGCAAGAGGAAGACTTTGGTAAGAAAATGCAAATGTATGTTGTAGGCATCAATCTTCCAACAACCCGAAGAGGAAGAATTTAAACACAAGAACTTCTTGTATTCAAATCACAAGAACATTAAAGAAATCATAACAACGTTACCATAAAACATTTATATAACACTGTCACAATGCTTCATGTGAATGAGTCAATCATGAACTCTTTCAATAGTAGATGGGAAACCAGATGGAATAAGAAGCTGACTGTCATTAAATGAGAAAATTCAATACAGATACATAACCAGAGAAACCAGTGTTTCATCAAAACTTTACAACATAGATCTTAGCTCAACCATCGACCCTTACAAAAATACAAAACTGAGTATATATACTCAGAGCAATTTGCACCTTGGCAACAGGAGGGTAGATGAGCAATTAAATTCGAAACTAGCATGTGTAGGCTCATCTGATCAGACAAGGACATTGAATCGGCATGGCTCTCAGGAAATCTCTCGATAGGGCAACCTTGGGAAGACCGCCTGCCAGAACCTCCATGCCTTACATTTAAGGAGTGAGGCGAGGTTTCAACCATCTCCTCCCACCTTCATTTACTTCTGGTAGGGATCAGGATTGAGGTCGAGTTGAATTGGCACCTGGAGAATGCGACGACCCCTCCTACAACTAAACCCGGTGCTTTGGCCCTTTGCATGGCTCTTTTTATCACTCCAAGGGACCACAGGCTGTGACCCTGCGCCTATCTTCAAATGCACTTTCGGCACTTCATGTTTCGAGGTTTCATAATGAAGTGGAGGAGCGACCCCCTGTCTTTCAAAGTCTCGGTAATTGAAATAGTGACCAGGTTTGATCGTGCACCACATGTCCCTTTGGATGGATGGCTGAGATGATTTCAGCATTTCGGGACCCACCTTGCCACACGATAAACACTGGCGCCCTTTCCCCAGGCATGTGTCCTTTATGATCGGGCGCCAAGACTGTGGGCCCAACTCCTGGGGGCTTTCACATTTCGCGTTTCGACGATTCCAGATGCAGTGGAGGAGTGACCCCCTGTCTTTCAAAGTCTCGGTAGTCAAAATAGCGCCCGAGCATTAATCGTGCACCACGTGTCTCTGGGATGGTCGACCTGGATCAATCTTTAAATGTGGGACCGCTTCTGGCCTTGACCCTCTGCTGCGTGTCCTCCAAGATTGGACGGTCGCTATCCCTTTCATCGAATGACCACCATTTTTTCGGTGCTTGGGGCTTGACTTTCTCGAAAGGTCCCATCTATGGTCCACATTTGTGCCACATGCCTTCCTTCTTTAGGCCCCGCCTCTCCATAGAACCCTGGGCTATGACCATGGGTCAGGCTCCCGGGGCTTTGCATTTCGGGTTTCAGGGTTTTTCCTGGCAATGCGATATACTTGTTGTCAAGAACCCCGAAATGCCGACTAGCTGCCACCTGTCCCTGCAAGATCAGATGGCCATGATCATTTTGTGACTTTGGCCATAAGGGATGAGCCTAGGCACTAAACCTCATGCAACTCTGTGGCTCTGGCTTACTCGATGATCGTCGATCTACCCCGTCGATGGATCCTCACTGCTGAAAAATGCTCTTTGCCCGCTCGCTTGATTTTAAGCCCAAAATGGACTTATCTGTGTACTACGCTTGGCGCTCATGGTTGTGGCCTTTGAATAAAACACATTTGATGGGTTTTTAAACCCCATTTCTTCGCATTTTACACCAAGGGCCCGGAATTGGAGAGAAACACCCCCCTTACAAGAATTAGTGATAACAGGGTGAGTCGGCTGACTCACCAAAGCGACGCACTCCCATTCACAATGTTAGCTCGATCGAAAAAAATGTAGCATATCATTTTTATGAAAGGGAAGGTTCGTTGGGCGCACACCTATAAAACCCAAGTGAAGGAGTCATTTGGCATCATGGAATGGAAGCCTTGAGCATGTAATTCGACTAAGGCAAGGAGACAAGTCGAACTGAGGCAAGGAGAACTTGGCAATACCGCAAGTTTCTTGGTTATGAAGCAAAAGGGAGAAGTGGCTCATTTGTTCTAGTATCCAAGGTTACAAGGAAGGGCGCAAAATGAGGCAATTCATTGAAGGGAGCTTTGTTGTTTTTGTTTAAGGTTTTGTGTAATTGAGCATAAGCTCTTATTGTATAAACTTTATTTTGTGGCACAAGCATTGGCTTAACACACTATTTTTTTGTCTATAAAGAAGCATTAGGGTATTAGGTTGGTTTGGCTGCCCACATTCATGTTCTGATTACACTTTGTATGAATGGTCTCTTTTGTTGAAATAATTCTAAGTATAAGAAATGCACACATAACTTAAGTAACGACAAATCTAGGTGAAGGCGTAGCCCAATTTGAGTACTTCGATGTGTTATTTCTATCAAACGAAAGATGTTGGTGCCACACGATGTCCAGGGGAGTTGGGAGTTTGTGCCGCCCAGTCGCAAGCTCTCCATGCACGTGACATGTGGTATCAGAGTGTGTTTTTTGAAGAGCGTTCTACTCAAGTAGTAGTGAAGTTTGGGTTTGGTGACAATTCAGTTTTCTTGGGATTTTTTTCATTCGGACGGATTGGTGGTAGACATCCACAATAGTGGAAAAGGACAAGGAACATAGATATAAAGTTCGGTTAAGAACATTTGGGTGAAGAATCAATGAAACAATGGAAAGAAAGGTGATTCACAGGCTTGATGTCGATGAATAATCCAAGGAGAGTTCAATAGATAGAAGGAATGAGAAGAACAAATTTATTGATGGATGTTTGACAACGAAGGTGCCCAGTGAAGAGAAGAGACCGAATATTGAAGAGGAATGGTGATTGGACATGAAGGTAAGCTCATCCACGAAGGAGGAGACTATTCCTTATCGCATTCTCTTCCTAGTTAATCCATATTTGTTCGTGGACATACAATTCATTGTATGCAGTATCTCTCAATGAAACCACTTCACCAAGTACTATCCAAAGAAAGCAAGGGAGGGAGAGGCATGTTGGATGAGTTCAACCAGGGGATGAGTCGAATTTGAAGTAGAACTTGCTCCCATCGCATACTTTGGAAGGAATGGAGGAAATGGGTTCATGTTCATCACCGAGTGCACTCGTGGAGGAGGTGGACGCTTGATGCGAACCAAGTGAGACAAAATTTGGTGCAACATAAGAGCAACAAGAGTTAAAACTAGGAGACATAATCATTGGAAGAATTCTTTGTACAATGAACCATGGTGCAAATGGTTTTCCAGAAGAGATGAATTTGAGTCAATTGCTTAAGAAGAACGAAGCTTCGGTTGGAAGAAGTGAAGAAAGGCCCGAAGATCTAATGGAAACAGTGCAAAATCAACACCCTTCGGATGAAGCAGCGAAGGCATTGGGTGCACTGATATATTTCATTAGAGACATAAAAGAGAGTGGTGACACTCCAAAAGACCAAGATGAGACACATCTTCATTTTGTGAATGCAACAATAGTACGAATGAAGGTTATCGTTGGAAGGATGGGTGAAAAGAGACACACAATAGCAAGCATAGAGAGTTCAACAAAGTTTATCATTGGAAGGATGGGTCGAAAGCAAGTTCAAGAGACACCACAAGATGGAAAGGTTGCAGGAACCATTGTCAGACTTGTGGAGAAGAGTTAACCATGCATTCAGTTAGAATCATATGAAGAGAAGGAGTGTTGCAGAATACAGTCCATATCCTCACTTGGGGTATTCGAACCAAGGGAAAACGTTGAGCAAGGTGAAGACAACCAGCAATTCTTCTCTTGATGTTATAAAGTTAAGATGAATTTTCATTTCAAAATTTTGATTTTTATCCAAATTTTAAATAAATTTACATTTATTTTATTTTTAAGAAAAATATAATTATAATGATAAATAGTAAAAAATAATCTTATTATTTTGTTTTAACCCATAACAAATTAAAATAAACAAATTTTAAAAATATATATTTCTTTTTAACATAATTAAAATTAATAATTAATAATAAGAAAAAAAAAATCTATTGAATCTAAAAAAAAAAAACAATAAAAAATATACACTCGTAAAAAATATACTTATATAAATTAACATTAAAAAAACAACGATTACAACTGTACGGCCCTATTCTTTTGTTCCTTATAAATTAATGATAAAAACGATTATAACGGTCCTACTATAGGCAAGGACTTTGATAAAAGAAATATTTGTCGTATCCTTTAACTCAGACTTTCACGTGCCTCGTTTACACCGAAGACCATTCATTGATTTTAACTCGAGCATGAATTGTTTGAAAATTTCTAAACCCTCTGTTTTCTTTGCCAGCAGTACTATCAATCCTTTATCCAAATCGTCCCCACAACCAGGTGATGAAAAATATATGGTGACATCGTTGTATAAATTTTCAAAGTCAAACAATTTCGAATCTTCTGTCCACGTGAATATATCTAACTCATTCTATTTTCGCTTCCATATTCCAGATATTTGGCAGGATCGTTACCTGCCTCAAATATTATATGAAAACTAAGACTGTCGGGGATAAAGCACATCAATATTGCACCGTATGAAAGGATATTTTCTAGCTTGACAGGAGATTCAAGTGTGGTTGTTGCAGGGACATCGGGCACAATAAGATTTTGAAAAATACATCACACTACTTTCTCAAAATCGATCTGCACAAATTCCATAAAGTCATTTCAGTTGCTTAATTGAAATTCAAAGTCACTGAATAATACTTCAAATCTATGGTCGATTCTCTGCGGAACGTTAGACACCACACTCACCTTGTGATCATCATCATCGGTCACTGCACTAAAGAGAGCAGTTGACATTTGAGAAAGCGATGTCTGCACAAATTTTTGAAACTCAACTTGATAATCTCACAACACAAGTTATAAAACGTATTGCAAACAAATGCCAACTTTTATGATGGTCTTAGCTTAAATCCTCCATATGCTAAGCATCCACCGCACATACTATAATACTCCCACGTTTTTTCATCAGCTAAAAAAACATAAATGATTTTTAACATATACTCACCAAATGAAGCTCATATCAAGATGCACACCAAAACTATTTTCCATTAAGTATTAATCAGAATATAAATACAATTACAAGTAGCTTAAGATAGATAGCTATCTTAACTACACAACAACTATCCGTAACAAACTCAAACCCAAATCAATTCTATTGTAAGCATTATTCCAACACCCTCCCATAATGATTACATTACAAATATTATATCATAATTACAATATTCAAATTTCAACATAGATATTTGTCTTGATATGACTTTTAGACTGCCCAAAGTCTATAGACTAGCCATATATTCAAATGTAATTTGGCTTCACATTTTCATTGCATAGTGATGGACTCCTCGGGAACAATGCTTTGAATGGCCATTAATTATGTCACCACCACCATTCATATAACATAAATATCAAATAAAACACACAGGAAGGGATCCACGCTGGTCTCCATGCAATCGTTGATCTCAGAAAGGTATTTCATTATTCAGATTCTCCAGTTTCCATATATCAATTTCCACCCCAAGTCATTTTATTTGGGAATTCATTGAATAAAGCATTGTTCTTTCAAATCAATTTCATGTAAAAGTATTTGTATGAAAAATGCTCATTCCTCTGATAAAGAAACAAATACCACAGTCCAGGCTAGATGTAGACATGATGATTTCAGTGGATCTACATGCTTCAGTGATTCAAATTTGATTTCCAGCAACACACTCTCACAGACAAACCAACAACTATGGCTATTTTAATCTTGGAATGGCAGCACCTCCTTTCTCACTGGACAATGTACAACTAATGCGACAAGACTCATTGGACATCGAACAACTAATGTGAACAGACTCAGCCCAGAGCACTCAATCCTGATACCAAATTGCAAATCAAGGTGCAGACCAAAAATATTTTCCATTATGTATAATCATAATATAAATACAATTACAAGTAGCTTAAGATAGATAATCGTCTTAACTACACAATCAAGATAATTGAGATAATATCTAAACTATTCATAACAAACTCAAACCCAAACCAATTCTATTGTAAGCATTATTCCAACACTATTATGATGGGCTTAACTTAAATCTTCCATACAATAAGCATCCATCGCACAAACTATAATACTCCCACGTTTTTCAATCGACAAAAAAACATAAATGATTTTTAACATATACTGACCAAAAGTCGGAGAATGTCATCCTAAATAACTCCATTTTCACTGTGCATTAACATTGTTAGACAATTTAACTGTTCCATTTGATTCGAAGCTCACATTTCACTAAAATTGAACAGTTTCAGGACGGTGGCGAAGATAATTTAAATCTTCATGAAATTGTGGCTTACCAAGGTTCAAATGACACAGGAGAAATAAATAGCACCAATGAAGGTCATAGATAGCATGATAAGGAAGTGAAAAATCAAAACCCTAATTCACCAACAACATCCCAAAGAAGCACTCCATCAAGAATAAATAATAAAACTAGAGGCATGGAGACCCAAAAAGTATCAATTGGAGGGTTAGACGACGGTGGAGATAAATACATGCCTAGAAAAATCTTGAAAAATAACATATTGCATATACTTTTGTGAAAATAAAGAGGAATAGATCATCATCAGGGTTAATCATACCTGAATTCCAGGAGAGTCCACACGCAATGGACATAGAAGAGTTCATTGAAGAACTTAGTTGATCTTCACAAATTTTATTGGAAAATAGGGAAATTGTTAATGCTATGATTACCCAGTATCCAAAAGTATTTGAAAAGGAATCTATTACTTTGCACCACATTGTAACAACCATAATTAACTATAATTATCATGGTTGATATATATTAATTTAATTAATTATTAAAATAAATTTATGGAGTCTTTATTATAATATTATTAAAATTGGTACTTGAAGTAATTAATGGGAGGGATAAGGTGGTTGAGGAATCAATGGGGGATAAGGCGGTTGAAGAATTGAAGGAGGGAGTGAGATTCGAAGGGAAGATAAGGGAGAGGAGACAGAACTTGGGAAGGATATCTTTTGGTTTTTGGAAGGGAAAAATTGGGGGGAAGAAGGAGGAGGAAGAAAGGTTGAAAGAAGGAGTTTTAGTGAACAGTTTGGCTTGAGGACTCTTAGAGGGACATAGTTGTTACTGAGAATTTTGGGCTCGGGGGCTAGGAAACCGCAAGGATTCCTAGAGCTAGGGAATCGGAGAGGTTGTTCCTAGTTGGCTAGGAGGTTAATACTCAGTTTGGGCAGGATCAACATCATCAACCAGGAAATGGATAAATAAACTAAGCTTTAGGTTGAGGTAAATACCTTATGCATTTTCTTATATCATTATATGTTGTTAATTATTATGATGTTAGTATGTTGCTATTGCTAAGATGTCAATTATTATGTTGGTAGAAGAATATCAAGAAAGAAAATTCTAAACTAAGTAGCAGTAATTAAAGAAGTAGATTAGAAAGTGTTTATGTATTTATTTATTTTTATGAGGCTCTGTAATGTTGGATTACTGAGAGGGGGGGGTGAATCAGTAATAGAGAAATTTAATCCCTTTTCACCATAAAATGCAAGTGTTATATCAATGTAGCATTATCATAAATAATTGTAGAGTAAATAAACAATGAACAAATGAACAATTATACATATACGCAGTACACTAGTGTTTTTATGTGGAAACCCAAAAAGGGAGAAAAACACATAATTCTTTTTCTTATATGTTTTGAAGAATTACATTCGTTGGAAGCACCAACTTCCTTTGTTTTCTAACTGCAACTCGAAGGAGGCTCCAACCTCCCAGTTTCTTAGGCTACAACATAAGGGAAGCTCCAACTCCCCAATTATCTAGCTACAACCCTCTATGTTCTCTGGCTACAACCAAAAGGTGTCTACAACCACCTATCATTGCCTCGTCCAACCGCCCTGATGTATAATTAGAATGATGGAACCACTGTCACACTATCACTGTGAGATATACTGTTGTATAATTGTATCAATCAACCTGCACCAAACAAGCTATACCAATAACCTGAACCATGCATCAACCTGTACCATAAAAAAGTGCATCAACCATGCACCAACTTGTACCAAACAACCTATAATCAACCTATACCATAAACAAGTGCATCAACCATGCACCAACCTGTACCAAACAACCTGTAATCAAATTGTACCATAAATAAGTGCATCAACCATGTACCAAGTATGTACCAATCATGTATCAACTACTCATCAACTATGACTCATCAATATGTACCAACATCATCAACTATACACCTCATGTATGTGCCAACTTATCAACTACTTGTCTCAACCATGTACCCAACATGTGCCTCAACCAAAATCCCTCATCGATTTCATCATCCAAATCTGATTTGTAACTCTATAATAGACCTAGTGTATAAGATCACATAACTGCAAACCTTCCTTAACTTTAACAACAAGAGACTAGCATTTTCATCAAACTTTACTTTAGTCTCACATGACTAGTTTTGGATTAGTCAACAACCCTAACTTGAAATAACCATAACTATGTACTTGTACTAAATACAGATCTAAAAATAGTACACAATGTTATTCAATGTGTTTTATGCAAGGTGTCACTACTTGGAACCTCTCAGAAAATGAGTTATAGCAAAAATGGCATAACTTGTTGAATTTTGGCTTATTCTAGAGAGAGAAATTGTAGAGCATGCCCCACATGGAATATTTGTTGTATGGATATGAAAATTTTACACAGAGTAATACAAAATGTACACTAACCAACACATTTGGTATTACTGAATTTGGATCTGTTATTAATAATTTATGATGTTTTTACCCGAAACACTTGTTTTAGACTAGTTTCAGGACTAGCCACAAACCCTATTTTCCACAGAGTGTAACTCCAAAAATACAACGACCCACAAGTGAAATTTTTACCATAGATACTTGGATATGTTTCCTCAATGGAATCCCAATTTCAAGGTCTGAATAATTGTAGAAAAAACGTTATTGCAAAAATGGTGAGATGACATGTAAATAACATACCTTAGAAAGCATCATCAAAAGAATTTATCCTCTCTAAATTTCTCCCTTCTTAACTTCAAATTCCATCTTAAATTCAGCTTAGATATCCTTTGGTTGCCTCAGTCACCTGTAGATATTCAATATGCTCAAGTGTATTTAAAATGATAGAGCCTTGCCTCTTATTTATACTTTCATGTAGCTTCCTCAGGGGGTTACCTTTTAACTATCTTAACCCAATTTCCTTGTTTTAGGGCTAACCCACTTCTAACCACTTTCCATAATTAGAAAGTTCTCCATTTACTTTATTATTTAAATAATACTCTTGATTTTGTCACTTCACTTTATTATTTAAATAATCCTTCTTGACTTTGTCACTTCACTTCATATTTTAAATAATCCTCCTTGACTTTGTCACTTCACTTTATTATTTAAATAATCCTCTTTGACTTTGTCACTTCAATTTATTATTTAAATAATTTCTTCTTTGCAAGCACTTTGACTTCTTTGATCTTTTGGGGCTTCAAGCCAACATATGAGAGTCTTCCAACTTCATAAGGCCATAACTCTCAAACCATGAGGAGTTATGCAACGTTCCACATACCACCAGAAATTGAATGACATGTAATATCCATCTAAGATAGTCTTACTTGCAAATATATCAAAACTCATACCATTATACATCAAACAAACTTGGGTCCATTACCCAAACCTGGGTTCTCCAACTTCTCATGGCCATAAAGCTCTAACCATGAGGAGTTATGTGACATTCCACATACCATCCAAACTGGAATGACATGTAATATCCATCTATAATAGTCTTACCTTCAAATATATTAAAACTTATACCATTATACATGAAACAACCTTGAGTCCATTACCCAAACCTTTGTACTACCAGGATTCGCTACCAGACTTTCTCCAAGGGTTGACATCAATCACTAAGGGTTGACATCAATATACAATATCACTCTCCAATGGTTGACATCAATGAAAACCAACAATCCATACCAACTTTCCATCAACCTAAGCCAACTGACTAATAATCTCCCCCTTTGGCATTGATGGAAACACCAACATTGATGGAAACACTTAGTCATGATAACATTCATGCTCATACTCCTCATCAATGTTTCTATCTCTTCCCCTTTGAAATCAATGGAAAAGTGTATCTCCCTTTGGGGATGCTCCCCATGTGACCATCGCTCCCCGTGGAACCATGCCTTTGTGCTCTTTCTCCAATCATTTACCTTTGCATCAGATAAATCTCCCCCCCCTTGTCATCAATGGGAAATGTATTTTTCCATTTTAGGCTTCTCCCCCTAACTAAAATTTCCTTTGGGGATAATCACCCTAACCGAACTCTTCCTGAAAATGATCTTCCAACCTGAACTGTCCTATTTATGGTGCTTCCTTGTGTAAATCTAAGACATATAAGATAAGAATTCAAAATCATTCATTTTGGAGTAGAAATTACTCCTAGTCTTTGGCGAAGATACTCAAAGGCTTCCTGTGGAAGCAGTTTTGTAAAGATGTCTGCCACTTGTTCTTTTGTGCCCACATATTCAACTCTGATGTTCTTTTCTGCAACGCGTTCCCGTAGAAAGTGACACTTTATTGGAATGTGCTTCATCTTGGAGTGCATCACCAGGTTCTTTGAGATACTTATGGTGTTGATATTATGGTAGCTGTCGGAGGTATTTACCTCCACGTGTAAACCTAACGAGAATAGAATACTCCGGGAAGCAAGAAGAAACCCAAATGAGTTGGCTAATAACCCTAGAAGACTTTTCGGTTCAAGAAGATAATTTGTATTAGGTTATTAGCCTCCAAGAGAAGAAGTTGGCCAGAAGAAATAATATATACTGAACAGACAAATACCCAGAATGAGAATTCGGCCCAGGCAGTTAGCTAGAATTACTATAAATACATGAGGCCAATCTTCATTCTAGCAGGCAGACTCGGAATTACAGAGCATCACTTGTGCGCCCTACAGTGCCCAATTTTGTGCGCAGGTTTGGAGGAGAGTTGCTATTGCAACTGGCAGATCATGTTTGTCTTACACTATCTCTTGGTTAGGGTTTGGACTATCTGATCATCTCTTGTTGGTGCACTATCCTTGGGGAAAGGTGTGTTACCCTTTGTTTGGCTATCTAGCCTAGGGTTTTCTTCCGAAGTGATTCTCTGTCAAGGTTAAGGTGCTTGGTGTTAGAATATGAAGGATTGTGCTCGTTTTACCATTGACAATACCCTTGTCACCCAACCATAGACCGAAGCCACCCTCCGAGCACCTTGAACTTGACAGAGAAGAATCCTAGTAGCAATCAATAGCCAAGCAAGTCTAATGCACCAAACAAGAAAGTAACCAAAGATGATTAGATATTCCAACCCAGAAACTGGTGCAATACCTTCCCCAAAACTTGCGCACAAAACTGCTAGACTGCAGTGCGCATAAGTGACTTCTGCATTTCTGTGAATGTGAATAATGATAGACTGGAACCTTGTATTTATAGTAATTATGGCAGGCTTGCCTGGGCCGACTTCTCCTTCTGGGTACTAATTAATTCATATTAATTATATTTCTGCAGCCGACATCTTGTCTAGGGTTTCCTTCATTTCTTTGCTTCCTTCCAGAACATTCTAATCTTGTCAAAGGTCACAATAGAGGTTCATACCTCCCAAATCTACCATAATATCAACACTCCCTCCTAGCTAGGGAGGTATGGTCTTAAGAACAAACAGACCATTCAACCGGTAGTATCACGAGCACTGTCATTATTATCCAACTGGATAACCTCCATGAAAAATGATACAATATCAATTTATAGAACAAAACTGTGTCTATCCATGGTAGTACACAACTACTCAAACCGTAACACATAGTCACAAACAGTGGAACATATCCACCATAGTAGCATATCTCTATTGTCTAGAGACATGCAATCTCCATAACAATCATCTGTTATCAACCTGCACAGAAAATATTGTTAAAGATAAACTGAATCATCTGGGCCAATATTTCACTCACATCTGTGAGATCTGAAAGAGTATCTGCCCTCAGTGTAGAACATCAATGATGAGTCTTCTCAAACAAGGAAGAATGATTGCTTCTAATTTATGAGCCTAGACCATTCCTCACCCTGGGCCATTCCTTCGACACTAAACAAAGTGTAACTTGGAGAGAATGAATCTTCCCTAAGGAATGTCTGTCCCTAATTTTTGAGCCTAGACCATTCCCCACCTTGGGCTATTCCTCCAACACTAAACAAAGTGAAACCTGGAGAGAATGAATACACCTTAAGGAATGACTGTCTAGACCATTTCCTCTGTTAACCACAAGAGGAAAACACTGTCCTGTATCAACCTCCAAAACAGACAATTCCTCATGTTAACCATAATGAGAAATAACTGTCCGGTGAGGCGGGCCAGTCTTCTTGAGTAAACCTCAAGAAGAGAGACTGCCTTAGACCACTCCCCATGTTAACCACAATGGGAAGTTGTTGTCTATGATACATCAACAATCTGGACCATTTCCCATGTTAACCACAATGGGAAATCGTTGTTCGTCAGAAATCTCAATCCACTTTTCGAACAGGAAAGAATCTGTCCAAGCTGGACTATTTTTCAATCACAAAAATAAATGTCTTCAATAATATTTTCAATGCTCCCTCCCAACCTAGAGAGTCATTTCTTCCCTTTGAGATAAGGGATTTATTTTCGTGATCCCCATCTTCTCTCAAAAATATGCAAACTATATTCTGGATAGAGGTTTTGTTAGGATGTTTGTTGTCTGCTCATTTGTGGGGATATACTCGATATTTACCTCTCCTTCCTGGACTTTGTCTCGAATAAAGTAGTATTTGATCTCAATTTTTTCGAAATTTCATGAAACATGAGATGTTCTGATAATTTTATACAAATCGGATTATCACAATGTATTATGGTCGATTCTGGAATCTGATCAAATAAATCAGAGATTAACTTCCTTAGCAATATTGCTTCTATGCATGCTTCACATGTTGTGATATACTATGCTTATGTTGTGCTGAGTGTGACAGACTTTTGTTTCATGCTTCTCCAATATATCATAGTGGAGCCCAAGCTGAAACACGTACTTGAAGTGCTCTTTCTATCTTTTGCACTTCCTACCCAATCTGAGTCTATGACTCCATGAAGTTGTATGTCACTAGATGTGGTATATCTCAAGCCATAGTTTATTGTGCCATGAATATCTCTTAAGACATGCTTTTCATCTATCCAATGCTCATGTCTCGGTTCCACTTGGAATTGGCTTAGTGAATTCACGACAAAGAAAATGTCTGGTCAAGTATTTACCAAATACATCAATGACCCAATTAGTTGTCGATATAAAGATGGATCTACTGGATCAGAATCTGGATCTTTCACTTTTCTTATACCTGTATTCATAGGAGTGTCCATGGACTTACAATCCATCATTCCAAACTTCTGAAGGATATTTATTGCGTACTTTCCTTGTCCAAGGAATACTTCACCATGCTTCTGCCATACTTCTAGTCCCAAGTAATAATGCATGAGACCTAGATATTTCATATCAAATTCAGAAGCTAATTCCTTCTTGCATTGAATGATAAGAGATTATTCACCTATTATGAATAGATCGTCAACATATAGTAGTAGAATTATAGGTGCATTGTCCACGATTTTGTAGTAAAGGTTTGGATCTGCATGACTCTTGGAGAAACCAAGTCTCATTAGTTAGTTGTCCATTCTGACATACCAAGCCCTTGGAGATTGCTTGAGTCCATGTAGAGCTTTATTTAATCTGCAAACGCGAGTGTCTCTGGAATGTACCTCAAACCCTTGAGTTTGTTCAATATATACTTCTTCTTCAATTGCTCCATTGAGGAAAGATGTATTTACATCCATCTGATGTAATCTCCATCCCATGGAAGTGATAAGAGATATGATAGCTCTGAAGGAAGTATATCTAGCCACAGGAGAAAAGGTTTCAACATAATCTTCTCCCTCCTTCTAGGAGTGTTATCCACATTTTTGGTTATCGAGATGATGACATAATAATGACATGGTGATAGAAGATCTGACTCTTCATTAAGATCATTTTCATAAAGAAAGTTACACTTATCAACTTCTCAAAATTACACTTTTGAAGATAGTACGCAGGCTGCACATATATTGTCTTGCGGAAGTACTTTGTTTCCGCAGGTTGCATTCAGTCTGATTGCGGACTTTCCGCACTGTGTTAATGGTCAGGGTGCGGAAATGTTTCTTAAGGGAGAAAACGGATGAGTTCTCGATCCTTCTAGAAGGAATCTTCTAGAAGGATGAGTTGGAGTT
>JZKD02S0034493.1:1105057-1115497 GCA_000966675.3 Picea glauca
TATATATATATAAGAAATATATTAAAAATATATAGAATAAGATAAAAAATAAATAAATAAAAACATTGGCTCTTTATCAAATGCCCAAACCAGAGACCGAAGTCATAAGGAAACACCCGAATGCACAAGTGCTAAGCACTAAGGAAACACCCGAAACCAGAGACCGATTCACAAAGGCAACACTCAAACACAAGGTGCGAAGGGAGAGCCCACAACCAAGCCATTGTCCAGATGACAAGTGCATAAGCATTGCCCTAAGACCAGCTCCAATAGATGCAAATACCAATGAAAATCCACATCTAACTGTAGTGTTCAACGTTGTTCTTCTGAGCACTTCAACTTGATTAGATTTATCTCTCCGATTGTCATGCTTCCAAATATAAAAAACATAGTGATAAACTTCTATACCCACATGAACAACCCATGAAGCTAAAACCCCAAGGAAATGTCCTCTAAAAGTTGTTCTGTTGACACACAAGAAGAATTTAAATCTTGATAAATATTTGCATGCTTTACACTCAGCCGATTTTGAAATATTTTTTAGAATCTTCCATGCCATTCACTGAGAAACATAGTACACAATGAGTCTTTCAAGAATTCATCTCGTTGCAAGAAGAGTAGTCTCACATAACCCTCAACACCAGCGTGCTACCATGAAGGAAGGAGACCATGAGGGGAATTCTTTGTTCAATGTGTCCCTCTGTTCATAACGCATCCACAACACAAAGGGCAAGTCACAAGGGAGGATCCCATGAGGGGCATTCTTTGCTCAATGCATCCCTATGTTCATAATGCATCCACAACACAAAGTTGAGACCAAATGCACAAGCACCAAACCAAGTCACATGGAGGAGGAGCCCACGAGACCTTTGTGCTCATTTGAAACCAAACATCATCAAAAATCATCTCAAGTCCAACTGTATGAATGTGATCCAGTCTACCAAGTCCTAGCCAATGCACCAATGAACACACCAAAGATCGATACACAATGCGCTATAGAGAGAGCCCACAAAGAGCCAAAGCTCATGCACTACGCCAAACATCGAACTTCGACCTCTTTCTATGCAATGGACTCACAAAATCTGCACTATCCATCATGCCAAGCGCCGAACCAGTCTTGACCCAAGTCCAATTCAAGTGCAAAGCTGAAAGGAAGAGCTAGTGGGTGATCCAAAGAGAGAAACCCCGACCCGCAGTTGCTGAGTGGAAAAGGCACTGGGGGAAGGAACGTTGTGCGAGTGAGAGTTTGTTGGGTGTATGGTTTTGGTACTGAGAGTGGGGGGGGGGGCACACCTGGGCCTCATGCGAGGACCCACGATGCCCAACTTTAATTATTTTAAATTCTTTTAAAATTTTAATTACTTTAATTTCTTTAATTATTTTAATTATTTTAAATTCTTTTAAATTTTAATTATTTTAAATTTTAATTATAAAACTCAAACTATTGTTATAATGTATGTTTTTTTTTTGAATAAAAAAATTAAAGTGATTAATTAATGTATGGTTTGTTAATTAAAGTGATTAATTAACATTACCTTAAATTAATATAATGGTATTAAGGGTAATGTGATAAAGTTTTATTTAATCAATTATAAAGAATTATTAAATAAGAGAGGGTTTAGTTAATTATAAAGTATATAAGGATATCAGGGTTAGAAGACGGGTTATAATACATGTTAAGGAAATACCCAAGGGTAAGTGGTGAAGTACCCCACAATGCTATCCTAGTTAGTGAGGTGAGAAAGTCAGCAATATACTTAGATGATGATACCAAGATTAGATGCTTTAACCGTCACCTAACACACTTACCCTAAAGAGAGTAACGTGTTTTTACAGACAAGTAAAAAAAAAAACTTACGCCTAACCCTATGTTTACAAGTATAAGTTGAGCGAATGTGGAATGCCTTAAAAATCTTCCATGATAAGCATTTGGTTTGATGCATATTTAGTTATTCAAGATGGTTAGGAATCAGGGAAATCGAGGCTGAGGGGCATCATCACAAGGACTTCCAACGATGACGCGGCCACCACCATCGCCTGAATTAGCTCTCATTTTGTGATATTTGGAGGCTATTAATGAGACATTAAAGGGGAGTCAATCAAAAGATGTTGAAGTGGAACCCCCGCCATCTGGGATGGGTAACCCTGAAGCGTCGAGGGGCTTAGAGGGAGGGCCTCCACCTGAGGACATCACCAGAGAACTACAGAAGATCAAACTCCTAGAGTTTTCTGGGGGTCGTGCAAGTGAACGTGCGGAGGCATGGTTGGAAGGAATGACACGATGTTTCACCTTAAGAGACTATGCTTCCACATCAAAGGAGAAAATAACAATATTTTAGTTGAGGGACAATGCCTTGAACAGGTGGGGTAACCTGAAGAGGTAGTTGCACCTTACCCCAGACACCGTCTCATGGGAAATTTTTGAGGAAATGTTCCAGATGAAATATTTCTTGGCTTACTATGAGGAACAATAGGTGGGAGCATTTCATGCTCTAGTTCAGGGAAATGGGACCGTGGAAGAGTATGAGATCAAGTTCATGGAGTTGGTAAAATATGTCTCGTACATGGATACCGATCAATGACATGCATATTTTTTTGTGTATGGGTTAAACCCTAAGATAAGGGCCATGGTACGAATGTTGAAACCATCGTCAGTAGCTGAAGCAGTTGAAAATGCACATTATGCAGAGAAGAATATGAGCTTAAATGAAGATATTGTATCAACCTTTCCACAACATCCTGGATTCGTGGGGAAGGCCCCTAGGACCTTCTCCAGGGGAGGGAGATCTAGGTCACCTCCTTATGAAAATAGAGTCACACCTAGGGAAGTTGCTACAAGTATCTCAATGGCAGTGAGTGAAACATCCAACTCATCACCAACAACGCAGGAATTTCCACGACCTTCTCAGGGAGAAACAAGTAGGGGCAGGGGCTCCAGGGGAAGGAACTCCTTTTAGAGACCATCATAGGGAAGTGTGCAGGTTCCATCTCGTGTTACATGTTGGGGGTGTGGAGGACCCCATTACCAGCGTGACTTCCCAAAGTTGCAAGCAGAATTTGTGCATAGAGAAGGAAAGGTCCGGATGGGAAGAGTGAGTCGTAGCCACCATATTTATGTAGTGGCTAATAATCGCCAGGAAGAACATCAATCCACGGTGGTGGAGTTGTTAGGTAGGCTAAATCATGTCAATCTTAAAATTTAATTCAATTCTAGTGCTACAGATAGTTTCATTTCACATCTTGCATTATAAAAGTGTGGGTTGGAAACCTACGAGCACGATGACTTTAAACAAGTCGAGATGGATTCATGGGAACAACAAGCGGTAGGACCTAGTGTCGATAATTGTCTAGTAGACCTAGGAGTTTGTACTACTAGGTTGAAGGTGTATGTCACTGTTATGGGGACGTATGACCTAATCATTTGATTGGACTGGTTAGAAGCCCATCGAGCTATGGTAGATTGTTTCATGAAAATGGTGCTTTGTGTTGACAATGAAGGAAGGTCAGTAGAGATCCACGATGTACAGAGGAAAGTGTATTTACGCTTTATCTCGACCATGAAGGTTAAACGTTGCATGAGGCAAGGTTGTCGATTATATGTAGTGGAAGCAGTCGATGAAAGGAAATGACCCTCCTTGGATCAGTACCCAATATTGACAGAGTTTAAGGATGTTTTTTTGAAAGAGTTGCCAGGGTTACCTCCTCAGAGGGAGCTTGATTTTACCATTGAGATAAAACCTAGTGTAGAGCCAATTTTCAAGACTTCGTATAGGATGAAAACGCCATAACTTTGTGAGTTACAGATGTAGTTTAAATAACTACTTGACTTATGGATAATAAGACCTAGTGTCTTACCTTGGGGTGCACCAGTAATTTTTGTGAAGAAGAAGGATGGTTCCTTATGATTGTGTATAGATTACAAGGACTTGAACTATGCTACAATGAAAAATAGGTACCCAATGCCACAGATAGATGATCTCTTTGATGAGATGAAAGGAGAAACGATGTTCTCAAAAATTGATTTGCAATCAAGGTATCACCAGTTAAGTATTAAGGAAGGCGATATTCCTAAAATTTCATTTCTAACTTGGTTTGGGAATTATGAGTTCGTTGCATTACCTTGAGGTTTGACCAATGTGCCAGCAGTATTCATGAGCCTCATGAATGGTATATTCTGAAATTTCTTAGACCGCTTTGTACAGGTCTTTCTGGATGATATCCTCATCTACTCCAAGAACGAAAGAGAACATGAGGAACACTTGTGAGTGGTGTTGTCATGCCTTAGAGAGAACAAATTGTATGGAAAGTTGTCGAAGTGTTCTTTCTTCCAGAAAGAAATTCACTATTTAGGTCATATAATTTCTGGTGAAGGAATCTCTATGGACCCAGAAAAGATAAAGACCATTTTGGAATGGCCAGTGCCGAAAAATGCTCATGAAGTAAGAAGCTTCATGGGGCTAGCAAGTTATTATCGAATATTTATGGAAGGGTTCTCTAAAATAGAAAAACCTATCACCACTTTGTAGTGCAAGAGGGTCAGGTATGAAGGGACAAAAGAATGTGATAGTGCATTCATCGAGCTTAAGAGGTAACTAACTAGTGCACCAATTCTATGCATACTGGATATGGAAAAAGACTTCACAGTCTACACGAATGCCTCGAAGCAAGGGTTGGGGGATGTGCTAATGTAGGATGGAGGAGTGATAGTGTATGCATCAAGGAAGTTGAAGCAACATGAGGAGCTTTATGCTACTCATGATTTAGAGTTGGCAGTTGTAATGCTAGCTCTGAAACTTTGGAGGCATTATCTAATGGAGATAAAATTTGAGCTCAAAGCAGACCATGAAAGTTTAAAACATCTCTTCACTTAAAGGGATCTCAATGCCATGCAGAGGCGATGGAGCGAGTTTATGAGTGAGTACGATTTTGGAATTTCATACATCAAGGGAAAGGAAAATGTGGTCACGGATGCCTTGAGTAGGAGACCACGTGTCTTCTCCCTGGTACCCTTAAAATTCAATCTTAGGGAGCATGTGTTGGGGAAAATCCTCGGAGACAGTTGGTATTTAAAGGTTACTTCAACCCTCTAGAGTGGAAGGAAATTAGATCCAAAGTATGAAGGATACAGTCTGGAAGCAGATGGAATATTAATATATCAAGGAAGGATGTACATCCCCGAAGGTGGGGATATTCGAAGCATCATACTCAAGGAAGACCATAGATCAATTTATTGTGCACATCCAGGTGTGAAGAAAATGTACGCAAACATGAAGAAGATTTTCTTTTGGGTAGGCATGAAGCGTGATGTAGTCCATTTCGTTGCCAAGTTACTAGAGTGTCAGCAAGTTAAAGCTGACCACCACCACTCGGAAGGTCTCCTACAACTGCATGATGTTTCTATGTCCAAATGGGAATTCATTTCTATGGATTTTGTTGTGGGATTGTCACTGACATCGAACATACACAATGCCATTCTTGTTATAGTTGATACGTTGAACAAGAGTGTTGATTTTGTTCTGGTTAGAGACACTTACGATGCCACTAATGTGGCACGTGTGTTTGTAAGTGAGGTCATCCATTTGCATGGGATACCCAAGAATATAATTTCAGATAGGGACTCCAGATTCACTTCTAGGTTTTGGACAAGTTTGCAGTCAACGTTGGGGACTCATTTGAACTTAAGCACAACTTATCATCCTGAAACAAGTGGGAAAATTGAGAGAGTAAATCAGGTTATGGAAGACATTCTTAAGATGTATGTTATGGATAATCAAACCCATTAGGAGAAGTACCTACCTTTGGTAGAGTTCGCCTACAATAACATTTTTCATAGCTCCATAGGAATTCCACCCTATGAAGCTCTGTATGGAAGGCCATGCAGAACACCGTTGAGTTGGGAAAGGTTAGAATATTGAGTGACAGTTGAGCCAGAATTCATTCGATAGATGGAGGAATAGGTGATTCAAATTAGGCAGAGACTAAAGGAAGCACATGATAGACAAAAAAGTTATGTTGATGCACATAGGATTGACCGAAGTTATAAAGTGGGAGATCAAGTTTTCATTCGTATCAGGCCTAATAAGAGTACCATTCGGTTCAGGAAGGGGACAAAGTTGTCACCTCGATTTATATGATTGTTCAAAATACAAGAGAGAATTGGACTCGTTGCCTATGGTCTCATACTTCCACCCCACTTGCATAAAACTCATAATGTTTTTCATGTATATTTTATACGTCATTATGTTGCCGACGAATATCATAAACTGAACTGGAAGGAATTGCAGGTATCGGATGCGGGAACCCTCATGGTAGAACCATTATGCATATTGGACCATAGGTTCCGATAGCTCAGAAACTATCTGGGAGACCAAGTTAAGGTCCAGTGGGACAAGTATAGCCCAGGATCTGCTACTTGGGAGGATGCTAAGACCTTACGACGAGATCATCCCTCACTTTTTTTGACCACCTCGGGAATACGTTTCTCAAAGGTTGGGTGTATGTAATGCCACCTTTTGACTTAGACAAATAGGATTACCTAAGGCCTAATCACCTTTATTTTCTATTCGTTTTGAAACTATTAATGATACACTTGAACTTTTAAGACATATGAACCTATATGAATGTCAATTCTATGAATGTTTAACATTGTTTGAATGATGATGGATATTATGCAATCTATTATGTGAATGTCAATTCTATGAATGTTTAACATTATTTGAATGATGATGGATATTATGCAATCTATTATGTGAATGAAAAAATCTATGAATGTTTAACATTATTTGAATGATGATGGATATTATGCAATCTATTATGAGAATGTCAATTCTATGAATGTTTAACCTTATTTGAATTATGGGGATATTATGCGATCTATTTCTAACTTGAAATTTTTGACATTTAAAGTTGTTGGTACATGGATAGCGAATTGAGATTATGGTTGAATGCATTTACATGATGATAATTCATAGATATGTATGATTTTGTGTTATATACTAATATGTAGGTCAATGGGCTATGAAATAACCAAAGAATAATGATAATAAAAGTTGATGTCGTGAACACCGACCGATAAACAATATGGTATGAATATTTGTATGTGAAATTATGTTGGTTCGAATGCATTGCTATGATATATGGAACAGTGTAGGTTTTTCAGGTGGTGAGACTGCCTAAAACTGAATATACAATGACAAAATTCCCAAAAACATAGTGCCACTATACGTTCCATGGTAGGGTGTGGACCCAAGTCCTATTAGGAGGGGTGGAGGCATTTCCCACCATGTATCCTCTAAAACCTGGAGTCATGGGAGGACGGTGTTAGCTCACACTCCCTTAGACGTGTGATGATGACTGTCAATTTCCTGTTGGGGAAGCTTGGTCAAGAGAGTTGACACTTCCACTTACAGGTTATATTTGGAGTTAGGTCAATATAGTTGACGCTCCAAGATAGTCCAGTAGAAGAAGGATAGGGATGGAAGACAGAAGTAAGTTAGGTAGGAAGGATAAATAGAAATAATTGAGAGTGTGTGGGGATTTCACCTTATAGTAGAATTTATTGTTTTCCCCCTTTTTGAAAAGAAAATATGTATATATGTATATTTCTAATTGCTTAACTGAACTACAATTATCTAAATGAACGTTGTTGTGCTAAATTATTATATTTGAGGTATTTTGCAAACATTTTAATTGGTTTACTATCTTTTATGAAATGAATGGTCTTTTTGATTGGATTGGACGCATACAAGAATACCTATAGGTGTGATAATTATTTTCATTAGTACATGCACGAGTCTTGTATGTGCTAGCTAGACATGCATTCCTTGCTTATGTACACTAGTATGTATAAGCATTTGTTTGTTTACTGATGATGTTGTTTATTTGATGTGGATGTATGAACCATGTGTCATTACCCTTGTATTGTAAATTACTTTAACTTTGGGACGAAGTTTCTTGAAGGGTGGGTGTATGTAACAACCATAATTAACTATTTGATTATCATGGTTGATAAATATTAATTTAATTAATTATTAAAATAAATTTATGGAGTCTTTATTAAAATATTATTAAAATTGGTAGTTGAAGTAATTAATAGGAGGGATAAGGTGGTTGAGGAATTAATGGGGGGTAAGGTGGTTGGATAATTGAAGGAGAGAGTGGGAATGGAGGGAGGAGGATAAGGGAGAGGGGACAGAACTTGGGGAAGGATATCTTTTGGTTTTTGGAAGGGAAAATTTGGGGGGAAGAAGGAGGAAGAAGAAAGGCCAAAAGGAGTTTTAGTGAACAGTTTGGTTTGAGGACTCTCACATGGACACAGTTGTTGCTGGGAATTTTGGGCTAGGGGGGCAGGAAACTACAAGGATTCCTAGAGCTAGGGAGCCGAAGACACTGTTCCTAGTTGGCTGGGAGGTTAATACTCAGTTTGGGCAGGATCAACATCATCAACCAGGAAAGGGCTAAATCAACTAAGCTACAAGTTGAGGTAAATACCTTATGCATTTTATGCTATCATTATATTGTTGTTATCATTATATGTTGTCAATTATTATTCTGTTAGTATGTTGTTGTTGCTAAAATGTCAATTATTATGATGGTAGAAGAATATCAAGAAAGGAAATTCTAAACTTAGTAGAAGTAATTAAAGAAGTAAATTAGAAAGTATTTATGTATTTATTTATTTTTATGAGGCTCTTTAATTCACGCCTTACACACATGGGCTACAATCGTGAGACTAATAGATTGTTACTGGAAAAATTGAATACTAAGAATAAAAATTCATCATAAAGATGGAAATATTCAATTGACTTTGATGGAGTAGCACCTAAAAAATTGCAGGCTTCCATGGAACTACTTGAGAGGCCTTGAAGCAATCTATTGATAAGATGGAAAAAGAAAATTTAAAGTTGAAGAGGAGGATAAAAGAGTTCGAATTTTCCTTGGTACCAAGACCATTGTTTCCTGAACCTTTGAGTTCAATCCAACTTACACTTATGTTAGAGGATACCCCGAAAAGAAACAAAAAATACAAAGGCTCATTAAGATTATTGAAAGCTATAAGAAAATATGTTGGTGATGTCATACATAAGAGAATTGATATAATCCAAGAAATTTGGGAGCTTTCCCAAAGTATTGCTAGCTTTTCATCTAGAATACAAAATTTCAAAGAATACTTGCAAAAAGACTTAAAAATGATGAAGGGTTTTTCAAAAGAAGCTATGAATACATTTTCAACTAGGGTGTCGAGATTAAATGAAGCTCATAGGAAAGAAAAAATAATCCCTTCACCTTATCAGATGAAGCAAATCAATGCATGTTGGCTAAGAAGAATTAAAGAATTAAAATAAATGATAAACAAAAAATGATGTCCTGAGAAATAAAAGAGTGATTTGTTTCTTAAAATTTTTGGTATTGCAAAGGAACTAAACGGTCTCAATTTATTGATGGATACCATAATTTTATCAAAAGAATCTTTAATGGGACAACTTAATGCATTAAAAGTTGTCTGGACAAATGAATTTACCAAAACTATAAACTTTTCTAAAGAGGAAGTTGAAAAATGGTTAGTTCAGTATATCAACATGAATGATGAAGTTGACGACATGTTGCATCAATAAAAGATGGGTCTGAGGGAATTTGAAAATCAACTATTTGAAATTAAAACTAAGCATGGAATTATCGTATCATTTTTAAGGGAATACATTGAAGAGTGGTTGAAAAAGGCATTAATCAAAATTACCGAACTGGAAAATCAAGAAGCAGTTATAGAGGTTATGCCACCTCAACCACAACATGCACCTATAAAGGAATCAATTGTAAGAAAGTAACTTTTTATTAGTACTTTTCATCACAATGAGTCAAGCAACAACCTTGTTCCTCCTTTCTTTCTATTTCTTCTACAATCATTCATCATATTGCCTTTGTTTCCTAATATCTTGTGAAAATTAGGTTGACCCTTGAACGTTTTCCTCTTATCTTCTAGGTATTTACAATATATGGTCTGTGGGAGCCCAATCTGAGTCCTCTTTGAAGGACAAATAAATATATTTTCTTTAAATAAATTTAATTTGTATTTAAAGAATTATATTATTTTTTGAGAATCTGAGAGAACTACTTGGGATACTACATTATTTTATTCTCAAATACTTTGACTCGAAGATCGAGTTTCCAAATGTTTTATCCATCATAATATTTTTGGTGTTTAATGGAATGGTCATTTAAAGTTCTCTTTCATATGTGGTCCATTTTCCTTTTCTCTTTACTATGGATACCTTTTTACTGTCTTGATAAATGTTGTGATGGAAATACCAACCTTTTGTTTATCATACTTATTGTTACAGGTATGAAATAACTGAGAGGGGGGGGTGAATCAGTTATTGTAAATTATTAACCATTTCTCTCATTTTTAACTTCGAATCATTAATCTTAGTGGCAGTAAGTCTT
>JZKD02S0034494.1:75294-90084 GCA_000966675.3 Picea glauca
GATGGGGAAAGATAAAGGACTAATCGAATAATTGAGGATATGCTCAGAATATATGTGATCGACCAACCATCAAAGTGGAAGGATTATATCCACTTAGTTGAATTTTATTACAATAATGGGTATCAAGCCTCATTGAAAATGATCCCATTTGAATCATTGTATGGTAGAAAGTGTAACACACCTAAAAGTTGAGATAATTCAGTAGACAGAGTTGTTATTGGGCCAGGTTTGTTGAAGGAAATGGAAAATAAGATGGCAAAGATCAAACGCAATTTAAAGGCTTCCCAGGACAAGAAGACAAGTTATGCAGACAAGAACATAGAGATTTTAAAGTGGGAGAACATGTGTTCTTAAAAATGAAGGCGGAAATAAGTCACTAAGATTGGGAGGTTTCTCAAAGTTGGCAATGAGATATTGTGGACCTTTTTAAATATTAGAAAATATAGGGCTAGTCGCATACATGCTAACATTACCTGCATCCATGCCAGTGCATAATGTATTTCATGTATCAATATTAAAAAAATATGTTCATGACATTAACCACATAATTGATTGGAATGTGATCCAGTTGCAGCACAAAGGAGATTTCCAGGTGGAACCAGTATGCATCCTAGACCAGCAAGTCAAAGTTCTTAGGAAAAAATCCTTTGGTCTGGTAAAGGTTCAATGGATCTACTATCGTCCTAAATATGTTACACGAGAGAATGAAGAAAACATCCAGGAATAATACCCACAAAGTTTTGGCAATTTTGAATAAAACATAATGCAAGCCTCCATTTTGAGCAAATAGAGTTCTAGAACCACATCTCAGAGTCCTAGCCAACCCGCACTGAGGGCCTTGATAAAAAAATGACACATTCCTTGGGTTAGCCTTGATAAACAAATGGTGCATTCCTTAGGTCTTTGAGTTGAAAGAATTAGGAGATTTTGGTTGGAACTGTTGTTGGAGTTGTAAAAACAAATGCATAATTTGTTTCTTAATATTGTGATGTAAATATGTGTATGTATATCAACATAGTGTGCACCGAGGATGACACATGATTGTAGGGGAGGGGGAATGTAACATCCATGATATAATACTAAGTTCATTTAATTATTAATGTAGATGTGTGGATACAACCAAAGGGATGTATATGTGAATGTATTTCTAAATGAAAATGTGATGTCAGCTACTATAGGGACATGGACAGAGATGGGGGATGAATTAATCCACAAGAGAGGGGAGATTCTAACGAAATGTCTAAAAGAGGGGTCCAAGGGGGATTCACCCATGTATATTAATTCAACCCATTTTCCTAAAATTGCTATTGATATATGAACCTTCTAATTTTTTATTGAGTGTTCCCAAAGCCAATCATGTAATGCATGTAAGAGGGTAGGTGGTTGTGAGAAGTCACAACCCATAGTTATTGGAAGCATGGGGGTTGAGTACAATAAAATTAGGAAGTGTGTGAGTCAAGAAAGGTAGCCAAAAAAGAGGAAACTTGTATGTGAAGCTACAATAGTCTTAGACATTCAATGTTTTTGGCATGAAAAACAAGTAGAGAGAAAGAAAAGAGAGGTGGGAGTTGGAACATCCATGGAGGGAAAATTCTAGAGCATGTTGGAGTGTTTTTGGAGAATTTTGGAGAATATGACTGAAGATACAGGTTTTCATTCCTTAAGAGTGAACTCCTATGTGAGTTGCACTGTAACAACAAGTGTTTGTTGTTGTTTTTGCTGGTAGTTTTTCTAGTAGTGAGTTCCCTTGAGTTCCCAGTAGAGAGATTCTTGGTTACCCGTGCCAGAGAGACCTTAATAAATGAATGGGATGCCTGAGGGACTGATATCAGTGAATGGGTACATTCCTTGGGTTGGGCAGGTTGAGAGGAAGAGAGCTAGTGAAAAATCAGGGTAGTTGTATAAGAATACCAGTGGGGTTGTGGGTTTTTTGAGATATGAGTGGAAAATGAGAGACTACTCTCTTTTGTGGATTGCTAGCCAAAACTCAGGGGTGAATTGTTATTAATATTTGGAACAAACAGTCTATGGTTGGGTGGAACATCTGTCCCAAGCAACTGGTTGCACAACAAAATTAAAAGATAAGTGTTTTATCTGTCTATGTGTTGTATTTATGAGGTAAATTGTTTTGCATGAAATCTTTGTATTTGGAAATGATTTATATGTTGTTGCAATGAATTATTAAACTACATTCATTCTTGTTTAAATATTTTTAGATGCATTTAACTAATGATAACAAACAATAGACAAATTTGGTTGTAATTCGTAAATGGAAGCTACGGGAAATTAATTAGATAGCAAGAATTTTAATTTATGAGTTTTTCCGTACGTAATGGACCCCAACTAGGCTGGGGGACATTAAAGATATTATTAGATGATTGTTGCATTGCTTTGAATTGCATATTTTTATATAAAACCTCTTATATAAGTGGATGTATTCGGATGGAACATTTTTTGCACCTTGTCCATCGATTTTTTTAGATGACCATCAGAGGTCTGTAAATCATCTATTCCCTGCCCCGCTTGGTCTCCACTTGAAAACCATCTATTCCTTCGCCTACCCCACCTATTCTCCACTTACTTCGACTGGTTTTTACTCTGGCTATTCTTTTAAATCCCCATTAGATTCTTTACGGTTTCGAACCTGCAACCATTCAATTTCTCGCATATATGAGCAGTTGCAGATACAAGCAATTTAAAGAGCAGGGGAAGGGATTATTATAATGCCTTCCCGATGCATCCATTTCCATTTTGTTGTATCTCACATCCATTTATGTTTTTTTGTATCTCACCAGTGATCATCATGAAGACACAAATATTTTGTATAATTTGAGAAAGAAACCAAGAAAAATAATAGAGACAAGTACTAGATGGAAGCACAATTCATTCATTTCTAAAGTTATAAATTCCAAACTTGTACATTCACATCCCAGAAAAGGGTGGAAATTGACAAAATATTGCCAGGGATGCGTGGATGGCCTTTCATTAAAAAAACGTGAAGTTATTGTCGCTCCATGACCAACAATTATCCATTGAAAATTTGTTCAAGAACTAGATAACATTCTCACTCTCTATGCTTTTTTTATTTGTGTTTTTCTTTCTGAATCTTAATGATGTAATAATAAAAAATTGCAGTTATAATTTGAAGATTTTCAAAGCTCATTTATTTTATTAGTTCGAGCAAGTACATTTTCAAATCATGGTTAGTTCAACCAATTACATATGCTATGTTAAAACACACTAAACTATAATATTATATTGTAATTTCAATTTTAAATCGACGAAAGTGTCGATGGGCACAAAGTTAAAACCACGGTTTTAGGAAGTTGTCGATGGAATATCGACCTAAATTCGATGATGGAAGATCGATCCAAATTCACTGATGGAAGATCTAGAAAAGTGCTAATGGCGGATGAGAGAATCGGTCTGAATCACCGATGAACAAATTTTTTGAAGATTTGATGGGATGAATTGACCGATTGATGATTAGGCTAGGCATGGATTATGATGGGGTTCACATTGGTAAGGAAGAGATTTAAACTCTATCCACCATATTGTTGTATATGTATTCAAGAATTCATATTAATGGTAATATAATTTGATCCTTACAACTGTATTCTGTAGAGTTCCTATTCCCTTGGTTATTTGGGTAGTCGAATTTCTATCAAATTCATCGATGGGAGATTGGGCCAAATTCACCAATGGAAGATCAGGCCAAATTCGCAAATGGGAGATATAAAAACATGCATATAGTCGATGAGAGAACCGGTCTAAATCACTGATGAACAAAATTTTCGAGGATCAAATGGGATGAATTGGACCAATCATCAATGAGGCTAGGCATGGAGTACGATGGGTTCAAATTGGTAAGGAAGATATTTAAACTATGCAAACCATGCGAGTGGTAAGATAATTTGTCTAATGATTTTGGCATGATTTTTCATCAAAATTTTGATTTTGTCTCTCATCGAAGAAATGGGTCAATCAACTAATTGACGTTTTGGACTTGCATTTCATCGGTGATTTTGGGCTGATTCCCAATTGATGGTTTGAATTTTGTGACCATTCACACTTTTCTAAATTTTCCAATCTGCACTTTGACCGACCCATTGATCCAATGACACATTTATCGATTTGTTCATATGTGAATTAATTTATGTTCCCATCAACAATTTGGTTGATTTCCCCATCGATGGTTTGAAAGCAATCAGGTTGTGGGTTCTGTAGAGGTTGTCGGACTACGGATTGAAGGCGTTCTCATCGGCCCTTGACTTTCTGCCTAGGGGATTCCAAGGTCGTGTGGTGGAGAGAAAGAAAGGGATGGGAACTATAGTTTAACATTTTGGTACATTCTTCCACCTATAAACCTCTTGGACGAAAACAAAACCATGTTCATTTTCGATCACGGTCTTCTTACTAGCCTTCCGGAAATGGGCATTATCTCCAACAACTGTAAAGAGACAAAAGATACATGCCATATACTACGTTGCATACATTAACACGATGATCCAGGAGGATCTAAGGAATGCTCATAGAGGTCCAGGAGGATCTAGAACACTCACAAAGATCCCAAGGGATCCATAAATGCTCAAAATTTGACCATCTCAAATCATCTCAAAAACAAAATCAATGCGTAGAGCTCATCGCCAACTTTCCAATGGTGCAAATGGAATGTCAAACGAAGTTCATATGCAAAAGTTATAAGAGGTCAAAGTTTGGGTCAAACATGCAAAGTCAAAGGTCAAAGGGGAAAAAATAGGTGACACATGTCACCACTGCAAGGGTGACATGTTTGTAACATCCCCGACCATCCACAGACTGGGTAATGCTACCATGCAGAATTTACAGCTTATAAAAAATATATGCATTCTAATGAAATTAACACAGCTAACATAGAGTTACTGACATCATATAGACTTAAATAGAATTAAGATCAATTCATACATGCAACAGAATACATGAAGAAATACATCATCACAACATCATACTTTAAATACATAATTAAACACAGTTATGATACTTATCTTTTATCTCGAGTAAATCCACCAACTGCGTGCAGACCTTCCATGAAACTCCCAACCTTTGATTGCACTGCTCATCACTCTCAGTAGTAGGTCACCCCTGAGCTGGGACTAAAATCCACCGACAAGGTAATTCTAGGCTTGGCAAGGACAACAAGGAAGTTGCACAAAGCAACAGGAAGGATATTTTATCCCAGGAGCCACTTACACCCACAACACATAGACCCTCATTCCCCACACACCTGCTCCATACCAGGAGGATATGCCTTCACTAATACAAGTCCATCGGTCAATACACCTCCCTTACCTTAGGCTTCAGCAACAGGTTGGACCAGAAGTCTCAGAGTACTACGGCTGCTACGAGACTCCCTTCCAGGAGAACTCACTTCCCAACAGACTCTCTCACCTGGGAGAGCTGCTCACAGGTATGATAACTATTTTTTGACTCAGCTACAGTCAAGTACGATTGACAACAACAACAACAGCAACAACAATAACAACAGGGAAAAATGGTTATGGACACCCAACAAGACAACAACTTAACACTAAGTCATAACACAACTTAGGTGACTACAATTGCATCGGGCTTCATAGGAAACAACACAGGACGACTTTATTGTTTCTGGTTTTAGAGGTGTGAGAGGTATGGCGGGGTCAGACAATGCAGATGAAAGAATGGTTCACGTACAGGATGGGAGAATGGCAGTACAACCAACCTTCCCTTGAGGGTTCCCTTCACTTTGTGCAGGTATGCAGAGGCAAGAACGGTTCAGACAGAGTATGACCAATCACTCAGACGAATGATGGCAGAATGGAAGAGCGAACCCCCAAATCAAATGACACTTTTTTTTTTAGCTGCATGATCCCAAGTCAACACTTGTCTTCCTGGAGCTGCATTCGCTCCATTTAGCTTATGTCCCCATCCACCACGAACTTAGGATAACAAAACATGTAATGTTCACTTTAGTCTTCAGGAAATAATATTAAAATATTATTCCTCTAGAGGTAATCCCCCTAACTTATCCCCTAGGCCCAACCACTTAGCCCCCCTTCCTTACCCTACCTATTGGAGCTTAGTCCCCCATAACTCTTCTTCGTGGAGGGTCTACACGCATACGTGTTTATATTTTTATTAATGATCTGCATAATTACATATACAAACAAAATATCAGGCTCTTGGCCTTGGCATCTGGCTCACCAACCTAATAACACACAATTATTTTAGCTTACAACCACTTGGCTCACCAACCTATAAGCAAAAATTACAATTCAGAAGGGGCTCGGTCTTGGGGTATTACAATCCCCTCCCCTTATTTTTGCATTTTCCTTAGTGCAACTTATTTACAAAACAACAACAAGATTTTCAAATCTTCAAAAAGCTACGGGTACTTTGCCCGCATAACATCTTCATGCTCCCATGTTTCGTCCTCTGGACTGTACCAGGTCCACTGGACTTTTACAAGTCCCATGGCTCGATTCCAGAGATGCTTGCTTTTCCGGTCCAGTATACACACTGGATGCACCTACAAGACGCCTTCTTGTTCCACTTGGCTCACATTCCAATCGATTACATGATTAACATCAGATATATATTTCTTAAGCAATGAAATATGAAACACATTATGTACAGTCATGGATGCATGCAATGCAAGCATATATGCAACTGGTCCAATTCTTTATAGGTTTTCAAATGGCCCAAAACATATGGCTGCTAACTTGGAACAATTTCCTAGCTTCAGGGAACTTCTGTTAGCTTTTACTTTCAGAAAAACATGATCACCCACTTTGAACTCCCTTTGGATTATGTTCTTATCAGCATAAATCTTCTGCCTGTCTTGGGCATCTTTCAAATTCTGCTTAATCTTTAGCATTTGTTCTTCCATTTCCTTTAGCAACTCTAGCTCAACCACTGGTCTATCAGCGGGATTATCCTAGCTTGTTGGAGTATTGCAATTTGCGTCATAAAGTGCTTCAAACGGGCTCATCTCTAGTGATGCTTGATACCCATTGTTGTAGGAAAATTACACCAAGTGTAGGTAGTCTTCCCATTTAGACTGTGTGTCCATCACATACATCCTTATCATGTATTCTATCACTTGGTTCACCCTCTCTGTTTTCCCATCAGATTGATGATGATAAGCAGTGATGAAGTTCAGATTCATTCTGAATTTTTTGAACAACCCCTTCTAGAACTTGGAGGTAAATTTTGGGTCCCTGTCAGACACAATTGTCTTGGGAATATCATGCAATTGTGTTCTTTCCCTCATAAAAATATCAACAACGTTAGCTGCCTTGTGAGTATTCTTTAATGGAATAAAATGGGCAGCTTTCGTAAGCTTGCCCACCACCACCATGATTGAATCATGTTGCTTGCTGGTTCTGGGCAATCCTGTGATGAAATCCATTGTCACCACTTCCCACTTCCACTCAGGAATGGGTAAAGGCTGTAGTAACCATATTGGGTGCCTGTGCTCAACTTTAACCTTCTAACACTCCATACATCTGGCGATGTATTCTGCAATCTCTTTCTTCATACCTGGCCAAAAATAATGGCTCTTGACTGCTGCCACAATTTTTTGATATCCAGAGTGCCCCGCATAAGGTACATTATGCATCTCATGCAAAATCATAAGTTTCAAGTCCTGGAAATTAGGTACATAAATTTTGTTCTTGTACAGAAGTATTCCATCAGTTTCCAATTTATAAATCTCCACTTTTTGTGGCATATTACCTTGTTGTAGATTTGCTACCAAATCCATGTATTGCAAATCTGTATTTGCAGCCTCCAATATTCTGCTTTTAATATCAGTTTGGTACATGCTAATGGCTGTAGCATGTAATTCGTGTACTCTCCTGCTGAGTGCATCAACCACTTTATTATCCTTCCCTTTGATATGCTTCATATCAAAATCATGCTCACAGAGAAACTCCATCCACCTACTCTGTCTAGAGTTCAAGGTTGGTTGATCAAACAAATACTTTAGACTGTTATGGTATGTTCTCAGTTCAAACCTCCTTCCCATGAGTTAATGCCTCCACTTCTTTAGAGCGTGTACTATGGTTGCCAACTCCAAATCATGAGTTGCATAGTTCCTTTCGTGCTCTTTCAACTTTCTGGATTCATAACAAATTACGAATCCATTCTAACTGAGGAATCCTCCTAGTCCTTATTTGCATGCATCTGTACACACTACAAAGTCTTCATTCGGATCTGCAATCCTCAGGATTGGAGCACTGGTTAACAATTGCTTCAATTGCTGGAAGCTTTTCTCACAATCCTATGTCCACTGAAATTTCTTCTCCTTCCTTTACAAGGAAGTGATAGGGTGAACTATTCTTGAGAACCCTGCAATAAACCTTCTATAATAACCACCTAGACCCATAAAAGATCTGAATTCCATCACATTCTTTGGCACTGACCATTCTCTGATGGCCTTAATCTTTTCAGGATCTACATCTATCCCATCCTTCGAAATAATATGCCCCAAGTAATGGATCTGCTCCTGATAAAATGAGCACTTGCTCAACTTGGCATACAATTGGTGCTCTCTTAGCACCTGCAACACCATCCTCGGATGATGTTCATGCTCTTCCTCCAACTTAGAATACACCAGGATATCATCCAGGAATACTATGACAAACTTGTCTAGATAGTCCCTGAATACACCATTCATTAGGCACATAAAAACAACGGGTGCATTCAACAGCCCAAATGGCACCACTGAGAATTTGTAATGACCATACCTTGTTCTAAAGGCGGTCTTGCTGATGTCTTCATCCTTTATTCTTACCTAGTGATATCCCGACCTTAGATCTATCTTCTAAAATATCTTTGCATCCTTCAACCGATCGAAGAGGTCATGAATCCTAGGCAGAGGATATTTGTTCTTTACAATTACTTTGTTCAATTGTCTGAAATCGATACACAATCTCAGTGTCCCATCTTTCTTCTTCACGAACAGGATCGGGGCACCCCAAGGTGACACACTTGGGCGTATATAACCCTTCTTTAGAAGCTCTTCAAGCTGCAATTGCATCTCTTTCAACTCTGGTGTACTCATTCTGTAAGGATCTTTTGACACTGGAGCTGCTCCAGAAATCAAGTTTACAAAGAAGTCAATATATGTTTTCGGAGGTAGTCCGAGTACCTCCTAGAACACATCTTCAAAATTCTTTAGTACCGCATGATCTCCAATCTTTGATAATTCATCCTTAGATGCTTCCTCCACATGGGCTGCAAATAATTGACAACCTTTTCTGTAGCACTTCTTCAAATGCATTGTTGATATTTCTCTGATAGCAATAGCTATGGGAATTCCTTGGACTATTCTCTGATTCCCTTCCTCATCCAGGCAAGTGAATGCCTTGTTATGACAGTCCAATATGTCACGATGTTGGTCCAACCAATCCATCCCAATTAGACACTCATAAGAACCTAAAGGTAGAATGTTCAATTTAGCCTTTGTGCTCAGTCCATTCATGTCCACAGAATAGGACTTAACCAACTTAGTGACTTTTCTCTTGGTTCCTGTAGCCAATTGCACTAACCAAGACTTTTCATGTTTGCTTCTCGACAATTGCAAACTTTCCACCACTCTAGGATCTATATAACTATGGCTAGCCCCTGAATCAATTAAAATATTAAACACATGGTTGTTGATCATACCTTCCACTTCAATCATGTGTGACTGATATTCTGCTTGCTTGTTGTCTAGGGCTGCATAGATCCTTGGTACTCTACTTCCCATGTCCTCCATTGTTTCTTCCTACTGAACATTGTGGAAATCTCTCACTTTGTCATTTATGTGGGGAAAATCTCTGTACCTATGATTTCCTTTACAACCCCAACATTCCATAGGTGGTTGTATTGGCATTTTTCCACCCACCTCAGCCTTACTTGGCTCTCTAAAAGACAACTATCCTTGAGGTCTGTTCCTAAAAAATGGTGGTTTGTTTCCCTTTTTCATCTGCTCCTTCTTAAACTTCTTCTTGTCTTCCCAAGCTTTTTGGAAAGTAGGCTTTTCTTTTTGCTGATCATATAAGCATTTTTCTCTCCTTAAAGTTTATTCCATAGTCTTTGGGTCATCATACTGGATCTTGTCACTGATGGAAGATGGCAGTCCACTCAGATACCTTTGAATTTTGACAATCCTGTCCTTGATGAAAGGAACATACTTCAATAATTCCAAAAATCGTCATTCATATTCATCAATGGTCATGCTTCCCAGCTTGAGTTCAAATAACTCTTTCATCTTTCTGTCATAGTATCTCTTAGTTAAGTACTTCTTTTCAAAATGTCTCTTGAACTCCCTCCAAGTGACATTCTTCTCTTTGACGTGTTGTACTTGCACAAGCTGCTCCCACCATACATATGCCTTTCCTTTAAGTTGGTAAATGGAAATTCTTCCCTCTGCATGAGAAGAATAGTTCTGCAATTGGAAATATTCCCTCATGCCCAACAATCATGTTTCAACATCTTCATCTTTCTAGTGTTCTCCGTCAAAAGTAGGAGGTTTAATCTTGTTCATTTCACCCTTCAGTTCATCCACTCCAGATCTCCTATGTTTTCTGGTAGGAGATGGGCTTGAAATACTGTGTGCCTCCTTATTGGAATGTTTTGAGGAGTGACGATGATGCCTGCTAACACTTCTTGATCTTATTTTCCTCTCAGGATTATTGTGACTCCCTGTTTTTCTTAAGTCACTCTCCTTATCCAACTTCCTTTCAATTCTTTCCAGATTTTGCATCAACTTTAAGTTTAATTTTCCTTGTTGATCCCTAGCTTTCATGAGATTTTTGTTATCATCTCAGTGAACTTGGGCGTCTTTCTGCAATTGTTCAATGATTTTCATCATATTCTCTTCCTTGTCCATCTCTCCTCTGTGCCCATTGGAGTTCGATTCTTCCCCTCCTAAATGGACATTCATTCCTTTTACTTCATTCTCTGAATTGGAAGCATTTTGTGCCTCCTCCATTTCTCTGCACTTTGTGGCAGTTCGTTGCGGTCCTGACATTTGTTTAAATCTACAAAACTCAACATGCAATCAACCGGAATTTGTCAGGCCATCATTCCTTAACAATTCCCATAGCATTCATAAACCAATCTGATTTAAGAAAATGTTCAGATTTCATTCTCTGTGATTCTCATTCAATCAAGAATCCCTGCAGATTTCTTCTTTTGGAGCTCTGCTCTGGTAAGTTTTCAGGCACTAGCCCCTTTCTCTCACTCTCCAACGCATGTGACCATGGGTCGTGACCAAGAACTAGATCAATAAGCATGTAATCGGGCCTTCGGCTTTGGAAGATTTCCAAGCATAACACAAATATCACTCAGAGTTCTGAGTTACCGAAATCGCACAGTAGGGCGGATCAATCGTCCACGTCTACCCAACATCCAATGCTTGACACTCGCTGTGGAACCGTAGGTGTCTGAGTTCCAAGACTTTGGGACTTCAGAAGATTTCACATCTGCACACCCCGAACCATTAATCTCTGGACACTCCCATGTAACCTTAGGTGACATTATTACATTACATCATTTAATGTTTTTCCAATTGTGGGGGCATGCAACAGTGGTTTTGGAGTAATCCTCCTTTCATCCCGCAATTCTCCTGAATATGATACATAACCCCTTAGTGAAACCATGGTTTGGATTGCGGGACCACCTTGGAGAATTATCTCCTGCACAACTTGGGCCCTCACAATGTCTCCTGGCTGTTGATCTTGATGTATCGTGATCAACACAACTATGGGTCCTTTGAACTTTAACTATGTTACATAACCTCGAGCCCCACTAACCCTGCTCACATAGGATGCCACATGGCGGCATACTAGCGACTAATACGTGGCCCATTCATATGGGTGACACTCGTCACGTTCCAAATTCCATTTCAATCATCCACAGGTTCTAAACCCACTAACACATGGCACACATCCCATGTGTCCACATCACCTCCAAGTGACATCATCACGACTCACCACTTCGGCTCTTCGGGAGCTTTATCCATTCATAACTGTGTTTAGCCTTTCGACATTAGTTAATATAACAGTCGAGCTCTCCTCTCCAGATCTATGGTGCAGATCCACTTCGGAGCTTCGGGCTTCGACCCTTCTCTTGTTTTTGACATCAGACTTCACTGAAGTCGTGAAGTCCGAAGAGATTCCGGGTTAACTCCTCTGCACCTTCCCCAGATCTGACGGTCGTAAGGGATTTCCCTTCCTTCTGAATAAACCCTAAGACGCAGAAAAAACTCTATTACTCTGCAGATTTCCAAAGGAATTCACAGCTAACTACCTTTCCACCTTACCAGATCTGATGGTTGTGAAGGATTCTCCTTCTCCTGAACAGATCCTAAGGTCCACATTACTCTACAGTCCAATACCACTTTTGTCTTGGTTTTAAGACACCGCTTCTCTTCCTGAGCTTCGTAACACGACCAAGATAACTTATTGGCACTCAGGAAGGTTCTGAGGTTTGAAATTGGTCCTCCAAACACAATTTCCTCTTGAAACCTTGGGTCCAATGACCACTTATCCAACCCATTCAGGCTCAGTGTTGAAAATATGGCTCTGATATCATATTGTAACATCCTCGGCCATCCATAGACCGGGTAATGCTACCATGCAAAATTTACATCTTATAAAAAATATATGCATTCTAATGAAATTAACACAACTAACATAGAGTTATTGCCATCATACAAACTTAAATAGAATTAAGAGCAATTCATACATGCAATGGAATACATGAAGAAATACAACATCACAACAACATACTTTAAATACATAATTAAACATAGTTATGATACTTATCTTTTATCTCGAGTAAATCCACCAACTGCGTCCATACCTTCCACGAACCTCCCAGCCTTAGACCGCACTGCTCATCACTCTCAGCAGTAGGTCACCCCCGATCTAGGACTAAACTCCACTGACAAGGTAATTCTAGGCTTGGAAAGGACAACAAGGAAGTTGCACAAATCAACAGGAAGGATCTTTTATCCCAGGAGCCACTTACGCCCAAAACACACAAACCCTCATTCCCCACACACCTGCTCCACCCCAGGAGGATATACCTTCACTAATACAAGTCCATTGGCCAGTACACCTCCCTTACCTTAGGCTTTAGCAACAGGCTGGAATAGAAGTCTCAGAGTACTGCGGCTGCTACGAGACTCCCTTCCAGGAGAACTCACTTCCCAGTAGACTCTCTCACCTAGGAGAGCTGCTCACATGTCTGACAACTAGTCTTTGACTTAGCTACAGTCGGGTACGATTTGTAAGTTTTAAACCTGTGAAGTAAAGCAATGCATATAGATTCTTAAGCAAAACGGAATTTAATCATTGGCTCATTCACATAGTACACATAGATTTTTATACCGAAAACCCTCAACCGAGAAAACCTTTCTTATATTCATTATGTCGAATTTCACCATTCATCATACAATATATACAATGTTTTTAGGTATTCCGTAGATACCAAAACCCTAATCCCTTAATCCGGGATTAATTTAGTAAACCGCTAAAAATAGCAAAAACCGCTCAAAAACAAATTTTGGGGCGCTGCCCCGGGCTATGCTTAGTGCCGAACGCTGCATGTAACTAGGGGGGGGGGCATACCTGCCCCCCTCTAGGACCCCCCTAGGAAAGCACCAGGTGCACACGACACAAACATGGCACTAGTACGAGGGATCGTCAGACGCAGTTGTCAAATCTGACACGCCCACACACACACATGCAAAGAATATAACACATACCCAACATTCTCCCACTTGATGTTTTCTTTGCATCCAGGGGTCCCAATATTATATAGTCAACAATCCAGGGAAGAAATGCACATTGTTACTCTACACTAGGAGAACTTTTTTGTGCTTACAGACTTTGTCAATGAATCTGCAACATTTTTCAAAGTGTCAAACTTTTCCAGCAACACCTTCTTTTCCTCAACCATGTCTCTCAAAAAGTGATATTTAACATCAATATGCTTTGCCTTCGAATGATAAGTTGTGTTCTTTGCCAGGAATATTGCACTCTGACTATCATAATCTAATCTCATTGCTTGTTGTACCAACCCAATATCTGAACACAATCTTTGTAACCATACTGCTTCCTTGCTTGCATGATTGGCTGCCATGTTTTCAGCTTCTGTAGTTGAGAGTGCCACTATAGCCTATCTTTTTCTCATCCAACTGATTGCTCCTCCAAATAGGTTAAACACATACCCACTTGTAGATCTTCTGCAATCCAGATCTCTAGCCCAATCTGCATCAACAAAGCCATGTATGTCCACCACTCTGTCCAATCTTGGTCTTCCTTGGTAGCACAATCTACAATTGGTAGTGCCACACAAAAACCTAATGATCCTCTTTACTACTGTCCAATGCTCCTTCCCTGGTTTTGACATATACCTGCTCAAAACTCCCACTGCATGTGCAATGTCCGGTCTAGTACAGACCATTGCATACATCAAACTGCCAATTGCATTGGCATACAGAACATGGGACATGTCCTCTTCTTAATCTTGTGTCTTGGGACACTGATCTACAGATAACTTTACACCTATAGGAATAGGAACCTTGACTGGTTTACTTCCATGCATATTAAACCTCTGCAATATTGTCTCAATATATTTTCTCTGATTCAACCAGAGTTTCCTGTTTGCACGATCTCTTTTAATCTCCATTCCTAGAATGAAGTTAGTAGCACCAAGATCCTTCATGTCAAATTTGGAGGATAGCTGCGATTTCACCTCCTTGATAACATCCATGTT
>JZKD02S0034494.1:101833-112937 GCA_000966675.3 Picea glauca
AATTATTATTAATATTATAATTAATTGATACATACATTTAACTTAAATTTTGTTTAGAAAAGAAATTTTTAATAATAATAATGTGTACATAAATATTGTCTAATACATTATCCAAAAAACAATTTATGCATTTTAATATAGTAAAAAACACAAACAAAAAACAAAAGTGGTCGAGAAAAGTTTTATCAACCTTAATCCAACATCTTTAAAGAAAAAAATCAAATTTAAATTAAATTTAATATTATAAATGTATTTTCAATTTAAAGTAAGAGATTGAATTGGCACCAAAACACAAACTTAAGAAGCTACACTCCTACAAGTTCAAAGGCATAGACATATATTATGTCCACAATTGTCCATATTTATTGCTATCTTGCTATAGTACTCTATTTAAATCGCTCAAGCTTTTATTTCTGTCTTGTGTTTTCAAACAAGGATCCATATTTATTGCTATCTTGCTATAGTACTTTATTTAAATCACTCAAGCTTTTATTTCTGTCTTGTGTTTTCAAACAAGGATCGTTTATATTTTACAAAGTCTACTGCTCATTTCTGGGGGATTGAAGGAGACAAGCTTGGCTTTTTAAAGAATTCTATTCCCTTCACCTTTGTTGACTTGAGTCTGGGTTTTAAATACCTTGGCTTTCATCTCAAACCAGGCGTATCTAAAACCATTGATTGGGGCTGGCTAGAGTCAAAATTTGAAAGGAAAATCGGGCTTTGGGTTAATAAGTGGCTTTCGCTTAGAGGGCGTTTTGTCCTAGTCAAATTTGTGCTGGAGAGTTTATCTATTTCTGGATGTCTTTGATGAGGATCCCTTGTATCATCCTTGTAAAATTACGCAAGCTCTCCTTCGCCTTCCTGTGGAGTGGTCAAAGTAAAAAATATCATTTCCATCTTTGCGGATGGGATATACTGGCAAGACCAAAAAAGGTAGGGGGGTGGGGGCTAAAGAATCTAACTATCTTCAACACGGCTTTATTAGCTAACACCTTATGGAGGGTGATTACTCATGATAGTATCTGGCATCGAATCATCCTTGACAAATATTTGGGTAACATGCCAGTTATTGCTTGGATTCACAGGTCTTCCCAGCTTCATCAGAAAGCGTCCAGCATCTGGAGTGGACTGACTAGTACCTTTTTTGTAATCCTCCATTGGCTTCGATGGAGGCCCGGATCGGGTAATCTTATTTCCTTGGGAAGGGATAAACTTATCGGGCTTGAGGACCGATCCATTTTATTCGAACCTCTGCTTTCCCATTTACATAGTTTAAATATCCGATGGCTCGCTCAAGTGAGAATTCCTTCCAGCGTTTTCCCTTTTCCGGACAGGTGGATAACGCGTGAAATGATGGGCATTTCCAGGGGGATTGCTAGTGAGTGGGAGCTCTTTGTTTCTTCTTTAAAGTGTGCTGGAATTTACCTTAGCGAGGATTCTGATTCTATTATGTGGATGGGTGGGGACGCCTCAGGAATCATATCTGTCAAAAATCTATACACGGCTCTTCTACAACCATTTGAATTTAGCAGTGACAGCGATTGGATTTACAAGTTATGGAAGTGGACAGTTCAACTAAAAGTGAAGCTTTTTATCTGACTAGTGGTAAAAGAAAAGGTCCTTACCTAGGAGGCACTCTAGAAGAAAGGATGGTTCGATCCTGGGGTTTGTAAGCTTTGCAACTATTCGGCTGAAAACATTAATCATCTTTTAATCCATTGTAACTTTGCAAAGGCTGTGTGGAGTCGCCTACAAAACATTTTCTTTCTTAAACTTCAATGGAATGGATCCTCAGTCTCCGATTGTTTCAAGGTTTGGTCTAACGAAAAAACTTCCCCTATTAGCCTGGCATCCCTTGCTTGTTGACAAGTATGGATTGAGAGAAATAAGGTGATTTTTGAAGATCGTACTCCCTCCCTTTCTTCTATGGTTCATAGGATTGTGAAATCTTTCTCTTGACAGCCTGCTATTCAAATTTTTACCCCAAACAGAGTTTGTGAGATAACACAAGCTGAGGGGTCCACCATGGCTTTCTTTGATGGTGTAGCCCTGTCCAATGGTAAATGCTGCAAAGCAGGAGGCTTTTTCAAGACACATACATCGAGGATTACTAAGTGGTTCATTAATTGTGGAGCAGGAACTAATACAAAGGCGGAGCTCATGGGATTATGGGCGACTCTTTCCTTGGCTTCTCTCTGGGCGATAAAAAATTTACAAGTTTTGGGGGATTCAAAAGTGGTCATTGAGTAGATAAATAATAAGGGAAACCTCCATTCGGAAAATATTGAATGCTGGAAACAAAAAGAAAGGGATTTGGCAAAAACCTTTAATGACATAAGCTTTCAACATATTTATAGGATTCATAACATGGAGGCAGACTCCCTTTCAAAGAGAGCACTTAAAGAAATCATAGGTAGGATGTCGGTGTATCACTGCGAAAATGAGGAAGATAACCCTATTTCTTGCCTAAATATTTTTTAAGTTTGAGGAGGGCAAGAGTTAGTGGAGAACGTGGAATTTTTCTTGCTCTGAAATGTCTGCCATTTACAGTTTCATTGATGCTTTTATTTCTGGAGTTTGATGAGTTAGTGGTCATTGTATTCTGAATTGATTTTTTCTCTATCTGAGCTGATCTTAAGCACCGAAAAGGAAAAATCTATGAATGTCAAAGAATTTATACAATATATAAATTTGTGATATTTTTCATTTGGAAAAAGGATCGTTTATATTTCTAGCCATTTTTCCTCAAGAAAATAAAGTGGTTGGACATAAGCTAAAAGGTTTAGCAAATGCTTATTTACCTATTATTAATATAATACAATATTAATGTAAAATTTATATATATAATAAATAAAGTTAAATAAAAAATTATATATATATATATATATAATTTGAAGAAATAAATATGAATATAGTTAATGTATTTTTTTTTTAATGATTAAATCTTTTAAAATTTTTAATTATTTAAAATCGATTTAGGAGTTATCGTGTCACTCATTTTTATTAAATTTTGACATTTTTTCTAATTAAGTTATTTATATTTGTATTATAACAATATTTTATGTAAATATTCTATAATATTTATATATAACGATTTTATATTATTTGTTTATATTAAATGTTTCACACACACATACATTTAGTGGTTCCTTCAAAATAGAATATGAAATGCACAATCTCCATGGTTGTGGATAATGTAATTACAATGCCAGCGTTTTTCTTGAGCATATTAATAATGAGAATGAATTTCTCTACTTTGTAACATATCCTTTTGCTTTGTCAATTATATCGTTGTCTTCAAATTCATCTACAATGATGATAAATCTAAGGGATTTAATGTCCTCAACCACATCTCTATGCTCTCAAAATATCTTAAAGCCTTCCAAGGTGGCATCAAATATGTTTTTCTACTCACCATGTGTTGGACTATGATTGTCGTTAGACCAAAATCTGCAGATGTTAATCTCTGCCACAATTGCCAAAGTTAGGATCCACGAGAGTGGGTTATTACATGTCGCGAAACTCATAGGAAGAGATGAACCTAATGTCCAACAATCTCCCCCCCAGCGTGTGTCAGGTGAGTTTTGAACTCGAGACTTGTTGCTATGATACCATTTGTTGGACTACGATTGTCATTAGACCAAAAACCACAGGCTTTAATCTCCACCAAAATCACTAGAGTTAGGATCCACGAGACGAGGTTAACCCATGTCGCGAAACTCGTGAGAAGCGATGAACCCAATGTCCAACACCATGACCAAACCAATTCTTTTGTTGTGTTCTTTATCATTGGTTGTGGGCATCATCTTCCCTTGATCTACTTTGCGATAGATTTAAAACTTTAAATTTTTAGTGTTTTTACCTTTGCTCTATATGATTTGATTGCTACTGTTGGTTGATATTGAAGCAATAGGTTGAGTAGCTCCACTAATATATCTACCCCAGTCCATACTCATCCCTCATCTGATTAATTTTTAATGTGAAAAAAAAATGCAATAGTACACTTGTGGAAACTAATTTCAATGCATTCCAGTTGTTCAAATAGGAGTTCCATACTCTCGCATCCCTCCACTAGTAGGCATATCACGTTAACTCAGAACTTTGTAAGTTGATTATCCTTGGGGACTATTTGTTGCTGCATTCTCTATGCTAAAAAAATGTTATTTTTGCATCTACTATCAATAAAAAATTCATTTTCACATCATTCCAATTCTTCACCACATTTATAAAACATACATATTCATCTAATGCACAATATAATGTCATACTTTTTGCACCTTCAAGGGAAATTGTTAGTTATACATATACATTCACCTATCAAACAAGTGGTTGTTGTAATTAATGTATCAATGTAGGGAAACACCTTCATCAGCTTATTCAAGAGTGGCACCGATAGGGCTCTCCAAGAGTTATTTTTGTAGTTATTTCCAGCACTATTAAGGCTAATTGTGGCATGCTATTTGCAACCATTTCCTCCTTAATTAGTCACAAAACAACCCTCTTTAAAGTAATGTTCCTTGACTACATTTTGTCCAAGATTTGGTAGGCACCATTCATATTTTCACCACTCCTATAACTACTTGTTTTGTTAAGGTTTAATCTTCAACATCACCTAGAACCTCCACTTCATAACTTTAGCAATCCTATTTAGAGGTACCCCCGTTGTGTTGGAGAAGAGACAACCTAAAGAGAAAGGAAGAACCAATGAAGTGACAATGGATAGCCTTCCTAAATTACACAAAACTTGTACTTGATGCTTAGGACTTTACACATTATGGATGCTCAATTTTGTTGTAATAGGTTCTATAGACCAAAGTTGACCTCAACAAAAATAACAATCATCGTAATTAATAAATACTAAAATATATATTACAATATGAATTTAAATACTTATATGTAATATTGTGTACATTTTATTTTAGATAGAAATTTATTTTATTTTATTTGATATAGAAATTTATATAATTATTAAATTGGATTCTTAATATAAATTTTATGTTTCAATTAAATTGGTTAGAAGAAGATTAAATATTATGAGTTTTACTTGTTAAATTAAATTATTTGTGTTCATTAATTTTAAGAAAATGTATAAACGTAATAACAATATTCATTCATCTTCTAAAATATTTTAATTATTTTACCTATACATATACATATACATATACAACTTAAGTGGGCATAATGGTTAAGAACATGTGTTTCCTCTTAAGAGGTCACAAGTTCAAATCCAGAGGGGGGTAGGGTATGTATACCTCCGTAGACTTTACCAGTCAAAGCGCTAGGCAGAGAGGAGTCCCTTGTCCCACAAACAAGGGGGTCTCATACACCAATTTGGTGTGGTTTGGTCGTGACCTTAAAAATAGATTATTATTATTATTATTATTATATATTTACTTCAATTTTATTTCCAAAACATATTATTTATTTTGGGCCATATATTAAGATATTTTAAAAGCATAATCTTCTTCCTCTACAACATTGTAATCGAATTGAAAAAAGAGTGAAAACCTAAAGATTTGGTTGTCGTGAAGTGTTGGTTCTTCAAAAGTAATGGCCTCCTCATATAACTCATGTTCTTGGACATGGTTCTCATGGGATTTCGATTTAGTATCTTCACTAATGACTGGACCCTTCTTCGTAGTAGGATTTGCAACTATTGGAAATTTTGTCTACATTCAAAGAAATAACAATTCCAACAACTTCTACAATTGTATCACATAACCGACCTTAGGATTTTTCTTGTGACTTAGTTCGAATTTTGGCTATTCTCTTTCAAATCTTACTTCTACCAATTTTTCTACAAAATGTTGGTGAGTTAATTTGGATGACTCTTACTACATCATGGAATCTGCCTCTTGAGCTTCTTTTTTAATTCATACATATTACTATGACCTAATTCTCCTAATACTTCTACCAATTTTTCTCCTAATACTTCTACCAATTTTTTTACAAAATGTAAAAATGTTGGTTAGTTTGAATGGCTCTTACTACATCATGAAATATGCCTCTTGATTTTTATTTTTTTAATTCATACATATTACTATGACTTTATTTTTTCAATGCACAGTAAATATAAATATAATATAATAGTGTAACAAAAAGAAACCTAAACTAAACCTACTCGAGAATAAAGATTCTCAAGTCATTTCTAGAAGATAGCTTGCTCTCTTATTTATACAAACAAAATACTAATTGATCGCTTAGATATAAGAGTATGAAACTAAATCATTACTCTTAATCAACTATATAATCTAACTAAACCTACTCGAGAATAAAGATTCTCAAGTCATTTCTAGAAGATAGCTTGCTCTTTTATTTATACAAACAAAATACTAATTGATCACTCATATATAAGAGTATGAAACTAAATCATTACTCCTAATCAACTAAATAATCGAACTAAACCTACACGATAATAAAGATTCTCAAGTCATTTCTAGAAGATAGCTTGCTCTCTTATTTATACGAACAAAATACTAATTGATCGCTTAGATATAAGAGTATGAAACTAAATCATTACTCCTAATCAACTATATAATTGAACTAAACCTACTCGAGAATAAAGATTCTCAAGTCATTTCTAGAAGATAGCTTTCTCTCTTATTTATACAAACAAAATACTAATTGATCGCTTAGATATAAGAGTATGAAACTAAATCATTACTCCTAATCAACTATATAATCGAACTAAACCTACTCGATAATAAAGATTCTCAAGTCATTTCTAGAAGATAGCTTGYTCTCTTATTTATACAAACAAAATACTAATYGATCGCTTAGATATAAGAGTATGAAACTAAATCATTACTCCTAATMRACTATATAATCRAGCTCAAAAGGAGGGAGGATAATGTTTTGTAGCAACCCTCGGAAGCATATKCCGCKTGGATTTACAACATAACTKCATACACATAACCACTATGTCTCATTACCCRTTRTTCATGGGTTATGTAGCAACCATTGATGGTTCTACAACAACTAACAATAGTTCTGCAACAATGGACAATAGTTTTGYAATGGTTAACCTTGGGTATATAAAAACGAGCAATGATTCTACAACATCTAAAAATTATTCACAAAATATTAGAACAATTTTTTATTAGTTCTTAGTAGTCAAGACAAGTTCATATAACATACAACTTCTTTTAAATTTAATAGAAATCTACAAAAATCATAGAAGTGTAATCTAGTTACCTTATTGCAGTCAGTCTCATCTCATGTAACAAAATGGATAATGACAAGGTAAAATGTAGGAAAAATGTATAAGTAAAAGATAACTAAAAACGTCTTTAAAAAAGAAGGCCTGTAAAATACCTATCATACAAATGTTTAAAGAATTTGTGTTAAAGAAAAAAAATCATGTCTCAAAATCTATAATTAGTGCCCTGGCATTACAATAAGGCTATTGAGTATGTTTCCGACAAAAGATATGAGGATGAATTAATTTAATTAAGGTTATAGGGTGTGTTTGGTCAAATTTAATTTTTAAATGATAAGTTGTAGATTTGATGAATTTATGGTCAATAGGGTTGTGATGTAGAAGAGGTCATGAGAATCACATGATGGGGTTGTGCGCCCATAAAAGAGTTGTAAGGTTAGGTTACAATATTATAATTGGAAAAGAAAAGACAATGTTGGGTTCCAAATCCTTAAAAGTATGGAAAGGTTGGGTTCCAAATATTAGTGAAGGTGTAAGGATATAACACCTAGAATGTAAATGAAAAAAGTAGGAGGCTAAATTAACTTCACTCCAAATTTAGGTTGTGCTTTGTTAGAAGGATTGTAGTGTATTTAATTTTTCTTTTCCAAGGAAATTCTTGGGCACTTCCTTGCATTACATGGATGGTATCCAATGCAAACATGTCAATGCTTATTACAACACTTGGCCTGATAAAACAATCGAGTGAGGGATGCAACAGAGGAAACCAACTTGGGGGATCGATCTTAAGACCTTCTACATAAGTTCAAATCACTCAACTACTCGAGCTAGCTACCAAGCTAATTGTAGTATTTAATTTACGAAACAAACGAATCACTAAATCATGCATTTTTTGCAAATAACTAAAAAGGAACTAGAAGAAATTGACAAGTAGTAGAGGAGAAAAAGGAAAAGCGACAATCTGCAAAAGATGAAACAAGAGAGTTTTACAATTGAAGTTGAAGAACTCAAAGATGAGAGATTTTTGTAAGTCATGCCTTTTATAATTGATATATATTTTTTTGAAACATTAAATAAAATTAATTTTAATTAATAAAGATTGAGAATTAAGTGTAATTTATATTGTACTTGTATTTATGCCCTATTGTATCCTCCTTATAGAAGTTGGTATTTACCCCATTGAGAGTATCGCTATGAATATGTTCCTAATGTACAGATATAAGACAACTAACATGAAAGACACGAGGCTTCCTAAGATTACTTCAAACTCTAGTTAAAGCCACATGCAACTTAAAAGGGGTTGGCATAAAGATGCTATGTCTAGGTTAAACCATTGAAGAATAGAGGAAGAGATCACTTTGCATAATATTGATACCATTAAAAATACTATCACATCTAAATTCAAGAAGAAATTGTGATGTGATAAAAAAACTAGAGAATAACTAGAGAAAAAGAAATATAGAAGCTACTCTTCTCTCATTAGCATTACACACAAATGTCTCTTACGTATATAAAATTTCAAAACAAAAGGAACTCGTCCCTTGATAAGATTTAAAAACAAAAGGAAAAGTTATGGATCTCTTAATCTTCGACCTCACGAAACACAAACAAAAAGTTAACGAGGGCCTCACCTTCACCCTTACGAAAGACATTAAAAAAAGATTAGGGACATCCTAACCTTCACCCTCACGAAGGATATAAATACCTTCCATGAGACTAATAGAATTTCTTTCCAAAAGTTTAAAGCGGGCCGAGTCATCTCAAGTGTATGATCGCCTACGATTGAGTTACTATGCACTCGGGACCGCTGGATTACTAGCAGCGAACTACAGCCTCCACCACCGATTGCTAGGGAATGGGATTCCTACACTTGTGCTCTAAAAGCGGCTGGAATCACACTCATTGACTGTCCGGACACTCTACTTTGGGCCGGGGGTGATGGATCGGGATACTTAACTGTCAGAAACGCCTATGCGGCTCTCCATCATACTGGTGACTGTAGTGAAGAGATCCCGTGGCTTTCTTCCATATGGAAATGGTCCATTCCACTAAAGATACAATTTTTTGTTTGGCTGAGTATCAAGGAGAGACCGCTCACCTGGGAGGCGCTCCAAAAAAGAGGCTGGAAGGGCCCCGGCCGCTGCCCCCTGTGCAATATAGCTACTGAAAACATAACACACCTCCTGGTCCATTGTGACTTCACTGCGTATATATGGACGGACTTATTACAGCACTTGTCTCCTTCTATTAACTGGAAGGGTGACTCCATATACGAGTGTTTTGATCCATAGAGAGGAACCAGGTTCTCTTTGAGGGGCGGCCTCCTTCCGCCCAAACTGTTCTTCACAGAATACGCTCCAATTTCAAATGGCAGCCGACCTCATTAAAGTTGTTCCAAGCAAAAACTATCGATTTTCATCAATCGGATGGCTCAACACTTGTTTGTTCTGATGGTGCAGCTCTCTCCAGCGGACTCTGTTGTGGGGCAGGGGGCACATTCAAAGCTCATCAGACGAGGACAACAAACTGGTTCCTAAATTGTGGAGCATGTACAAACAACAAAGCTAAGTTATTGGGTTTATGGGTTTCTCTATCCTTGTAAATTTTTGGTCTTTAGACCACATCATTGTTTTGGGTGACTCAAAACTTATTATTAATTGGATAAATCAAATTTGCAAGCTTCAATCAGTCCAGTTAGAAGGTTGTAAACAAGAAACGCGGAGGTTAGCTAACATTTTCTCCGACATCCAGTTCCGTCATATTCACAGGATTCACAATAAGGCTGCGGATGCACTATCTAAGAGGGCACTCAGTGGCGTAGTTGGTAGACTCTCGGTCTATCATTGCGTCAATGGAGTAGAGAGCCAAATCTCCACTTACAACCTCTTCGAAGGATAATGACTCACTTGTTGTTTTTGAGGTCCTTCACAGCGAGTTTCATTCACTCTCCCCCGGCTGGGTATGCATAGATTAATTCTCCTCTCAGTTTTTTATTGCACACAGATTTCTTCCCCCATATGGATGGGCTGAAACCAAACGAAGAGGGCGACTTCTTTCACAGCGAGTCGTGTTTTCTTTGGGACAGTTTTTTATCTGTTGTGATTCTGCACTTTTAATGTCTGGTCAGCAGCATTTCTCCTACAGCAGTGACACAGATTGCCCCCCCCATATGGATGGGCTGAAACCAAACGAAGAGGGCGAATTTCTTTCTCAGCGTGTCGTGTTTTCTTTGGGACAGTTTTTTTACCAGTAGTGATTCTGCACTTTATATGTCTGGTCATTTATCTTACAACAGTGACAATATTTTGTGTAAATGAATTTATACCTATTATAAATTTGAGGGAATTTTTTCATGGAAAAAAACTACGACGTTAATAAATTGGTAAAACAATTTCAATATTATTTTAGTTTTAATAAATATATTAATTTTATTAAAATTATTCTATTTCTTTTAAATAAAATAAATTATTGTATAACAAGATATTTATTTATTTAATGATATTTTAATTTTAATAAATTTATCAATTTTATTAAAATTATTATATTTCTTTTAAATATAAATAATTTATTGTATTAAATAATTAGATATTTATTTATTTAATAAAAAAATTAAACAATTTTACATGTATTAAATAAATATTAGTTTTAAAGGTTAGTTTAAGCAGTCATGATTAAACATGAAAACATGAGATCTCTTATAAAGTAGAGAAGTCATGGCTTTCAATTTTTCAAAGGAAAAAAAATCAAATAAATATTATGCAATTTTAGATAATTAACATTATATTGGAAATATGTTTTATTTAATTCTAGAAACAAGATAATTCTATCTTTTGTCTCTTAAGTCAATTGTATGGTTCATTATATTTAAACTTGCATTTCTCTCTCTCTCTCTCTCTCTCTCTCTCTCTCTCTCTCTCTATATATATATATATATATATATAAAGT
>JZKD02S0034494.1:113438-149362 GCA_000966675.3 Picea glauca
AGTATATTAAGTCAAATAAAAATCATGCTTTGCCACCCCAAAAGTATTATAGATTTAAGTATATTAAGTCAAATAAAAATCATGCTTTGCCACCCCAAAAGTATTATAAATTTAACTATCACAATAAAGCCAAGTAAATATTTAGACGATTCGGACGATTCTTTTATATTTTAAACTTTCTTGAAAGTGCAACATCCCTATTTTAATATTAATAGCGGCTTTGATTGATAGAGTCATGTGGTCAATGGTGAAGATAGTAGCATGTCAAGCCACCCACCAAGACTCAAATCACTATAAACCATTATATCTATAAATATTTTAAAAAGTGCTATAAAAAATAATTGTTTTACATGCAATATCATATTATTATGGTCAAATCGCTTAATCATTCAATCTTATAAGCACAACACATTGTGTATAATAATTGTTTTACATGCAATATCATATTATTATGGTCAAACCGCTTAATCATTCAATCCTATAAGCACAACACATTGTATTCACAAGAAATATAAGCACAACACATTGTATTCACAAGAAATATTGAGATTAAAATTTGAATATGAAAATAGCATGTCAACCATAATTGTTTTACATGCAATATCATATTATTATGGTCAAACCGCTTAATCATTCAATCCTATAAGCACAACAAATTGTATTCACAAGAAATATTGAGATTAAAATTTGAATATGAAAATAGCATGTCAACCATTTTAAGAATTTAAATTTTTATGATCTTTCTAATTAGTAGACAAAGTTATGAAATATATAATAACTGCAACAAATTTGCATCTAAAGACCTTTATAACCCCAACTGTTATGACCTCATAGGACGTCTCTTCAAATATTGTGATCATTCACCTCTTAAGGGCGTGTGACATCGAGACGGTTCTTACACATGCCTCCAACAAACCTGCATTTCCATACTTCCCAAAAATATCCTAGAGTGTTCCACCCTTGGCTACTTATCTTCCATCCTTGACTGCCTCAATTCTTCCTTGCCTCTGAATTGTGCTCCCAAAATATCTTGTCAAATATTTCGTCCTTGGTTGTGCACCCTTGTGCTCTTATAGGGACTCCAAGAGTCACCAATGTGAAACGCCACATCCTTTGGGTGTGTCACACCCCTTCGCGAACCCACACTCAAATGACTCATCGCACCCCTCCATGGACCCGGTGCGCCCAAACAATCTCGCGCACCCATCAACCATCATGTCTCTTGGACTAGTGTGCCCCATCCTTGGGCATGCACCCCTTTCCTTGTGTCTTCTCTTGTGTTGATCGGTGTGACTCCTCATGGGTGTGTCGATGGGGTTGTCCAACCTCTCTGGTGGTCCATGTTGCCAAGGGCAGATGGGTCCAATCCTTGGGAATTCTCCCAAGTTTCCCTTCTCTTTCCCAAACATAAACCAAGTCTCTTTCAATAGTTCTAAGGCAAGTATGGTGTGTTCCCCCTTGGTTTCGCATGTCACCATTGTGCACCCAAGGTGCCCCTGCTCACACCCACATGTCTTTTTTTCCCAACTGATCACATGGTGTCTATGTTCTCTTGCCCAACTCACTCCAAAGTCTGCCAAAAGAGTATGGGTGCTCGTTGGGTGTCGTGGGAGACCTTACATCCTCCCCCACTCCAAGTTGTTGTCGTCCCCAACAACATTTGTTGATCTTTATGGAATCTCTTCCCCATCTATTGATCTCGTCGCCACTCAATTATTGTTGTCTCCTCAACTTTTGTCATCAAGGAAAACTCCCTTTAGGAAGTTACATGAGTCTACAAAGTGTTGCTACTCTGTGACTTATTGTTGCTTCCATACTTTAGTCTATATGCCCATGCTTCCATGTGTTGGATCCCATTGTGGCTTCGATTGATTGGATAGTTAGCCTAATCATTGTACCTCTATTTCAATAACTCACATATTCACATTCAAACATCCTTTTCTATCCACAAAATTGTCACATTTGCAACTTCTCATTTCCTCCAACTTGTCAAGTGATCCGGATTATTTTCGGCACGAAATGAGAGTGGAGATATAACATAGAAATATACAGAGATATTGTAAGAGAGCCAATAACATAACAGAGATATATCAGATATATAACAAGAGGCATAGATATACAGTAATACACAATTTCTAATAATGAGCGAAATGTACAAAACTGTAGAATTACAGAGTGAAAGACTCGCTAGAATGGTGGAAGCTTATCTCTGAGAAGAGATGTGATGGCTACTCACATTCGCAAGAAGATGGCTTACAATGAGGCTCTAAAGGACTTTTAACATAAATAAAATCCAAAACCCTAACCCTGGAAGATGAAAAGCCAACAGTTTGTGGACCCCATTTTGGGTAGTTTGGTGTATCAACTTCCCGGGGTCGTAACTTTGGCATACGATCTTTGTTTGGGGCTTACGATAGCTCGTTGGAAAGGTATCATCGATGAAATTCATTTTGGGGGATCAATTAGAGACTTTACTTCTCATTGAGGTGCTATATCCTAAAAAAACTTTATTTATGCCCTCAAAATGGCCCCGAAAGTTTAGGAACGGAAAAACTGCTAAAAACAATAAGTTTCCAGAAGACTGTTTTGAGCCAATTGGAATAGGTGGGTGGCCACTGATATCTACTTGGATGAATCCTCCCTTATTAGAAAGCAAAGGTATCCATTGCGTTGAGTGCCCGGGGGAGAGAGAAAAGTGTTTACTGAATCTACATCTTGATGAGTTGCTTGCCTTGTTGGAGAAATTGCATTGCTCAACTTGTTGAAGGTTGTCACGAACCTGTGGCTAGAAGGGTTGGACCTTTTCATCCATTCTGGCTACATGAGATGCCTATTTGCAGAAGGAATTTTTACACTTTGTTGCAATCTTGTCGACCTTCTTATGTTGGATAGAAGGTAATTGGACCGAGCCTATAGTGGTTGTAGTGTCATTATGTTTGCCTTTTGAACAGACTGTGAAGAAGATGAATTTTGCAGTATGAGATACTACCTTGAGACACTATTTAGGTGGGATTGTAGTTGGAACTACCTCTGGTATTTTGTAGAGATGACCCCCCAGAGTAATAATGACACTACGAGGTTGAGACTCATAAATAGCATGGCGCTTCCACATATATGTTTGGCCCAAAAGAAAATCACAGAAATCCAATGGGAAAATATCACATAATACCTCATCCTTGAAGGTTTGGATTCCATATGACAATTGACACTATTCGCTGACACGAAGATCTCATCCCTGGCAAAGCCACCCGATATTTTATGGCTGCAAGTCTGGTGTTGTCGACAATCCCAACTGTTTGATGACCTCTACTGAGATGAGGTTCTTCTGGCTTCTGCTATAAAAAATAAAATGAAACGGGGTCCCCTTCACCCCCATCTGTGAATGGAAGAGGCACTCTCCCTCTTTAGGATCTACTGGTTCTTTTGGTTGAATTGTTGCAGTCGCGACAATAACAGTAGGGCTTGCGTCGATGATCTGTCTTCTACCAGTATTTCTAAATTAGATTCTGAATCAGGGTTCGGCTCCTTGTCTTTGATCTCAACCACCAATTATTGTTTTGAGAAACATTCATCAGTGTTGTTCCAGGGGATTTTGTTGAAATCACAACATTTTCCAGTGTCTTTCATATTTTCGTTACCCTTCTTTTCATGTGGGTTGGACTAGTTTTCTGAAGGCTGGTTGTTAGGGCCGTCTTTACCATACTTTGGTTGTTACGGATTTGCAGACCGAAATCCTTCTTGTTTCGGTGCTTAACTTTATTCTCAATTTTAACAACATATCGATAAGCAACACCCAGTGATGAAATGTCTAGAAAATCCATTTCAGTTTGGATGTATCTATGTAAAGCCTCATGGTATTTCAGAACCATATGTTGCTTGGAGCCTTTGATACCCAGCTTGGTGCGCAAGGTATGGAAGGTATTAATGAAATATAGAATTGCTTGACCCCTCTCTTTCCGCAATGTGGTCCATCTCATGTACTGGTCATCATAGTTTCCAAAAGGGTAATATTGTTCCTTGATCACATCCACAAAAAAATCCCAAGTGGGATCGACCCCATATATTACAGACTCCTTTGTGGAAATTTTCTCCCAGTAAGTTTCCCACCAATGTTTGACATGGGGGAGAGCCTTAAGGAGTGCGAAGGTGATATTTTCCTTGTTGGAGAAATTATGAATAGAGAAAAAACCTTCTAGTAGATTTAACCATTTTTCTAGGGCATCCACATCTATCTGTCCTTCAAATATGGGAATATCAAAATTAACTTGTACCTTGAAAGGCAAGGTGCCTCCAAAGTGGCCACTTGATGAAGACGTGCCTGTTTTTATCGACATGCATTGAAGGATGTGGGAAAAATTCTCCATCATTTCGTCCCTCTGTCACGTGAGAGCTTGCTCAAGAAACAAATTAATAGAATCGTCTGCTTCGTCGTTTTTATTTTCTTCCTCCATGAAGGGTTTCTTGGGAGTGTGAGAAAGATTTTTCTCAAGAGAGATAAGCTCGATACCCAACTTGATATACTTGGACCGCCTCAGGGACATGCACTGAAAAGAATGATCAAGAGCAGTCTGCTCTGATACCACTGATTCGAATTATTTTTGGCACGAAATGAGAGCGGAGATATAACACATAAATATACAGAGATATTACAAGAGAGGAAATAACATAACAGAGATATATCGGATATATAACAAGAGGCACATAAATACAGTAATACACAATTTCTATCAATGAGCGAAATGTACGAAACTGTAGAAATATAGAGTGAAAGACTCACCATAATGGTGGCAGCTTGTCTACGAGAATAGATGTGACAGTTACTCGCATTCACAAGAATATGGGTTACTATGAGTCTCTAAATTCCTTTTTAACATAAATAAAATCCCAATCCCTAACCCCGGAAGATGAAAATCCAACAGTTTTGTGGACCCCATTTTGGGTAGTTTGGTGTATCAACTTCCTGGTGCGTATCTTTGGCATACGATCTCCATTTGGGGTGCATGATAGCTCATTGGAAAGGTATCATCGAGGAGATTTATTTTGGGGGATAAATGAGAGCCTTTTGCTAACATTGAGGTGCTTTATCCCAAAAAAACTTCATGTAGGCCCTCAAAATGGCCTTGAAAGTTTAGGAATCGAAAAACTGCTAAAAATAGTAAGTTGCCAGAAGATTGTTTTGAGCCAGATGGAATAGGTGTGTGGCCACTAATATCCATCTAGATCACCAAGTCACCCACTGCATTCTCAACATTTTTCACTAATTAACCTCCTCAAGGTGCCCCATTAGGCTCACTACCTTCCACCGAGATAGTGAGCCAACATGTTGCGGTCTAGTTTGAAGGTGAAGGGGGATGGCTGGTTGGTCCATGTCCTTCATCTCCAATATGTCCCAATGAAATTGATGGAGAGTCATCATACTTTTGTGTTATGTAGATAAGAAATGGTACACTTGAACCGATTTTTCTGTCGCACTCCTCCATGAGTTTTCTAGCTCAGGGTCATACATCCATTCATCATGTCCAAGATTTCTAGAGGAGGAATCAACCTCTCCCTTGGGTCTTCTCCACTAAGGTTGTTGTGTCTCCCTCACATCCTCTTGGTCCATGGATGGTATATTCTCATGTTCAACAAACTTCTCTGACATCCTCATCTCGATGACTTCCTCTGATCTTCGTTGCAATTCATCAACTTTCAAATAGAAATTAGCCAAGCCATCCACTATATTAGCCAGATATCCAAGTATCTCTTCAACATTAGAAATCCTCCATTCCACTGACATAATATTCTTTCCATTCTTTGCGTTATACTGTCCAAACATCACCCCATATCATCCAAGTTAGTTTCCACAAGGTTTCCCACTCTTGTTGTTCACAACAACCATTTTCAAGGAAGACGTATGCGTGCCTCCTCTCTTCCTTATGGTAGGAATCAAACATAGATTATGTCTTAAGAAAATGGTCAAAATTTCCATGTGAGGAATAATTGTTTCCTTTTTCTTCCTCATGAAATCTTGTCTCAGCACAACTTCAAAATCACCCATAGGAACAATGGTAAAACTCATCCTTCTGCATCAATCACCAAGCTTCAATGAGATGTCCTTGGTTATACTAACGACTCTCTCTACACCTGCATTGATTGTCTTGAAGGTTTTTTTCATTGGTTCATACTACAACCCAAGCCTCTGCACCATGTCTTCCCTCAAGAAGTTATGAGTTGCCCCACTATCCACCATGGCTATCACTAACTTCCCATTGATTTCGATCTGCACATAACAAAGTTTCATCTCATATTTGTCTTTACCCTCTTTGGATTCACACTCCATGAAAATGTTCAATACCTACAAGACTCCAACATATGGGTTTTCTACCTTCTCCAAAGCATTCAACTTTTGTTTCAAGGGACAATTCTTTGCATAGTGCTCCTTGGCACAAATCGAAGATGGAATCGGCTTCTTCTCTTTCGCTAAGTCTGTTTGCTTGGAATTATCTTTTCTTCCCTTGGATGTATTTGTTTTTCCTTTGTACTTCCTCTTCCCCTTCCCTTACTGTTTCTTCTCACCTTGGGTTTTCTCATTGTTCCTAGGGCATGTCTTGGGTTTGCCCTGAAATTCCAACATTTTTTTTTGCAGTGATTATTGTTGCAAGTTTCTACATGTTCTGTCATCGAATCTCACTCTACGCCCATTTTTGAAAACCATTCATGAAGTGGAAAAGTATATATTCTTCCAACATGTATCTGATCTCCACCATGAGCCCCATGAACACCTTGATGTAAGCTTGGATCTTACCAGTGTGCTTGAGAGCCAACAACAGATATCTCGCGATCTATGTTTGGTTCCCTAGACTAAATTGTTCCTTCAAGGATGCCTTCATCTCTGCCCAATTATTGATCTTCTCAACGATTCTCCCAGTTGCTAAGTCTTCCACCCAGTTCCTCACCTAGAGCTTAGTGGTTCCTATTAGGAACATTGTTGTAGTGTTCACCTTGGATTCCTCTGAACTTCCATTCAATTGCTCCAAGTATTTCTCAATGTCCCAACAAAAGTTTCCAAAAAAATTAGCATTGTGAGTACCTTCATATGACTCGGGTTCCTTTATCTTGATCCATATTGGCATGGACGTAGAGATATGTTCATTATCTGAAGCTTGTTTCAATAGTGTGATGGTGTCATCTTGGTCCTTTAACTTCTGTGTAATTGAGCCAAGTGCATCCTCTGCTTCCTTGATTCTATCTTGAACATCGCCGGTCAAGGTGTCAGTAATCACATTTGTGGTTTCCTGACACTCTCGGATGACTTCATTAAACCCGTGCTTCACCCTGCATATCTCAGTCTCCATATGATCAATATTCTCACCATGTTGTCACATAACATCTATCATCTGTTCAACAATCTTCTCCAAGATAACAAGTTGATCCTTCATTCTATCGGTCTTAGGATCCCTCTCAGTGTCATTACCATATGCATGGGAACTAGCCATGGATGGACCTCCAAGTATCTTCACTTTGCTTGTGAAGGGTTCTTCCAAGGCCCCAAAGAGTTTGTATCAAGACTTCTTCAAAATTTTGTGATCAACTCGATGATTACCTCTGCGATTGGGTTTGTGACACTCCTACATTTGTCTACCTTGAAAAAGTGTTGGAAATTTTGTTTTCATTGATGTTAATGGATTTCATTGATATCACAGGAAAGGGGAGACTGAGTGTTGTCATCATTTATATCATAGGCAAGGGGAGACTAACTGTTGTCAATGATAAGGGAAGACTATGTCTCTATGAGTTGATAAGATTTTTTATATTTAATTTTCATTGATGTCACTTATCAGTGATTCCCTGAGAAAATAAAGGCAGGTAGACTATGAACAATAAAAAATGACCCTGCAAATGACAGGTCCAAGGATCAAACGAGACACAAATCCATGGACAAATAGAGGAAGCATCTAGACTGTTGTTGCATATCTACCTTATGTGCATGAAGGAGAGAGGATAGAGGAAGCATTCAGACTACTACAACCAAAGAGGAGATCAAGAAGCATCTTGAAAGACTCTATGTGAATGAAGGAAAATAGGAATTAAATGCAAATATAAGAAGCATCGAGAATACAAGTCAAACCAAACAAAGGAAGAAGAGAATGCCCCTATGTGATGACAACACACTGTTAAATTTATGCAAGTGTTCTTTGTTTACCCTGAAGATGAAGCGACTGTGTGTAAATAAACAAATTGAACTCTAGTTGCATAGGTTTAAAGAATAATGGTGACTGGATGAAATCAAGGAGTAGGTTGGATGAGACAATCCCGTGGAAGAGTCTTGTTGTAGAGAAATAAACCTGTTAAGAAAAATATCAGTTAAGCAGACCAAATAAATGGAAACAATGACATATCCCACATTCACAAGGAAACATGACTTCGAAAGGTTTACATTACAAAAGCATTTTTATGTAACTTGGAAAATTAATAGAAGAGTTATGGAACTGTGTGCAAGGAATTAACTTTTGTTGTGGATAACTGTGAACTCAAAATAGGTTAAATCCTGACCATTCATCTCTAGAGATCAATGGTGAAGATCAAAATATTTTGGTCTGATACTTGGTGGGCCAACTTAGCCACGTCAGCACCATGATAACAACCTCATCAATGCCATGTGTCTAGTAAGATGAATTCTACATTAGAGGAAGTCCACATCAGTACCATAACAAGAAGCTCTACATATGTCGTGTGCAGTTCCATGTGTCAGGACATGTACCAATGCCACATCATCCAATGTACGTGAAGAATATTTCCACGTGGAAGCCACCTCATCTACAACATCAGCACAAGATATCTCGAAAAATGACCAAGTATCAAGATATCGCGGAGATAGTGTGATGCAACCCCCCTACTTCCCCATAGGGATACACGACCTCTGGGTCAAGGATCTTTGATTCTTGAGTCAACCGACTCTCTAAAACCTTGATGGTCTCGTTATGTATCTAAACACAGTTCCTTTCGGCTCCTTGGTGCAAGTCTTGTGGTACCCGCAACCTTCCCTTTCTCTCTCCTATGAAATCTCAGAGTACTGGGCATTAGCTCCTTTTCTGATAAGCCCCCTCTTGATGTGACCTTGGGTGATGACCTCGCATGAGCACGTGATTTCCGGCGTGGCCAAAGGCGGTTTGAAATCAAACTACTTTTCGGCCCGCAATTCTCTTCTAGCCTCCACATGTCCTCTTGCCAAAACCACTGTCTGGATTGTGGCCCACCCTCAACGTTTTAAAGTTCACACAACTCCTGTCCCCGCAATGCTATGGGACCATCAATCTCCCGATCTTGATGGTACTGCCTGAACTGATGGTTCAGATCCACCCCTTCCAAATCTACAGACTAGATCTACCCCTCCTAAATCAACAGATGTGATCTCCTTCGTGATTCCGGATTTCAGACTTTTCAAATCTCAAACCCTACCTTCCTTTGTACGTTAATCTTCCAGAGTTGATGATTTGCAGACACCTGTCCTCCTAAATCAATGACCCTACTTCTACTTCGGTTGTTTGACCTTTCAACTAGATCAACGGTCCTGCGGCCCCTTTCTCGATCAACGGTCGATATCTCCTTAGGGTCTTTGGACTTCTGAGATCTCAAATATCAAACTTCACTTCCCCTCGAAGTATGCAGACTCCTGCCGCGTTTCCTCTTGAATAAGACGGTTGAGGCTTACTTCAGGTATTTACCTGGAGTCCACAGATTTGTGCCACATGTCCTCTGGATTTGAGGATCGAGGATTGCTTTGGGTTTTTACCCATAGTGCATGGATCTATGCCACATCTCCCTTAGATCTGATGGCTATGAATTACTTCTGGACTTTAACCTAAGTCCACAGATTCACGCCATGTCTCTTCTAGATCTGGCGGTCCAGATTCACTTTAGGTGATCCAACGCTTGAGATTTTATTCGAAAAATATGACGATTGAGACCTACTTCGGATGATCTAACAGTTTAGATTTACTTCGGCTCACCGGCTCTCCGGGCTTCAGGAGTTTCAACTCTCAACTAAAACTTGCAAAGTGATTTCTCCAGAGTCCACGATCTATCGCCACGTATCCCTCTGGATCTGACAGTCCATATATCCTCTTGGTGATGAACAAACTCAAATTACTTCGGCTATTTCACCTCCTCCTGATCCATGAACTTCCAGAGTTATGGATCTTATGCCACTTGTCCTCCTTGATTATGGACGGTCCCAAACTACTTCGAAACTTTAGAATTTTGGTGAGTTCTCCCTCCTGCGTGTGAAAAGTGCTGAGGCTCGTGCACCTTGCTCTGATCAGATGGATGTTGGTCCTCTGTGCTATGATCCAATGACCACTGTCGCTCCTCCTCCTGAGCTTTTGATTTCTCCTGACTTAGAAGATTTCTTAGTATTCAAAGGTCTAAAACTTTTCTCCTCCTACGAGTCTGACTCTTGGATCTCGTCAACAATTATGAAAAGTGATATCCCTTCTGAGCTTGATCCTTAAAGGATTTAGACTTCCCACACACTCCTTGCGTTCGAGGATTTCGATAACTCAGTTTGAAGGATTTCTTGAAAATAAATTCTTCTTGCCCTCCTGGCGTTCCTCTGTTTTGGTTCTTCTATGCTTAGTCCTTTCTTAACGTTGTGCACTCCTTGCACCTGGTCTAAGTTTCCTCTTCTCTCTCTCTGAACTCTTCTGAGTCAATCTGAGACTCAGTTGACGCACTCCTTGCATTCGAGATGCACACCTTGCATACAATTTTAAGAAGAGAAGCAATTGAGACTTATTCTGTTTCGTCACCAACTCATACGATCAACTTCTCGAACAATCATACATGAATGAAATGAAATAAAACAACATACACAGAATGCAACATTCATTCAATCACACTTTAAAATGAACACAATCCAAGATTTGGGACAATTCTGTCCGTTCTATTCATTCATGAAACAATTACATAGTATTTCAGTTCTCCACTGCATCTTTTTTCTACTCTATTTTGATCTACTGATCTCTATTTTCCTATCTCATGATACTTTTACAATGCAACACCAAACTATCTAAGGATTGGCTCCACGAGCTCTCTCGTCATGTCTGCAACCTATCCTATCAAGTCATAGCGGTTACCTACTTTTTCCTATTACAATAACTAACAGTTATTGCCAGATAAAAGTAAACACTCTATATCTGCAACTCCTTACAGCTTCACGACTTTACAAACACGACATATTTAAAAAATGCTACTTTCAAAATATCTCAACAACTCGATTTACTTCTGAGTTAAATGTTGATTTGAAACTCTGTCATGCTGATATGTCATATCTTTGCCTCCACGCTTGCGTCTTTGACTTTGAAGGAGATGCTCCTGCATCATACTCCTCTGGTTAAAATATTCATGGACTCCTGTCCATGAGCTTCTGCACTGTTTTTCCATGTTTCAAAATATCAGGTTTTGTGACCCAACTTAAATCTTCCACTGGATGATCTTTCCACTTCGCTAAATATTCAGGATATGTCTTCCTCCTGGTCTTCTTTCCAGCTCTTTGTTCAATGATTTTCTCCATCTGAGGTTTTTTTGCTGTGGGCAATTGTTCTTCCCACTGAACTTCTTTCTGATCATTTGATTCTCCATCATCATCTCTCCTGTAAGGTTACAGGTCTACAACATTGAATATCGATGATATCCCAACATTGTCTGGCAACTCAATTTCATAAGAATTGGCTACAAATTTTCTAAGAATCTTGCATGGTCCTATCTTCTTCATCTTCAAATTTTTATACGTTCCCATTGGAAACCTTTCTTTCCTCAAATGAGCTAAGACTTCATCTCCCACTTCGAATTGAACTTCTCTCCTCTTTTGATCAACTATGTTCTTATATTCTAGGGTGTTGTCCTGTAGCTGCTCTCTTACTCTTTCATGGCGCTTCTGCATTTCTGTTGAAAAATCCTCTGCTCCAACACTTTTGAACTCTTCTTGATTCAGATATCTCAACTCTGTAATCCCTCTTGGCTGTATACCATACACAATTTCAAATGGAATTTTTCCTGTGGTCATGTTCACTAAATTGTTGAATGCAAATTCTGCTTATGCCAGAATTTGATCCCATTGACGACCTTGCTCAGTGACTAAACTTCTTAACAAGTTTCCCAGACATGTTTACTACTTTAGTTTGTCCATCTATCTAAGGGTGATATGTTGAACTAAAGGACAAGTTTGTCTCCAGCCTCTTCCATAGAGTCCTCCAAAAGTGTCCTACAAATTTGGTGTCCCTGTCTGAGACAATGCTCCTAGGTAATCCATGTAATCTCGCTACTTCTCTAAAGAAAAAATTGGCTATGTGTGTAGCATCGTTTGTCTTCAGGCATGGTATGAAATGTGCCATATTTGAAAATCTGTCCACCACAACAAATATGGAATTGCTCCCTTTCTGAGTTCTAGGAAATCCCAACACAAAATCCATATTGATTGCATCCCACGACCTTTCTGGAATTGGTAATGGCTGATACAAAACAATGTTTTGTTGTCTTCCTTTTGCATACTGACAAATTATGCATTTTTTTACAAACCTTTTCACCTTCGTCCTCATGCTCAGCCAATAATATGAATTACTCAGTTGTGCAAATGTCTTATCATGACCAAAATGTCTAGCTAAATCTCCACTGTGTTTCTCTTTCAACAGGTTATCTATCATTGAGCATATTGGTATGCATAGTTGGCTTCCTTTGAACATTAATCCATCTTGGATCAAATATTCTATCCATGGGCTTTTGTCTCCCAACAAAGGATTCTTGCATGCCTCATAAGCTTCCTTAAAATCTGCATCTTCTCGATACATCTCCTTGAGGTGTTCAAACCGTAAGGTCTCCACTTGGAATTCATGTACAATTAAAATCCTCCTGCTCAAAGCATCTGCAAATTTTTTAGTCGTTCCAACAATATGTTTAGTAAAAAAAGTAAAATTTTGCATAAATTCTACCCATTTAGCATGTCTTTGATTCAATTTTTCTTGCCTAGTAATAAACTTCAAAGCTTGGTTATCACTGTACAAGACAAATTATTTAGGAATTAGATAGTGCCTTCACTTCTTCAAAGCTTGAATCATTGCATAATATTATTTTTCATATGTGGAATACTTCTTCTTGGTGTCATTTAGCTTGTCACTGAAATAAGCAACTGGCCTATTATCCTAACTCAACACTGCTCCAATAACTAATCCACTTGCATCACATCTCACCTGAAATATTTTTTCAAAATCTGGTAAGACCAGAATTAGTTGTTCTGTGATCTTCTCCTTCAACACCTTGAAACATTTTTCAGCTTCCTCTGTCCAACTAAAAGACTTGTGGTTCTTCTTCACAGTGTCCAACATGGGTGCACATATACCACTGAAATTTCTGATAAACTTTCTATAAAAACTCGCTAACCCATGAAAACTTCTTACCTCAAATATGATGCTTGGCGATGGCCATTATTTGATTGCTCTCACCTTTTCTGGATCCATCTTCAATTCATTTGAAGAGATCACAAAACCCAAGTATATGAGTTATGTCTTCATAAAAGAGCTTTTCTTTAGATTTATTAGCATTTTTCTTGCTGCAACTTTTCCATCACTGATGTCAAATGTCTTAAGTGTTCTCTCTCTGTCTTACTGAAGATTAGTATGTCATCTAGATATACTATGACAAATTTTCCTATGAAGTCTTTCAATACTTCATTCATCAATCTCATAAATGTTCTTGGTGCATTTGTCAACCCAAATGGCATGACCAACCATTCAAACAATCCTTCATTTGTCTTKAATGTTGTTTTCCATTCATCTCCCTYTCTCATYCTTATTTGATGATATCCACTCTTCAAGTMTATCTTGGAAAAATAGCTTGCTCCACTCAAACAATCCATCAAATCATCCATCCTTGGTAAAGGAAATATATACCTAATGGTTATCTTATTGATGGCTCTGGAATCTATACACATTCTCCATCCTCCATTCTTGTTTGGACTTAACACAGTTGGTACTACGAATGGGCTTAGGCTTTCCCTGACCAAACCTTTATCCAACAACTCCTGGACTTGATTTTTGACTTCCTCATTCTCTCTAGGTGTCAAGCTATAAACTGCTTTGTTTTGTAAACTAGCTCCTGGAATAAGGTCAATATGATGGCTTATACTCCTAATGGGTGGCAATGAGTGAGGTAACTCATCCACTACCATGTCAGCAAAGTTTTCTAATAGTTCCCAAATTTCTTCAGGAAAATTTTCCACATAAGTATTTGTAAGGATAACTCTAGTATTCCTCACTACAACAAATTGCATTTCTTCCTCCGTCTTGACTTCATTCAAGAGTTCCTTCCCACTCATGAGAAGTATACTTGAACTAACTTCCCTCTTTTTCTCTTTGTCTTCTATTGTTAACAACATATGTGTCCTACCATTTTTTTCTAGGGTATAAGTATTCTTTCTCCCATCATGAATAACTTTTTGGTCAAACTGCCATGGTCTCCCCAATAAAATATGACAAACATCCATAGGAATTACCTCACATAATATTTCATCCCTATAACCTCCTATTTTAAATTCAACTTGGCATTGTTGACTTACCATTACTTGATGTCCTTTCTTCAACCATGATACCTTGTATGGGTTTGGATGTGCAGTTGTCTTTAGCTCCAGTTTCCCCACCATCTCTGTGGATACTATATTATTAGTTCTCCCACTGTCTATGATTACCTTGCAAACTCTGTCTTTCATGTTGCAAGAAGTTCTGAATAGACTTGTTCACCGAATTGGCTCTTCTGCCTCTTTCTCTGTTTTAAGAAGAATTTTCCTCATCATGAGGTTCCTTGCTCCTTCTCCTACTTCTGCTTGCATGTGCTTCTATGCTTCAACAATGTGTGCTCTGCCTCCTCCTTATTTCTTTCTCTTGGGACATTCCCAAGACTTGTGCCCTGGTTTTCCACAAGCATAACATCTAGCTTCACCTCCTCTGGCTCTTCCTCTTCCTTTGGGAAAAGAGATTCTTCCTGCATGTTGTCCTTCCTTATAACTTCCACCTTTCTCTGGGTGACTATGTTGTTTAATAGCTTCATGCTTTGGTTTCTATAACTTCTCTCTGCTGGTTCACTTGCCTTTGCTTGAAATTCCTCCTCTATTTCGTTGGCTTTGTTTCCTGGCCAATTTTTCTTCAGCTTTCAAGGCTGCTTGATAAGCATCCTCGAATTTACTAACAGACATCATGTTGATCTCCTCTTGGATTTCATACCTCAGCCCATTGATATACTTGGCTATTTTTTCATCTTCATTCTCTTTCTATCCAACCCTAATGTTCAGTCTATAAAATTCCTCAATGTACTCCTTCATTGATAATCTCTTCTATCTCAGGTTCTGCAATATTCTAAACATATTGATTTGATAGTCCTTCGGGATAAATTTGGCTTTCATCTTGGCTATTATCCTATCCTAGTTCTTAATTTTATGCTTACCTTTGCTCCTGCGTTCAGCTTGCAGTTCATCCCACCATAGTGCTGCATGAACTTTCAGTCTTGTCACTGCATTCTTCACCATCTTGTCTTATTCGATATTTTCATAATCAAAGTACTTGTCCATATCACATACCCAATCCAACAATTCTTCAACTTCTAAATTGCCTTCATACATTGGTACCTCTAACCTTGCTCTGGACCCTATCCTTGAAACAACTTTCAATAAGAGATCTTGTCCAGCATCCTCTTCTACATTTTCTTCGACTTCTATCTCTTCGCTCTCATATTCATTGATATCTCCAGTGTCTGGTGCTCTTCTCTACATTGTTTGCATGGCGTCCAACCTCATTCTGTGTCACCTCATTTCTTCTTCCATTTCTACATTCGATCTACGCCTTCTGGGTGGCATGATTCCACTACGTCACCTTCTGGTGCCTACAAACATAAATTAAATTTTCTTGATACCACAATTGATACCAATTTACCTCCTTTCTCCTTTGTTTGTTATCTGCAAACAAACTCAATATCAGCTCTGATACCACCTGATGCAGCCCCCCTACTCCTCCATAGGGCTACATGACCTCCTGGTCAAGGATCTATGATTCTTGAGTCAATCGACTCTCTGAAACCTTGATGGTATCGTTCTATATCTAAACACAGGCCCTTTCGGTTCCCTGGTGCAGGTCTTATGGTACCTGCAACATTCCCTTTTGCTCTCCTACAAACTCTCAGTGTACTGGGTGTTAGCTCCTTTTCTGATAAGCCCCCTCTTGATGTGACCTTGGGCGATGACCTCGTGTGACCACGTGATTGTGGGCACGACCAAAGGTGGTTTGAAATCAAACTACTTTTCATCCCGCAATTCTCTTCGAGCCTCCACGTGTCCTCTTGCCAAAACCACGGTCTGGATTGCGGTCTGCCCTCAAAATTTTAAAGTTCACACAACTCCTGTCCCCGCAATGCTACAGGACCGTCGATCTCCCGATTTTGATGGTACTACCTAAAATGATGGTTCAAATATGCCCCTTCCAAATATACAAACCAAATCTTCCCCTCCTAAATCAACAAATGTGATCTCCTTCGTGATTTCAGACTTCAGGCTTTTCAAATATCAAACCCTGCCTTCCTCCGTATTCCAATCTTCCAAAGTTGACGATTTGCAAACACCTGTCCTCCTAAATCAACGACCCTACTTATACTTTGAGTGTTTGACCTTTCAACTAGATCAATGGTCTTGTGGCCCCTTTCTCGATCAACGGTCGAGATCTCCTTCGAGTCTCCGGACTTCTGTGATCTCAAATCCCAAACTTCACTTCCCCTCAAAGTATGCGGATTCCTACCGCGTGTCCTCTTGAATCGGATGGTTGAGGTTTACTTCAGGTATTTACCCGGAGTCCACAAATTTGTGCCACCTGTCCTCTGGATATGACGATCGAGAATTGCTTCGGGTTTTTACCTAGAGTGCATGGAACTATGTCATGTCTCTCTTAGATATGATGGCTATGAATTACTTAGGGACTTTAACTAGAGTCCACAGATTCACGCCACGTATCTTCTAGATCTGGCGATCCAGATTCACTTCAGATGATCCGACACTTGATATTTTCTTCGGATGATATGACGACTGAGATCTACTTTGGACGATCCGACGGTATAGATTTACTTCGTCTCTCCGGCTCTACGAGCTTTGGGAGTTTCAAATCTCAACTAAAACTCGCGAAGTGATTTCTCCAGAGTCCACGAACTATCATCAAGTGTCCCTCTGGATCTGACGGTCCATATCTCCTTCTGGTGATGAATGACCTCAAATTACTTTAGCTATTTCACCTCCTCCTGATCCATGAACTTCCAGAGTTATGGATCTTACGCCACTTGTCCTCCTTGATGATGGATGATCCCAAACTACTTCGGGACTTCAAAACTTTGGTGAGTTCTCTCTCCTATGTGTGAAAAGCACTAAGGCTCGCACACCTTGCTCTGATCAGATGGTTGTTGGTCCTTTGCGTTGTGATTCAACGACCACTGTCGCTCCTCCTCCCGAGCTTCTGATTTCTCCCGACTTATAAGATTTCTCAGTCTTTAAAGGTATCAAACTTTGCTCCTCCTACGATTCTGACTCTTGGATCTCGTCAACACTTATGAAAATTTCTATCCCTTCTGATCTTGATCCTTAAAGGATTTCGACTTCCCACACACTCCTTGCGTTCGTGGATTTCGATAACTCAATTTGAAGGATTTCTTGAAAATAAATTCTTCTTACCCTCCTGGCATTCCTCTGTTTTGGTTCTTCGATGCTTAGTCTCTTATTGGCATTGTGCACTCCTTGCACCTAGTCTAAGTTTCCTCTGCTCTCTCTCTCTCTAAACTCTTCTAAGTCAATCTGAGACTCCTTGCATTCGAGATGCACACCTTGCATACAATTTTTAGAAGAGAAGCAATTGAAACTTATCCAGTTTCGTCACCAACTCATATGATCAACTTCTCAAACAATCACAAATGAACGAAATGAAATAAAACAACATACATAGAATGCAACATTTATTCAATCACACTTTAAAATGAACACAGTCCAAGATTTGGGACAATTCTGTCTGTTCTATTCATTCATGAAACAATTACATAGTATTGCAGTTATCCACTGCGTCTTTTTTCTTCTCTATTCTACTCTACTGATCTCTATCTTCCTATCTCATGATACTTTAACAATGCAACAACAAACTATCTAAGGACTGGCTCCATGAGCTCTCTCGTCCTGTATGGAACCTATCCTATCAAGTCATAGCGGTTACCTACTTTGTCCTATTACAATAACTAATAGTTATTTCCAAATAAGAGTCAACACTCTATATCTGCAACTCCTTACAATCCTTCATGACTTTAAAAACACGACATATTTAAAAAATGTTTCTTTCAAAATATCTCAACAACTTGATTTACTTCTGAGTTAAATGTTGATTTGAAACACTGTCATGCTGAGATGTCATATCTTTTCCTCCACTCTTGCATCTTTGACTTTGAAGGCAATGCTCCTGCATCATAGTGAGAACAACAGAGAATCGAGAGTATGTGAATAAATGAGCACAAAATCGCAGAACCGTGGTGACATGTCAAAAATCGACTAAGTATCAAGAAAGAATCAATTGGTCAGATATGTCTAAAAAATTGGCTAAGTATCAAGAATCGGTCAGACGGATGAGGTCTCAAGAATCGGGAAAATGTTGTAGACCCATGGCCCGTGATGAGATCTTGAAAATGACGAAGTACCAAGTATTGGATGGACAAAGATGTCTCAAGAAATGTCTAAGTATCAAGATTGGATTAGTCGGACAGATGAGGTCATGAATAAGAGAAGAATGGAGATGTCATGGACCCATGCTAAGATTTCAAAAATCAACTAAGTGTAAGAGACTCGTGGTAGGAGTCCAAAAATATACTAAGTGTTAAGAATCAGTCAGATGGATGAGGTCGCAAATATAGAGTCAGGGAAATGTTGTAGACCCACGACCCATAGTGAAATCTTGAGAATTGGCTAAGTATCAAGAATGACTAAGTACCAAGAGATCTTGAAGAAATGAATAAGTACCAAGAATAATAAAATTGGTCGGACAAGGATGTCCCACATAGACGTGATAGGAATCTCGAAAATTGACTAAGTGTCAAGAGATCGCAGAGTGTGATGAACTATGAGAAATTGTCTAAGTATGAGGAATTGATAAAATGGCCTAGGAGGTTTCCACTTGTCCCAGATCAGATGGCCCAGAGGGAGATACAACCCATGAGGTCGCCACTTGTCACATATCATATGTCCTAGAGGGAGAGAAATCTCATAGCCTAGGAGATCTCCACATATCACAGATTAGATGACTCAGAGGGTGGGAGATCCAAAGGCTCACAATATCTCATAGACCCATGGTGAAATACTTATAAAATTTTCTAAGTATGGGTGAAAAATGAGTGTGGAGGAATACGAAAGTGCATTCTGGAGGCTGCGAAAGGTTGGATAAAAGTGCCTCAGACTCGTGGAGAAAGGATTGAAAAGATTCTAAGTATAGGTGCAAAATTAGTGTAGTGGAACTTGAGGGTGTAACTTGGAGGTCACATAAGTTTGAAATGAAGAAGAGATATGCCTTAGACCTGTGGTGAATCCATTAAGACAGATCGACGATCAAGATCAATCCAAGATCTAATTGGATGGTGGTTGTGAGTTGAAGGCTTGAGCAATGTGAGACTTGGATCAATGATCAAGATCAATTTGAGGTCTATATTGGACGACTATTATGCATTGTGTTTGCATTGCGTGTTTTGATGGGTAGAGAATGGATCAACGACCATGATTGATTTGAGAATAATATCTAACAGTTGTTGACTATTGAGTGGTCCCAATATGCTAAGAAGAAATCAACGAACAAGATCAAATCAATATTAGATCAAACAATGGTTATGCATTATGACTGCATGGTATGTTCTTGAGGACACTTAATTAGATTGACAATTGTGATTAAATTTAGGTCCATATCGGATGACGGTTGTGCAGTGTGGTTACACGTGATCCTAATATACTAAAGAAGTTTGATGATTGAGATCGAATCAAGGATAGATTGGATGACTGCAAAGTGTTGAGGGCGTATTGTGTGTTTTGATGGGTAGAAAAATGGATCAACGACCATGATTGATCAAGGGACCCCATCTGATGGATGCTGAGTGTTGAAGTTCGCACTGTGGTCTAAGAGAAAATCACACACAAAACCAAAGGGCGTTCCATGCATGTTTCTTAGGAATGTTACAACCTTGTTTTGAGGATATATTTAGATGAATCCATAGACATACTTTTATATGTGGAAAAATTCATGGAAGTATGGAATGTATAAGTAATGATGCTCGAATCCATTTTAAGTGTGAGAAAAATAATTGAGAAAGGATGGGAGAGTGTGGGGTTCTGAAATTTTAGAGCCAAGTGTGAAAGATGTAAGTGTTGTGGAATGAATATCCGGACGAGGAAAAGGAGCTCTGAAGTTCTCAGGAGCGATAAAATGAAAGAAAGTGAAATGTGTTTGTGTAAGGATGGATGGGAGGTGCAAGGACAAATGAAATTCTAAACTATGCATATTGTGAATGGTGACAACATAGACAAAACAATAGACCTGTGTAGTTGAAGGTTTGAAGAAAAGAGATAATCTGGTATTGTTGACAACTTGAGGAAATTGATGTTTCTAATAAAGTTGGTATATATAGGTAGTTTTAAGTTGGTGCTCAACTAAGGGAATTGGTGTTCCCTGTATATTGGTGCCTTTCAAACATTGTTGTTGAGTTGGTGCTCAACTAAGGGAATTGGTGTTCCCTATAGGTTGGTGTCTACAAACATTGCTTCTAATTTGGTGCTCAACTAAGGGGATTGGTGCCTCCTGCAGGTGGGTGCCCACAAGGAGAACTGAGTTGGTGATCAGTCAAGGGGATTGGTGTCTCCTATAGGTTGGTCCCTGCAAACATTAATTTTGAGTTTGTTCTCAGGAGAGGAGATTGGTGTCTCCTGCAGGTTGGTGCCTGCAAGAATTGTAACAATAGGTTGATTCCTACATGATTTTATGAAAGAATTATTTTATGGTTTTCTCCCATTTTGGTTTCCATGTTAAATCTCTGTGTACTATGGATTGTATGGTTGTGTGTATATATTTATCATTAACTGCTCTAGCTAGTAAATTAATACATTGATAAATATCGTAAGAAAATATTGTGAAAATAAAAAGAAGGCTTATATTGATTCACCCCCCCTCTCATTATAAATAAGTGTGCCAACAATTGGTATCAGAGTAGGTTCCTTCATAACATTCTAACCACTAGAAGGTGAATCCTTTTAGCACACATGGATTGGATGCCAACTCATTCATTTGATGGAACAAACCATATATTCTGGAACATAATAATGAAGGAACATCTATAGGCATTGGGATATAATTTCTGGTAATCAGTTGTCACTGGTTACATTCCCTCAAAAACTCCATCAACAAATGAAACTAGAAAGGTGGGGTGTGAAAACAATACAATATCCATGAATGTTATTTTAAGTGGCTTAATGGATTCTAAAAAAGTCAAAGTGGTATAGTGCACATCATCCAAAAAGATTTGGGACAAGCTACAATATCTTTATGCAAAGCATGGATCCTTAGACATGTTAAAATACACAAGGACATACAAAAACAAAGAAAGTAACAACTCAGATAGTGAATCAGATGCTCAAGAAGCCAACATTCCTAGGAATCCCAAGAGACGATCAAGCAAATACAAATGTGAGTCTTTTTTCTTCAATTGTGAATATTTAGGACACTTTGCAGCTAAATGCCCTTATTTAAAGATTTGAAAGAGCAATGAAAAATATGGTTCCGGACTTATAAATGATAAGAACGAGAAGAAAGGAAAGTCCTACAAATAGAGGAAGAATCTATATACTAATGAGGACAACATTAGTCCTAATGAAAGTGGCAGTAAAACATAAGAGATTCTCTTCACGACCCTAAAATCATAGTCTGATGAATGATAAAATAGAAGCACAGATTTGAGAGAAGAAGGAAATCCTGAGATTGAAGTGGAAGAGGATCTTGAAGCAGAACTCATCGGTGCCTTAGAAGAAATAGACAAACTCAAAGAAAAGAATAAAAAATTGAAAAAGGAATTGTAGAAATATGAAGATGAGAAGGATGATCCTGACAAGGAACTTATTTGTGATCAAATTGAAATAAAAAAGATTAGAAACAAGAATATGTCGTTGAAGGAGAAGCTGTCACAAATCCTTGAAGAAAAAGAAAAAATAATTAAGGTGCAGATTGAAGAATCAGAAGTAATAAATGAATTGATAGAAAAACAACTAAAATAAAAGGAACAAAGTTGTGAGAATCTTGAAGTGGAAATTACATCTCTAAGAAAATAATTAGAAGATATAGTCACCCAGTTGAACACAAACCTGAAGTTTGGAAAGAGTACATAAATCTTAGATAATATTCTCAGTTGTCAAAAGTCATCATCTATCAAAATAGGTCTTGGTTATGACTTCACTCCTAAGATTCTTAAAAAGGATGCAAGATCAAAGTCATCGGAAAATAAAATTGAAGATATGTTTGAAAGTTATGGAAATGTTCTTAAAATCTCCAACCACAATGAAGACAATCACAAGGAAGGAAATTATGACCAGCAAGAGGCTGGATTTTCACTCAAGAAAGACAAGAATGAGTTTGGAAGAGTTTCTCCATCAAGGAGACCCTTCATAACCAGCTATCAAAACCTTTTTCTTGGTGATTATTTTTCTTGCAATTTTTTTTGTCACAAGGCATTAAAATGTAAAGCATATGGAAGAAACAACTATATAAGAAATTGGAGTAAAAGATCTCATGATAGCTACAAGGATTACTCTATGAATATCAAGACCAGAAGTTTTCATGAGACTACTGGTAGAAACTACAATCCATTTTCTCCTCTACATCACAAAGTTGAATGTTACAATTGCAATAAATATGGACACAAAGCACAAGATTGTAGAAGCAACATGACGAGATTTTATAAACCAAGATACAAAAGGGTATGGAAGAGAAAACAAGAGGAGGAAAATAAGGAATAATTTGAACTAGCTTTGTATGGACAAAACAAAGAACAAAATACCATCACTAAACAAAAGAAATATATTACAAACGTTTGGAAGAGGAAACAACAACAAGAATAAAATACATCCATATTGGTGCAAACTGCACTTCTAGCACAAAATGAATGCTCAAGTCACATAACCAGTGGACCAAAGTTTGTAAGAGATATGATCAGGGAAATGGAGTCATGTAGTAATGGGGTTGTTTCTTTCAATGTAAATCAGACCAAGTAAGAAAATCAACATCCTGAAGATATATTTGAAAAGAACTTGATAAGAGAGGCAGGAGAAATGGATGGTTCTGAAGGTAAGGAGACTCTCTTGAAAAGGATGGGACATGTAGGAGAAGACCATGAAGTTGGAAAAAAAGTTGATGTGAAAGAAAAGGAACTGATCTCGAATGATGGGAGAAGAATGTTGATAAGAGAAAGAAGGCAATGATTAGATCTAGTTCAATTAATCACAAGAGTAGATTTCAAAGAGATCCTTCAAGCGTCCAAGTAGAGAAGCCCGCAAGGTTGAATAAATCCATTAAGGTATGATAAAACAAGTCTGATAATGTATTCCATTTGTAATATGGAATATGATGAAATAAAGAAAATAAGAAGGTTCCCAAGACACAAGCCTATGTAAAGGAAAATGATGAAGGATGAAGTTGAAGAACTTAGAAAGGGAGAGATTGGAACAAAGTCTTCTACAAGTTTCACAACATCACTATTGCAAACAAATTATAAGAAGTACCTTCTCCAAGCTTTGGAATGAATCTCTACAAGGATGATGGAAACAAATTGTTGGAAAGAAGCTGAAATACTTAGCATTCACAAGTATGATGCCACTGTGACATAGAAGACAATGTTTGAGCAAGGAAGAAATCACAAATTGAAATTGATAGTCTTCTACTATGATGTGAATGATGGATAAAATAATTGGAGTTGATGATAGCTTGAATGAATGAGTAATATATTTGACTATCCAAGGAAATATTACACTATTTTATTTGATTGAAATGGAATGAATATGTCGGAAGGATAAACTATGAAACAATTGCAGACAACAAACCATGGTGAATGGAAAACACATTGTCTAACAATTCTTACAATTAAGGAAGAAGTTTTTGGAGAAGTTACAATAGCCATATGAGCATGCCCTGTTCAACAAATTGGTGCAAGTAATAAATAACATTCAATGTCCCGGTACACAATATTTTTGGAGGATCCCATAGGAGATAAATTTAAGAGGATATATTGTATACTGATGAGGTTTATGTACATTATGACAACCTTTGAAACATTATTATCATGACAACAACATTCACATTACATTTTCAGAGAGCATGTGTACTGATAAACATAAGGGAAGTATAAAACACTAAGAGAAATAAACTTAGAAAAGATGAAGAAGAGGAAGCTCCATGTTCCCAAATAAAGTAAAGAAGAAGAAACCCTTGATGAATTTTCTATAAGTTTTGGAAAAGATAAGAGATTGAAGGAATATTGGAGTTGCTTGCAAAAATAGATTACCATGATGAAAATCAGAACTTGGAAGAACCTTTAGAAGCTATGAAGGCATGCAACAACTTGAAGAGTCAAAGCACATGGAGATTTTATAAGTTGCGGATGGAGAAAAAAGACAGAATGAAAGGCAAGATCCAAAATTATAAAGAATTGATCATAGAAAGTAGAGATATGACTCATTTGGTTATGCATTTCAATTAATTGGAAGAAAAGGACAGTTGAAGAAATAAATATATAATGTTGATACTTGAATATGTTGGCATAAATCTTTGTGAGTTCTTCATAGGAGTTGATTGTATGAAGTGACTCATTATGTCAAAGGATATGATGAAAGTTTCATGGAAAAGCAAAAGCTCAGAGAGAGCTACAAAAATTCAAGAAGGTTGTTGGTTACAGAGAAAAAAATGAAGAATACAATGTAAGGGGGAGTTGTAGAAAGAGATAAGGGTGCTAGTCATAAAATAGAAAATAAAGAGTAGAGTAAAAGGGGGAGAAAATCCCTTTTCCATTGATGTCAAATGGGGAGAGTGCAGAGAAAAGGGGATATTTGCAGAAATGGATTCCTTCATGAAGAAGAATAGTACCAAATTAACTAAGTGTTTCCATCAATGATAAAGGGGCAGTTTGTTGGAAACTGATTTGGCATTGATGTCAAAGGATTTCATTGATATCATAGGTAGGGGGGACTGAGTGTTGTCATCATTGATATCACAAGAAAGGAAAGATTGATTGCTTTCAATGATAAGGGGAGACTATGTCTCTATGAGTTGATACGATTCTGCATATTTAATTGTCATTGATGTCACTTATGAGTGACTCCCTAAGAAAATTAAGGTAGGTAGACTATGAACAATAAAAAATGACCCTACAAATGACAGGTCCAATGATCAAACTAGACATGAATCCATGGATAGATAGATGAATCATATAGACTGTTACTTCATATATACCCTATGTGCATGAAGGCGAGAGTATAGAGGAAACATTCAAACTGCTATAGCCAAAGAGGAGATCAAGAAGCATTCTACAAAACTCTATGTGAATGAAGAAAAAGAGGAACGGAAAAAAAATGGAGGAAGCATCCATAATATAGGTCAAACCAGACAGAGGAAGAAGAGAATGCCCCTATGTGATGACTATGCACTATTAAATATATGAAAGTGTTCTTTGTTTACCCTAAATATGAAGATACTATGCGTAAATAAAACAGATTGAACTCTGGCTACATAGATTTAAAGAAGAATGGTGGTTGGAAGAAATTGAGGAGTAGGGTAGACGAGACAATCCCATGGAAGAGTCTTATTGCTGAAAAATAAACCTGGTAAGAAATATCTCGATTAAATAGACCAAAGAAATGGAGAAAATGATATATCCCACACTCACAAGGAAACATGACTTTGAATGTTTTATATTGCAAAACCATTTTTATGTAACTTGAAAGTAAATAGAAGATTTATGGAATTGTGCACAAGGAATTATCTTTTGTTGTTGAGAACTGTGAACCCAAAACATGTTAAATCCTGACCGTTCATCTTAAGAGATCAACAGTGAAGATAAAAATATTGGGGTCTAATACTTGGTGGGACATCTTAGTGCAATCATCACCATGATAGCAACATCATCATCACCATTTGTCCAGTCAGATGAATGCCACATCAGAGGAAGTCCACGTCAGTACCATAACAAGTAGCTCTAAAGATTCCACGTGTCAAGACATGTATATATTCCACATCATCCAATGTACATGAAGAAGTCATCCACATTGAAGCCACCTCATATACAACATCAACACAAGAAATATTTAAAAATGACTAAGTATCAAGATATCACAAATATAGTGAGCACAACATAGAATAGAGAGTATGTGAAGAAATGAGTGTGCACATGTGGACCCGTGGACCTATGCTGACATGTCAAAAATAGACTAAGTATAAGAGACCTGCGATAGGATTTTGAAGAATAAACTAAGTACCAAGAAACAATTGGTTGGACAGATATGTATCAAAAATTGAATAAGTATCAAGAATTGGTCAGACAGATGAGATCACAAGAATTGGGAAAATGTTGTAGATATGTGACCCACAATGATATCTTGAAAACTAATAATTACCAAGAATCGGTTGGACAAAGATGTCTCAAGAAATGGATAAGTATCAAGATTGGATCAATTGGATGGACGAGTTCATGAATAAGAGAATAACATATATGTCGCAGACCCGCAGTGAGAGTTTGAAAATAAACTAAGTGTAAGAGACCCGTGGTAGGAATATGAGAATCGACTAAGTGTCAAGAATCGATTGGATGGACAAGGTCACAGATATAGAGTTAGGGAAATGTTGTAGACTCGTGGCCCATGGTGAAAATTGATAATTGGATAAGCATCAAGAATGAGTAAGTACCAAGAGATTTCAAAGAAATGACTAAGTACCAAGAATAAGATGATTGATCGGATAAGTATGTCCTGCAAACCCGCAGTAGGAGTCTCGAAAATTGATTAAGTATCAAGAGTGTTAGAAAAACAGGACCATGGAGCAATAAAATAAAACAAATGCAGAAACGAAACACATAAGATACACAATACAATAGAGACACAGATTTACGTGGTTCACCCAGTGTGGGCTATGTCCACCAGAGAAATTGCCAGGTCCTTCCTTTATTATTATCCAGCATATGAAGGGATACAACCTACAAAAAACCTGCTGTAACTTCCTCTTCTTTCTCTCACATTATCCTATCTCAGAATACAATATTCACCATCAACCATAGCCATAATACATTTCCCTCATAAAAGAGGGTTGCCTTCTAGGGAAAAAAACCCTAACATAATCTCTACCGTTAGATCTGCGACCTTATAATGAATGGTCCAGATTTACACTGAAATTACAATATACATTTACAAGGAAAATTTTCCTTCAGGGGCTTTGCCCCCGAACCCCTACTGGGGGACCGCTTGCCCCCAGACCCCCCAGCTGGGCAGATAGCCCCCCTGGACCCTGCAAAGGGGGTACCCCCCCTCTGCACTCCCTCGCGTGGAAGAGTGTACATACTTTTGGGGTGTAAATACTTCATGGGATATAAACACGGCTTAAAGCAAGGACCTTTGAATCAGGAAGATAATCAGGCTCCACAACCAACAAAGAGATCGTGGAGTGTTGTGAACTATGAGAAATTGTCTAAGTATGAGGAATCAATTGGAAGACCCAGGAGGTTGCCACTTGTCATATATTAGATGGCCTAGAGGGTGACATGACGACCAAGGAGGTCACCACTTGTCATAGATCGGATGGTCCAAAGGGAGAGAGATACACTGGCCCAATAGGTCACCATGTGTCACATATCAGACGGATCGAAGGGTGAGAGATCTGACAAATCATGATATCTCTTAGACCCACAGTGAAATACTTAGAAATTTTTTGTAAGTATGGGTGAAAAATGAGTGTGGCGGAACAAAAAGGTGCATTTTGATGGCCACAAAAGGTTGGATAAAAGTGCCTCAAACCCACGAAGAAAGGATTCAAAAGATTCTAAGTATAGGTGAAAAATGAGTGTGACAGAACTTGAGGGTGTAACTTGGAAGTCACAGAAGTTTGAAAAGAAGAAGACATATGCCTTAGACCTACAGTGAATCCATCAATATAGATTAATGGTCGAGATCAATTTGAGGTCCATATCAGATGATTATTGTGCATTTTGGTTGTGTTGAAATTACTAAGACAAATGAGAGGGGGGTGAATCAGTTGTTACTGTGCTTAAACAATTTATGACTTATTCAAATAATTTTTAATCTCTTCCAAGTGACCATTAATATTATACAAGATATGAATAGTATAAATAATGAACATCAGTCACACATAAGATATACATAGAGATAGATTTTCATGAGGAAACCCATAAAGGGAGAAAAACTCTTCTTCTTTGAATGATAAGCAATATTTTAAGCTCTGTACATCATCTATCTTTGAGCACCAACTCAATGTGAGGCTACTACCTCTATTTTACAAGCTCCAACTTGTTGAGAGCACCAACTCTCTGGTTTCTCTAGCACCCACTAGAAGGAAGCATCAACTCCCCAAGAGTTCTATCACCGACTGGATGGAAGCACCTACTTCCACTTATACAAGCACCAACTTGCATACAGAAAAATCTGTGCTTTCTCTAGCACCACCCTGCCACCCTGTTTTCTAGCCACAACTAGATGGAAGATACAACTTCCAATATTCAAGAACCAACTTTGAATATCAAAGGACCACAATCCTCCCTAGCACCACCCTACCTCCCTGATTATAAATACATGATTGAATAAGAAACAATACAGATATATCAATTCTTACCACTTCTTCTCTATTCTACAAATCTTCTCTGCTTCATTATTCTTCTTCTCTGTTCATACTTGGCTTGACTTGTTGTCTCTTTCTATATGTTCTTTCTTCATCCTTCTCATTCTCTTTGATATCTGCACATTCTGTTCTCTTAACCTTTTTCTGTTCTATTCAGCTTTTGTTTCTCATCTCTGAGTTTGATCTCACGCTATGCATACTGTGGTTTTCCTTTCTCCCAGACATTTTTCAGTGAGAGTCGCCAACCAGACATAGTCACTACCTTTCTCATTTTATGCACACCTACCTCTTCAGTTACATCTCAAATCTCCTAGGGAAACAACGCCTCAACAACTGAATCACCAACCATCCACGAATCATGATTCACTTCTGCTAACTGAATCATAACTGATCGATTAATTGTGAGGTGAAACAGTAACCCTTTGATCAAGTTTCCAATTAACCAACACCATTGGATTAAATCCACAGGATTTCACATTTATCTCATATGCCCACTGGATGTAACCAAGCACTAAACAGAATTTGAATTTCGTGATTTCTCATTTCGGCATTCCTGTGATGAAGGGTCTCAACACTCCAAGTTGTGATCACCGAAACTCCGAAATGGAGCTTAGAACTATTGTCTTCTTCCCCTCACGTGACCACCGATTGTGACCATAGGCTGTGCCAAAAGGCGCTTCACGATTTTTCCACGAGTCTCCTTGACTCCTCCAACTCTTGGTATCCGAAACTCCTAAATGGAGAAAGATCAACGGTCCACGCTCTCCCTTGATCAACGACTCATATTGAATCGCGGTTTCGCGTTTCGCGATTTCAAAGGATAGAGTTCCTTTTTTCTTTGACTTTCCAATCAGCAAAAATATGACCTCTCGCCATGTGTAGTATGCATCCAATGGTCCACAACCCTCGATCCAAGGTTTCATATCAATCCTCAATCCGATGGCCCAGATCATTTCGAGATATCACATATTGCGAGTTCGAGGGGTTAGAGCACCTCCTTCCTTTAGATTTCCTGATATGAGAAACTACGAAATGCAGCCTTTATCATTCTCTGATCTTTCTCCACATGTCCTCTTCGATAATGGATGATCCCCCTACTTTTGGGACTTTGTAAACCCGCTTCCCCTTGCACTTAAAGATCTTGCTCATTCTTCTGGATCCAACGACGGTCGGTCCTCTTGCTCAGATCTGATGCCTGAGATCTTTTCTCCTCTTCTACACTCTCTTCCTGTCTAAATTCAAATATGATGACCATTAGGAATTCAGAATGGGTAATCCAACGATTAATGTTGCTCTTCACTGTTACGCTTATGATCTTTCCATGTCTTCACTGTTACGCTTCTGATCTTTCCATGCCATCATTGCTGCGCTGTTGGTCTTACCAATTTCTCTTGTTCGTCATCGTCATGCTGATCTCTGTTCTTTGCATAAATGGAAACAAGCATACTCTGCCTCTATCTGGAAACATGCCAACAATATCCCCCTTTGGCATTGATGGCAACCTCTTGAAGAACATCCAACTATCCCACTATAGAATCCTTGTAATTGCAATTACTATCCCACTGTAGCATCCTTGTAATTGCAATTACCACACTTTCTCCCCCTTTGACATCAATGTCAGAGAAGAGACACGCTCCCCTTGAGTTGTTGTAGTACATATCAAAGATATCATAAATGCGACAGGCACATACTCCCCCTGTCAACTATGAACAGAAGAACCAGAGCTATATTCACAAGAAATATAACAGATATTCAATAAGTACTCCCCCTAACAAGGTTAACAAATTAGACAAAAGAATATATAACCCCCAACTTCTGAGAAAGATATCCAAAAGGTGTCGCTGCTAACGATTTAGTAAAGATGTCAGCTATCTGTTTTGTGGAAGGAATATAATTCAATTGAACAACTCTATTTGTAACCTGCTATTTGAGAAAATGATATTTGATTGGGATATGCTTAGTCTTGGAATGAAGAAAAGGATTCTTGGAGACACTAATGGCACTGGTGTTATCACCGTGAATTGGAATCAGATCAGTATAATTTACCTTCAAATCTACAAGAGTCTGGATCATCCATAAAATCTGAGTACAAGAAGTAGCAACAATAATGTACTCTTCCTCTATAGTTGATAAGTAAATAGATCCATGCTTCTTACTAATCCATGCTACTAACGAGTCACCCACGAAGAATGCACCTCCACTGGTGCTCTTTCTCTCATCCACACAATTTTTCCAATCAACATCTGAATAAGTAGCTAACTGAATATTTTGATTTCTAGGATACCATAGACTGTAATTCATTGTTCCCTTCAAGTATTTGAATATCCTTTTTACAGCTACTAAGTGACTTTGTTTAGGAGAATACTGATAACGACCTACCATTCCAACAACTTGCATTATATCAGGAGGGGATGTTGTGATGTACAGAAGGCTGCCTATCATTGATCGATATGTCCTTTGATCAACATCAGGTGAAATATCATTATTACTGAGCTTGCAACCGACCACCATAGGTGTAATAATAGGGGAATAATCTTCCATCTGGAACTTCTTCAACATCTCTTTCAAATATTTTTCTTGAGTGATAAAAATTCCTGCAGAAATCTGATTTACTTGTAAACCAAGAAAGTATGACAGTTCGCCTATCATCGAAATTTCAAAATCTGTTTGCATAGAGTTAGGAAACCACTGGACAGAGGAATCATTAGTACAACAAAAAATAATGTCATCTACATAAACCAAAACAACTAGTAAATCATCACCTTCAGACTTAATGTAGAGATTGTTGTCAATGGTACCTTTCTTGAACCCTTTGTCTTGTAAAAATTTGTCTAGTCTATAATACCAAGCTCATGGTGCTTATGTCAGTCCATATAAATCCTTCTTCAGCTTGCAGACATAGTTAGTATTATCTGTCAATGAAAATCCTTCAGGTTGCTCCATATATACTTCTTCCTCTAGATCTCCATTAAGAAAAGTTGACTTAACATCCATCTGATACACTTTAAAGTTCTTATGACATGAATATGAAAGAAACATTCTGATGGCTTCCAATATTGCCACTGGTGCAAATGTTTCATCAAAATCCTGTCCTTCAACTTGTGCATACCCTTCATAGACCAATCTGGCTTTATTCCTAACAACTTGTCCTTTTTCATTCATTTTATTCTTGAATACCCATTTGGAACCTATTACATTCTTATCTTTAGGTCTAGGGACAAGCTCCCAAGTATTGTTCTTCTCAATCTGATCAAGCTCTTCATTCATAGCTCTTATCCAATCATCATGCTTGCTAGCTTCATATATTTTTTTAGGTTCAAGCATAGATATAAAAGAAACCTGAGATTGTTCTGAGTCTTTAACCAATTTTCTTCTTGTCTAAACTCCTTTATTTATATTTCCAATTATTTGGTTTTCAGGATGATTCTTTCTAACAATTGTGAGAGGTGTTTTTGTTTCTTTCTGTTGATCCGTGTCAGCCTGAGTATTTATATCTTCATATGATTCATATTATTCTCTTTCTGATCCTTGGACCTATTCATCTTCATCTTCAACTATATCTTATGTGCTTGGTTCAACACTGCTTATATTTCAGATGAGAATTTCTTCATCAAATTTCATGTCGATACAATCAACCAATTTATGCAACCTCTTATTGTAGCATCTGTATCCTTTATTGTTTGTAGCATAACCTAAGAAGATACCTTCATCAGCTCTATCATCATATTTTCCAATATTTTCATCATTATTCTTAATATGACATTTACTCCCAAAGACTTTAAAATGCTTGATTGAAGCAGGTCTTCCAAACCATAGTTCATAAGGAGTCTTGTCACTGTGTGGCCTGAGATGAGCTTTGTTAAGAATGTGAATAGTTGTATGGATTTCTTCCACCCAATATGTCTGAGGTATATTCCTTTCATTCATAATTGATCTTGCCATTTGTTGTACTGATCTATTCTGCCTCTCAACAACTCCATTTTGTTGTGGAGTCCTTGGAATTGTGTACTCTCTTTTGATCCCATGTTTATCACATAAATATTTGAAGTTCCATGAGATAAACTCTCCTCCTCTATTAGACCTTACTGCCTTCAATATTTTTCCTGTTTGATTCTCAGTTAGATCCTTAAACACTTTGAATTTTTCAAATGCTTCAGATTTTTCCTTCAAAAAGGTAACCCATGTTAGTCTAGAATAATCATCAATAATCAACATAAAATAGTTTTCTTTTCCTGTACCTTCTTTCCTTGATGGTACACATAAATCCATATGTACTAACTAGAGAGGTTTTTCTATTGAAGGAAATTTTTTAGATTTGAATTGTGTCTAAGTAATTTTTCCTATCTGGCACGGTTTACAAACAGAATCATATGGCTTTGATATCTTTGGAAGATCCTTTACTGCCCCATTGTTTCTAAGTTTGATTATATGATCAAAATTTAGATGTCCAAGTCTCCTATGCCATAGCCAACTTTCATCATACTTGCTTAAGTGGCATTCTTATTTTTCTTCTTTTAACACATAAACATTGTTTTATGTTCTTATCCCTTTTGCAACCAACTGTCCTGAATTCACAGACTTTATTTTACAATATTTAGAAGTAAAAACCACTTCACATCCTCGGTCACAGACTTGACTGACACTAATCATATTATGTTTCAGACCATCTACAAATAATACATCTTGATCTTTTCCTTTTCCATTACTCGGACCTACCATTCCTTTACCTTTTATTTTTCCTGGTGCATCATTTCCAAAATTTACATTTGCTGATTTGTTTTCAGTTAGAGTTAGAAACTTACTTTTGTCTCCAGTCATATGTTTGGAACATCCACTATCAATATACCGAGGATTCTTTTGTCTTTGGGCTGATAACAATAATCCACACTGGTCATCTTCTTTCTTCTTCCAAACCTTGAAATTTTCATCAGCAGGATTCAAATTTGGCATATAGTTCCTTAAGTGACAGTCTACAACTTTATGTCCATAATTATGGCAGGTGTAACATTTTGGTTCACTGAATAGTAGATCGTGGCGATTGTTATGCTCATAACTATTGTTATGCTTGGCCTGCATCCTTTTCCCAGCCATTGCATGATTTATAGTCTGTGGTTGTTTGCTGATTGGTTGTCTTGATCTTTGTTGTGGCAGATAGTTATTCCTTGAGTATCTTGATTTCTCATATCTAAATATTAAAGAACAAGTTATAGCTTTGTGAACAAAGTTAGAACATAAAAAACCATATCCATAGAAAAATCCTTTGTACCTGAAAAAAGTTTGTCTTCTTTGAGCAAGTCAATTTCTTTCATGCTGATAATTTCTCTGATCTACAGATTCGGTTCTGGTACTTTTTCTTTCATTCCTTCTTGGTGGTTGATTTTCTTTCTTCGTTTCTGCAGAGTGGTTGTTGTCAATGATTGTAGATTTGACAAACTTGATGGGTTTTTTATTCCTTGGATGATCACTACTTCATCCTTCTTCATAGCCCAAGCTAGCTTTCAACTTTGGATTCCTTTGCTGATTTAGAATGGAGGTTAATCCTTTTGAAGCTTTAATACTTGACAGATTTTGGTGATACAATGCCTTAAACTTCTCCATTTCTTTTCTGGTTTTTACTATCTCTTCTTCTAAGGCTTCACACCTCGCTTTCTTCTCTGATAATTGTTGTTTCAGAATGTCCTCTATTTTATTTGCCTCTTCTAACTCAACTTTTAGTAGAGAAAATTCTTCATCAGGTTTTTTACCATTCAATTTAAACTGCATCAACAATTGTTTTTGTTTTCTCTTCTTAAATTTGAGTCTATCAATTTCTTCCAAAGCACTGATTAATTCACCTTCCATATCCACCACAGCTTCTTCGTCATCCATTTCACCTCCTATGTGTTCATCATCAAGATCTCCCGTAGCCATAAGCATAAAATCATTCACTTTGTCTTCACATGATGAATCACTGTCTATGTCTTCTGAGGAATTGTCATTGTTTGCACACAAACTTTTCTTTTTACTATATTTCTTAAATTTGTATTTTTTTTCATCATCAGAGTTTTGGTCCTTTTTTTGGTGAGGACACTTAGATGAAAAATGACCTATCTTACCACAGTTAAAACATTTGAAGGGGAGTTTGCCTTGATATTTTCCTGATCCTTTGTTTAACCTTCTCACAAATTTTTCCTCAATATCATCTAATTCTGAATCGGTATTCTTGTCTGCTTTAAAATATGCTTCTCTAGTAATGAATTTATCTTTGCTAATTATCATTTCATATGTAGTTAGAGTTCCTAGGAGTTGATCAATGGGCAGAGTTTTAAGATCATTTATTTTTTCTACTGCAGAGACTTTTGGATTAAATTTATTAAGCAAAGATCTTAAAATCTTCTGAACTAAAAATGACTCTTTAATCTTCTCACCAAGACCCTTCATGGAATTCACAAGTTCTTCAACTCTTAAAAAATACTTGCTAACTGTTTCATCTTCATTCATCTTTAGTTGTTCAAATTTCAATCTATATATTTGAAGTTTGGCATCTTTTAATTTCGCATTTCCTTCATAACTGCTAATAAGTTTATCCCACATTGCTTTGGCAGTTTCAAGATGCATCACCTTTACAAACTCAGCTTCAGCAAGTCCATTCAAGATAACATTCATTCCCTTAGCATTAAAGATAAACTCTAACTTATCATCCTTAGAAGCTAGCACAACAGGGTTTGTATATCCAGTCTCTACTACATCCCAAACGTCAACACCTAAGTCCATTAAGTATGTTCTCATTCTAACCTTCCAGAAGGAAAAATTTGTTCCATCAAACAGAAGAGGCTTACTGGCTAAAGTCCCTTCATGACTTGTCATGTTTAAGATTACATATCTACCTTTAAATAAAAGGAACCCGCTCTGATACCAATTGTTGAAATTACTAAGACAACTGAGAGGGGGGGTGAATCAGTTGTTACTGTGCTTAAACAATTTATGACTTATTCA
>JZKD02S0034494.1:149412-161312 GCA_000966675.3 Picea glauca
ACCCATAAAGGGAGAAAACCTCTTCTTCTTCGAATGATAGGCAGTCTTTTAAGTTCTGTACATCATCTATCTTTGAGCACCAACTCAATGTGAGGCTACTACCTCTATTTTACAATCTCCAACTTGTTGAGAGAACTCTCTAGTTTCTCAAGCACCCACTAGAATGAAGCACCAACTCCCTGAGAGTTCCAACACCGACTGGATGGAAGCACCTACTTCCACTTATATAAGCACCAACTTGCATACAAAAAACTCTGTGTTTTCCCTAGCACCACTTCTAGCCACAACTAGATGGAAGATACAATTTCCAATATTCAAGCACCAACTTTGAATATCAGAGGACCACAGTCCTCCCTAGAACCACCCTACCTCCCTGATTATAAATACATGATTGAATAAGAAACAATACAGATATATCAATTCTTACCACTTCTTCTATGTTCTACAAATCTTCTCTGCTTCACTATTCTTCTGCTCTGTTCATACTTGGCTTGACTTGCTGTCTCTTTCTATCCGTTCTTTCTTTGTCCTTCTCATTCTCTTTGATATATACACATTTTGTTCTCTTCACTTTTTTCTGTTATGTTCAACTTCTGTTTCTCATCTCTGAGTTTGATCTCACGCTATGCATACTATGGTTTTCCTTTCTCCCAGACATTTTTCAGTGAGAGTCGCCAACCACACACAGTCACTACATTTCTCATTTTATGAACACCTACCTCTTCAGTTATATCTTGAATCTCCTAGGGAAACAATGCCTCAACAACTGAATCACCAACCATCCAGGAATCATGATTCAGTTCTGCTAACTAAATCGTAACTGATTGATTAACTGTGAGGTGAAACAGTAACCCTTCGATCAAGTTTCCAATTAACCATCACTGTTGGCTTAAATCCGTAGGATTTCACGTTTATCTCATATGCCCACCAGCTGTAACCAAGCGCTAAACAGAATTTGAATTTCGTGATTTTGCATTTTGTCATTCTTGTGATGAAGGGTCTCGACACTCCAAGTCGCAATCACCGAAACTCCGAAATGGAGCTTAGCACTGCTGGCTTCTTCCCCTCACGTGACCACCGACGGTGACCACAGGTTGAGCCAAAAGGTGCTTTGCGATTTTTCCATGAGTCTCCTTGACTCCTCCATCTCCCGGTATCTGAAACTCGGAGATGGAGCCAAATCAACGGTCGGCGCTCTCCCTGGATCAACAACTCAGAGTGAAGCGCGGTTTCGCATTTCACGATTTCAAGGGATAGAGCTCCTCCTTCCTTTGAATTTCCAGTCAGTGAAAAGATGACCTCTCGCCATGTGTAGTCTGCATCCAACGGTCCACAGCCCTCGATCCAAGGGTTCAGATCAATCCTCGATTCGATGGCCTAGATCATTTCGGGATATCGCATATCGCGAGTTCGAGGGGTTAGAGCACCTCCTTCCTTTGTATTTCCTGATCTGCGAAACTCTGAAATGGATCCTTTGTTGTGCTTTGATATTTTGCCACGTATCCTCTTTGATAATGGATGGTCCCCATGCTTTTGAGACTTTGTAAACCCGCTTCACTTTGCACTTAAAGATATTGCTCGTTCTTCTAGATCCAACGACAGTCAATGCTTTTGCTCAAATCTGACACCGGAGATCTGTTCTCCTATTCTGCATGCTCCTCCTGTCTAAATTCAGATCTGACGGCCATCGGGAATTCAGAATGGGTAATCCAATGATTACTTTTGCTCTTCACCATTACACTTCTAATCTTTCCATGTCTTCACTGTTACGCTTCTGATATTTCCATGCCATCATCGTTGCGCTGCTGGTCTTGCCACTTTCTCTTGTTCGTCATCATCGTGTTGATTCATCATCATGCTGATCTCTGATCTTGCCATCAATGACAAAAAGTATACTCTGCCTCTGTCTAGAAACATGCCAACAAGTTGCATTGTGTGTTTTGATGGGTAGAGAACGAATCAATGACCATGATTGATTTGAGAAGAAGATTTGATAGCTATTGTGTATTGAGTGGTATGTTGTAAAACTAGGTGGTCCCGATATGCTAAGAAGAAATCAATGGAAAAAATCAAATCAAGATTAGATCGAACAACAACTATGTGTTATGACTGCATGGTATGTTCTTGAGGAAAGTTAAGTAGATCGTGGGTTGTGATTGAACGAAGGTCCAAATTGGATGGCGGTTGTGCAACATGGTTACACATGATCCCGATATGCTAAAGAAGATTGACAATCGAGATCAAATCAAGGATAGATTGGACATCTATTGAGCACTGAGGGCATATTGTGAATTTTGATGGGTAGAAAAATGGATCAATGACCATGATTTATCGAGGGACCTCATCCGACGACTATTGAATGTTGAAGTTTGCACTATGGTATGAGAGAAGATCACACATGAAACCAAAGGGGATTCCATGTCATTTTCTTAGGAATGGTGCAAACATGTTTTGAGGATATCTGGAGCCGACTCCATGGACATACTTTTGTATGTGGACAAATTCATGGAAGTATAAAATGTATAAGTAATTATGCTCGAATCTAGTTTAAGTGTGAGAAAGTGAATTGAGAAAAGATGGGAGAGTGTGAAGTTTTGAAATTGCAGAACCAAGTGTGAAAGATATAAGTGTTGTGGAAGAAAGTTGCAGACAAGGAAGAGGAGCTCTGAAGTTCTCAAAAGATAGGAAATAAAAGAAAGAAAAATGTGTTTGTCTAAGGGTGGTTAGGAGGTGCAAGAACAAAGGAAATTTTGAAACTATGAAGATTGTGAACAACGACAACAGAGACAAAACATCATACCTGTGTAGGTAAAGGTAATTTGAATAAAAGAGATAATATAGTATTACTGACAGCTTGAGGAAATTGAAGTTTCCAATAAAGTTGTTATCTATAGGCAATGTTGATTTGGTGCTCAACTAGGGGGATTGGTATTCCCTATAGGTTGGTGCCTGCAAACAGTGTTGTTGATTTGGTGCTCAGCTAAGGGAATTAGTGTTCGATGCACGTTGTTTCCTTCAAACACTGTTGTTAATTTGGTGCTCAACTAAGGGGATTGGTGTCTCTTGCAGGATGGTGCCTGCAAATATAACATATGTAGGTTGGTGCTTACAGGGAGAACTGAGTTGGTGCTCGGTTAAGGGGATTTGTGTCTCCTGCAGGTTGCTTCCTACAAACATTAATTCTGATTTGGTGCTCAGGATAGGATATTGGTGTCCCATGTAGGTTGGTGCCTGCAAGCATTGTAATAGTAGGTTGATGCCTAAATGATTTTATGAAAGAATTATTTTATGGTTTTCTCCCATTTGGGTTTCCACATTAAATATCTGTGTACTATGGATTGTATGGTTGTGTATATATATTTACCATAATAAAATATTGTGAAAATAAAAAGTAGGATTATACTAATTCACCCCCCCTCTCAGTATAAATAAGTGTGCCAACAACAAGTGCTCAGTTCATCCTCAGAACTCTATGCTTGGCCTGCTCGATGGGTGTTCCCAGATATGTTCACAAGTCATGGCTTCATCGACCACTTATCCCTTTACTTCTGTCACCAACCACCAAGTCTATGCTCAAGTTATATCTCAACAAGTGTGCCCCACCACAACTATTCTGAATGCAGTAGTGGCGAAGAGATAATCTTCTTTGATACCACATGTCAAGAAGGTGATGACGTGGTGAAGAGATCACCAAACGTGAAGAGATCACCAAACTATCTTTCAAGTTTTCTATGATACCACCTGTCACAACCCCACATGATGTTTGTTCATATCTTGTGATCATTCACCTCCTAAGGGTGTGTGACACTGCAATGGTTCTTACTTGGTTGCTTGGAAACACCAATATTACTTTTTTCGGACTATGCCTCTTCACCTAGAGCATACCCATACTATGTTCTAAGCTACAGATGAGTCACACTCCTACTATAGTTCAACTCTTGTATACTTAGACAATTTTTAGCAATTTAACACTCATTCATATATAAACATACATCCATGAACATGATAAACCAAGAGAAAAGCTACGGATAAAATGAAAGACATACAAAAAATAGTGTGAGCAACATGAACCATGCCTAACACCTAACTAAGTATCTTTTGTGAAACATTTACAATATGAGCACTAATGGCTCAATTTACAACCTAAGTAGAGTTACATGACTCGCCTCACCTTACCAAGACACTCATACATAGATTTTTCCTACCAAGAATCTTTGTTGTAACCATCTTTGCAACCCCCTAAGATGTGCGCACCTCAGATGTCCCCTCAACAACAAAATTATTGTCCCTTCATTACCACAAACTTTCACCAAGTTAACATAGATTTCGGTTCTACCTCAAAAATGCCTCCAACAAACCTGCATTTCCATAACTCCCCAAAATATCCTAGAACATCCCACCCTTGGCTACTTGCTTCCTTCCTTTCCTACCTCAATTCTACCTTGCCTCAGACTTGTTCTCCCCAAATCTCTTGCCAAATATTCCTTCCTTGGTTGTGCACCCTTGTTCTCTTATAGGGACTCCAAGGGTCATCAATGTGAAACATCACGTCTTTTAGGTGTGTCATTCCCTTCGTGAAACCACACTCAAATGAATCGTTTCACCCCTCCATGGACATGGTGCACCCAAACAATCCCATGAATGCATCAACTGTCATGTCTCTTGGACCGATGTGCCCGTCTTTGGGAACACACCCCTTTCCTTGTACATTCTCTTGTGTCGATCATCGTGACTCCTTGTGGGTGTGTCGATGGGGTCATCCAACCTCTCTGGTGCACCCATTTTTCTGATGGCAGACAAGTCCACTCCTTGGGCATGCTCCCAAGTTTCCCTACCCTTGCCCAAACATTATACTTGTATTTTCCACCATAGGTTGTGAAAACATTATATTAGATGTTGTGAGGCTATAATTACATGATTGAGTAAAATTATCATAATTATTTCATAAGGAAATAATTAATTTGTCACGATTTCATAATTATAAAATAAGAATTATTTTATAATTGAGAATAAAATGATAATTGAAAAGAAAGTTCATTGTGAGTTGGAAAAATCTCATAATTGAGCATGGAACTTGAGAAAAAAATCTCATAATAGAGAAAAAAATCATAATAGGTTGGAAAAATCTCATAATTAAGAATGAAACTTGTGCATGACTTGTAATTTCTTAGTTCACATGTCATCAAGCCTATCTATTACTTGTAATTGATTAATTCACATGATATCAAGCTATCCATGAATTGTATCCACCTATCCATGACTTGTATCCACCTAATTCACATGTCATGAAGCCTATCTCTAATCTCTTCTAAAATACTATAAGAAGAGGCCAAATCAAGGAGATGTGGAGAAGACTTTTGAGAGTGGTTATGCTGGAAAAATCGAGAGAGGATCTCAATAGGTTAAGGAGGAGCATTGGGAACCTGGAACTAGGAGGAATGAATCAAGAGTCAAGGTATAGGTACATTGATGTATTTGTCCATTCATATTAATATAGATCGTTGGTTTTCCCCTTTCACATTGTTCATGTTCAATGATATATGTTAGATCTAATCTTATATTGAATAGATCAGGATATATCTAGTAGATTTGAATTTCCTAACACTAGAAGAATAGATAGGATATATCTAGTGTGCAGGAAATAGATCGTAGGAGCTAGATATGGATCTCGAGAGCTACATCAACTAGATATGCGAGGATAACCATCGGTCGAAAGGTATGTTCAACACCCTTCTTGGTTAAAAGGAAATAAATCTAATTATATCTAGGGAGAACCATAGGAATCTAGCCCCTCTGTCTATCTTGGATCAAGGGAAGATCTAAGGGAGATTTGCCTTATCTGTAGGTCGGATTCATCTGTAACAGAATTGGTGACTCCATTGGGGAGAGCCTTTGGTTTTTTCCTTAGCTTTGATTTTTTCTCTTAAAAGAGGGTCGTGACCTTTAGATCAAATTTTGTATCTTTTTGTACAAAATATAAAGGAAATAACTATATATATGGATTTCTATTGAAATTTATTCCAATTTAAAAAAAACAAAATTGGCCAGATCAGTGTTCGGAAAGCAAAGTTGTTGCTGATTTAAAATCAACTATTTTGCAGATTTTCCGTGACAACCGGGTGGACTGTTTGGCTAATACATTTTGATAGAGAATTCAGATTGCACCCAGACCAAATCCATTAGAAAGATTATTTTCAGGGATTTATTTTGATATATGATATCATATGATTCTGGTAAATACAGAGTGTAGTACAGCACCTACACATTTCCACTCCCAAACTTAGATCTCCATTATATGCTTTTTAAGTTTTGGGTGTGATCTTGGTAGAGACATTGGAGTTGGTTGATCCAACATCAGTTCCAATTTCCTAAATCCCCTTCGCTTGTTGTTGTTGTTGGTTTTCCTTTTGCATTTGCGTTCTTTCATAGATCATGAATCTTTTTTCATTACAATTGGAAAAAATAACCAAAAAAGACAAAAAAATGTTGCATGATTGACTGCTTTTGATGCATTAGTGAAAGAGTGCATTAGGACCATTATTTGGTTTTAGATCTGAATTGCTTGTTGGTTTCTTGGTATGTGTTCGGTTTCATTTCTCAAATTTGAAAAGAAAAAGGAAAAGTCTCTTTCCCTCCCATAGCTAGATGTCATTGAAGTGAAAATTTTGCATTATCATCCTTGCATTGATTGGTTGGGTCAAGATTCAAAACATCACCAAAGCTTCATCCACTACCTTTGGACTTAAGCAACAACCATAAAAAGAAAGCGTAATCTAAAAATCATTAGACATTTTTATTTTATAGTAAACCAACATTAGATAAGCTTAGGGCCTTGGATTAGGATTGGAGAGTAAACTCTCCAAGGCCACAAAGTGAAAATAGGAGTCATTAACAAGTGATAAATCCATTATTGCAACTGGTGTGTTGAGAATCTCCTCTAACTTAGGAGTTAAGCATGAGGTTACATCGAGGCAAGTAGAGATATTACCCCTTTCTATTTTTTTTGGTGTTTGCGGTATCGCTTATATTTCTATGTATACAAGGGTTTTGTTGGTGTCTCACCTTCAGAGCTTCGAGATTAGTTACCCTTCCCTTACGTGTGGTCAGACCTATGACTGTTCGTCCGATCATTGATTGTGAGGTGGTAGCCTAAATGACCTTTCCTAGGTATCCACATAGATGATTGTAGGTGGGAAGTGCATGTAGTACATGGGGAAAACGTTCGTTCACAGTCTCAGTTCCCCCAAAGGGTGCCCTCCTTAATAAAGGGTGTTTGGACCGATAAAGGTCGTTTCACATATATCATTGTAACTGCTCCTCATACCTTCTCTAGCCAATATTTTGGGGCCTTCATATCCCCCATAGGATTGGTTCTTGGAAGGCCCCTGAGCCAATTTGTTTTCTTGTTATTATCCTAGATTTGATTAGGGGTGTGCTCTTTGAGTCTGAGGCTAGGTCGGCCTTAGGTTGAATCATTTTTGGATTTTTAATTATTACATTCACAGTGGTTGAATCACTGCGTTGGTCTCATCAAATACAAGGACTTGAGCTTATTATGGAGGTGAAATCGTCTCTAAAGTGGTGCAATAAAGGTGACAAGGAATTCAAAGGGTCTTATCTTTGGTTTGATGAGATCGATTCCGTTGAATTAGAAGTGGTAGATGAACATCCTTCACAAAATTTTAATCCTCCTTTGACTAATCCAGACACTCCTTGTTTTCCCTTGATCAAGTTTTGAGAAAATTGGTCGTGTTTGACCATTTTTGGGACTTCGACAGGCTGGTCAAAGATGGAGCGCCCAGGCAAAGCGGAGATCACAGGATCTCACTTGTTTTGTGGACCTAGCAAGGGGTCCATTAGGGTTTTTGTATTAGTATTTTGGGATGTCGGCCCATGGGTTTACCCATGTTTAGGCCTTTTTGTAAATGTATATATAGGGAGTTAAGTGATGTAAGAAGTCAGTCTGGTTGGCTTTGTGCACGGTGACTAGAATTGGCTTAGTGAATAACTACTAGTGGCTATGTGCATAGTAGGTTAATATTGGCTCGGTGCAATAAGTTGTAAGTGCTTTGTGCAGAAAAACCGTGTAAGGATTTGTGCTAATAAGGAGTTGGATCTATGCCTTGACCTAATCCTGTGAAGGAGGATCTGGTGGGCTGCGCGCAGTTCTCCTGTCCTCTACAAAGTTGGGCTCTTTGGCTTTGTGCACAGGAGCATATGAAAGTAAGAAGATTGTAGACTAATAAAGAAGAAGAAGAAGAAGTTGGTGGACATAGCCCCACACTAGTTTGAACCACATATATCTTGTGTTGATTTTCTTTGTGCGATCTTGTTGATGTTGTTTATGTTGTTTATCTATTAGTGTATTGATCTTTATATATGTTAGATAGATGTATGGATGCTTAGTTCTCTATTGATGGTAAATGAATTCTAGATCTGAGTTAATGCTATGTGCTAAACGATTGGAAGTGTTTGATCTGATTATTACTGTGTTGCTCTATACTTAGGGTTTGATCTGCGATGTGAATGAGAATCATAATATAATGCATATTGTTGGCTAAGTTCTCTGTTAAGTGTTGTAATCACAGATCTGTGTCCCAGCTTGGTTGTAGACACTTGATTCCTGCAACCCCTCCTGCCTCTACCTCGGGTGAGACTTCACCTACTTCGCAGGTGTTGCCGAAAGGGCTGGTAGTTAGGGTTTTGTTGGTGCGATGTTGAAGCGTTGAACCCTAGGTCTGCCCCTATGCCAACACTCCTATACTTGTCCAAGTAAGGGAAATTTTTAGTGATTATTTCTCTTTGTTTAGTCATCCTCCCACCATGTTAGGACTGAGTGTTTCATCCAATGTATTAGAACCAATGATCCCATCATCAAGTAGGACAGGGGGAAATTCGCCCAGGGGCATCCCTGTGATGTCCACATTACCACCCCTTAGCTCCATTGGACCTACACCATCCATACTTTTGTCAATAGGTGTGTCGATCTAGGGGATGTTGGTTGTTTCATCCTTTCCATCCATTACTGTATTGAGAATTTCTACACCCATCTTGTCTATCCTGATGCCCACCTTTGGATATTCTTCCTGTGGGGGGGAGAGCCTTGGTTTCATCATTGGGGGTGGAATTCCTTCCACCTCCACCATTCCTATGAGAGGCCCTGTATCGTCTGGTGCTAGTTTACCTTTCAGGTGGAATTTGTCTAGTGGTTTTGAGGTTGTCCCTAGTCAGTATGAAGGCAGTAGTACGTCAAGAGGTTTTAACTTTCCTTGAGTTAGCATACCCTCCCCTGGGGGCACATCCCTTGGGAGAAAATTTTCACCTTGGGGAGGTTTTCCCCTTGTTAGCACCTCGAATCCTGGGGGTTTCTTCCATGGGACTAGTTTTGGGAATTTTTTTCCTGGAGAGTCCACATTTACCCCTGGAGGCATGTTTGGTTCTGGGAGCAGTCATGCTCCTATAGGTGCCAACATCCCAGTGGAAATTCACTCTTCAAGATCTCCCCAACCATCCAATAGTACCAATATAGGGAGACCTCAAGGTCCATCTAGGACAACATAGACTTCACCTCCCTCCCAATATTCATTTGCACTGTTGCCTTTTCTTGCAACGTTAGACTTACCTGATTTGTCTCGGTTGAGAAATGACCCTATTTCCCATGACCTGTCATGGTCAGAAATTCCTTCCAAGCTACCTTCATATATTATGAAATTCAACGGTAATCCCAGAGAAGACCTCTCCACACACATCATGACATACCACATGTGGTGCTCATACAACTCGTTGATGGATGATAGTGTGGGGCTGCTTCTTTTCTAGAGATGTTTGATCGGAGCTGTCACAAAATGGTACATTGAATTAAAATATGGTTCCTTTAAAAGATTCAGTGACTTGGCAATGGTGTTCTTATTGCACCACCGATTTCCCATTCGATGTGAGATATGAACTGAGCTCTTGAATTCACTACGTCAAGATAATGCCACTCATATTTTTGATCATATACATGAGTGGTGGCAATGACATAGGATGATTAAGACTCATATTTTGGATAAACTCCTTATGGAGTGGTTAACAAAGTCCCTCCTACGACCCATTTACATAGATGTAGCTATGGTTGGGGTGGCCACTGAGGAGCAAGCCATTTTGCGTGCCCAACACTTGGACTTGATCTATTTGTAGTCGAGTACACTTTATAATATCATCCCAAATGCTCCTTGGACATTGACTGATCCAAAGAAGCCAACACCAGGACCCCATGTCGATGGTGTGGTTGGTTTTGTTTCCCATGCATCTATGAACCAGTTAGCTAACCAAATGGGTCACATGTCGATTTCATCACACCCGTCAGCTTATGTCACTAATGATCAAATTGATACAATCCCCTCTCAGACCTCCGAGGTGAACTTGATGCAGTCCATGTAACTGAAGAATACTAAGAAAGGGACTACCTCCACCCAAAACACCCAGGAGGGGGGCAGTAAAGCAAAGCAGAAAATTCGTTTTCCCTAAAAGATTTGTGGGGAGGAGTCGAGGACCTTCCCACTCACCAGTTTCCTCAAAAGGATGAGATCCATTGATTTTTGGCACGACAGCGGATCCCCCAACAACTTGTTATATTAACCCATCCTTTAATCCCCCCTCAACCTCAAAACATGGTTCCCAAAAATCTTGCCGCTTCCGCAAGGGGGCACGACAGGTACCCGTCCCCATGAGGGGTCTTCCTCGAATGCTTTTGTCTACATGTGTGACCAGACGGTCAACTTGCAAACCCGAGCCAAGAACTATGACACATCTGAACCTATCCTTATTGTGCATGAGACAACATCTTCATCCCAACCTGGTGGCCCTATCCATATAGATAAGCCATGTTTTGTCTCATCGCTTCGCCTCCTGAAGGGCGTTCTTCGACACACAACACACAATCCCAATGCACGGGCTTCCCACAACTACAATATTTTGGAAGACTTGACCCATGAACCATGTACCATGTATGTGCTTGAAGTTCTCCAAAGCTTCCCAACACAACAGAAAGCCTTGCTATCTTCCATAGGTGGGGTTGATCCCTCAAAGTCGAATTTGATGACCTTTGATTTTTCTCAGGTTAGTCATAGGCTCTCCCATCAGGTTGCCTTCCAGATCATAGTGTGATCGATGGGGAAAAACATCTACCGAATGGTGGTGGATGAAGGAGCCTCAACTTGGATAATGTATATTTCTTGTTGGAAAACCCTCGGCTCCACTAAGCTGGACACGTCTGCAATAATACTAAAAACATTTGATGGGCTTATGTTCCAGTCACATGGAACAAAGTTACCAACTTAACAGGAACTCTGCAGAGTTCTCGTTTTTTAGACGTTGCATTTTTTACCCCCATTTCAAAAAATGGTGCTACCAGTAGCACCATTTTTTTGCACGGTGGTTGAAATTTTGACTTGCAACAACTTTTGCAACCATGGTCTTAACAACGACGTATTGTTTTCGACAAAAACCTTAAAATTAGCCCCCAAATTGAAAAGTGGTGTGAACATCACCATTTTTTTGTTTTCGAGGTTAAAACTACAACTTCTTTGAAACATCTAGACTTAACAATCAATATCATTGGAACTAGAACCATAAAATTGACTTTCAAATTGAAAAATGGTGATCCAAGTGGTAGCCCTTTTTTATCTAGGGATAAAATTGGAAGCTTTTTGAAATTGTGGATTTGGCAACTCGAACAATTGGAAACAAAATTTTAAGGTCTGTAGTGAAATAGAAAAGAAGTGTTATTAACATCACCCTCTTTTTTTCTCGGACTTAAAATTGTAACATTTTCAGAAACCATGGTCGAAATGCCTAACATTGTTATAAAGAAAATCATAACAAATGAAAATAAATAAAAAAAAAAACACCAAATTAAA
>JZKD02S0034494.1:161362-181174 GCA_000966675.3 Picea glauca
ATATATATATATATATATATATATATATATATATATAGTGGGCTTAATGATTAAGAACTCATGCTTTTTCTTAAGAGGTTACAAGTTAAAATTTAAAGGAGCAATTTAAAATTCTCTATATAATCACTAATTTTTCCTCATTTAAAAAATATATAAAAAACAATATAAAACAAAAATTAAAAAAAAAAAAATTAAAATATGTATAAAAAACAACATAAAATACAAAATTAAAAACATAAAAAATATAAAATAAATGTAAATTAAAAAAAACCATGAAGTAGGAGAGAGTATGGCCATGCTTGGGAGAGGGGCGATGCCAAGCATGGCCTGTATACTCACCACCATAACCTTAATATTATGTTTAATATCCTTTTTAAACATTTTATGAGTGTTGTAACGGTAGTTTTTTTTTAATTTTGTGTTACTTTACATATGTTTTTTAAAATGTATATATATTTTTTAATTTCTTTTATATATCTTTAAATATTTAAGAGTTAATTGTTTTTAAACGTATTTAAATGAATTATGTTAGTGTTAAAAAGAAATTTACTTTAATGTATATTTTTAATGTTTTTTAAAATTATTTTTTACAAGATTGGTTATTTTTTTCTTAGCTTTATGGTTTTTATTTTTTTAATTTAAAATGTTTATTTTAATTTTTTTTTTTTAAATAAAATCATATTTTTTTATTGTTTAGTTTTTTTGTGATTTTTTTTTGTGTGTTTTACTTTTTGTTTTTATTTATTTTCAATATTTTTCAGTTTTACAATTTTGTTTGCAACAATTTCAAGTTTTTGGGCTATGGTTTCTAAAATGTTAAAAGTTTAAGCCTCTTCCTAAAAAATGGGGTGCTAGTGATAATGTCTTTTTTCGATTGCATGTTTGATTTTAAGATTTTAGTTTCAAGGGTACCAATTGTCAAGACCACAATCTCAAAAATCTTGCAATTTTATCCCCCAAAAAATTGGGGGCTTGATGTTAGGAGCACTACATTTGATTTGAGGGTCGATTTTAAGGTTTTGGTTGCATCAATACCAATTGTCAAGTCCATAGGTTTCAAAGAAGTTGTATTTTTAACCTCAAAAATAAAAATGATGCTACTATTAGCACCACTTTTCGATTTGGTGGTTGATTTTAAGGCTTTTGTCGACAACATTTTGATGCTACTAAGGACATGGTTGCAAAATGTAGTAATTTTAACCCCGAAAAGAAAAGAAGGTGCTACTTGTAGCACCACTTTTCAAAACAAGGGTTGATTTTGATGTTTTTGACACAAAAATATGGGTTTTTAGGGCTAAAGTTTTCATTTTGAGGTCACAGTTCTTGTCAAGTCGGTAACTATGTTATGGAATAATCACCACCTTACCCATTGAACTAGGTGGAAAGACTACCTCTGTTGTTGTAGAAGTCATCAACACGCCTCTTGAGTATAATCTGTTACTCGGGCGTACTTGGTTCTACGAGATGACTATAGTTGTCTCGTCAATCTTTAGGGTCCTATGCTTCCCTCACCAAGGGAAAATAGTGATGATAGATCAACTTTCATTATGTACCTAGACCTTGGATCCAATGCGGGGTCAAATGTACCCTTTGTCAATGATACCACACATTATTTTGTCAACATCGGTGTGGGGATGTTCAAAGATCCTTCACTGATGGGAAATTTTCCCCTTCCCTCGTTGTCTCCCACTGCAAACATTGCTCCTATCAACATGATTTTTTCATTTACCAGTGGATCCATCGGGTCTTTTGATCCTTGGGTGGTACATCATCTTGAGGATGTTGATTCATACAGAGCATCCATGCCACTTACTGTGGTCGAGATTGTCGATCCGAAAAACCCATCAGCGTCAGCTAATACTTTTCAACTACTCCATCCTCATATGGAGTGTGATCAACCTACTCCACCTGAACGGGTTATTGACTCTCCGAGTTCACATGACATATTAGATTTTGAGTTTCCTTTAGACAAGGCCATCTTGGAAGTCATGTCTTCCATAGAAAATCCTAGGGAAGATGAGCATCATCGAGAATCCATCCTTCCTGATTTGGAACTGATGAGAGTTAGCATGATGAGTTGTGATCCATGGCTAGGGGCATTTGTTGGGGCATCTAGTAGACCTCCCAGTCTTGACCCTTTTCCACCTCGGTTATATTTTTCAGAACTTTCCACCAAATTCTCTACTACCTCTTCCATCAAAGATTCACGTTTTGTATTTCCTTTATGTCTTGATGGAGCCCATCAAGGAGCTTATTTAGCTTGAGAGACTACTCACAATGAGTATCTTCATATGTAGAAATTCATTCATATGTGGCATGGCCCTATCATGGTGAGCCATATGTTGCCAACATTGGCTCATGCGTTCATCGATCATGAAAATTATCCTTGGCCTGAGCCTATAAATGGGCTCTAATTTGTGTAAAGCATCAATATGCACAGTGCCTTGTACATAGGTGTGTGGTGTGAGTGCTTTTTTTTGCATATATCGTATCCAAAAATATTTTCTTTTTTGATATTTCACTATGCATTTTGACCCCCAAAAACTAGTTTACATGTGTTGACAAGATTACATGGACTTTTTTTACGAAGATGGTGCCTTCCACTGAACTTGAGGTACATATTTCCAAACTGGCATATAGGGATAGGTTTTTCCTTGCACTTCTTGTCTTGCATTATTAACCATCCATTATGCCAACAACACTGCCTTAGGTTTGATCTCGCCCGGTTGCGACTTGTACTTCCTTCACCTAGGTTGTTTTATTCATCATTTCCTCTTTCCAATCTAATGTCCTTTCCATCAAACTGGAAACGGGTGGAAACTTTGAATGTACTTTATCCCTTAACTTCCCACAAGTCCAAGTACGCCAACCACATGCGTAAATCAATGTCTACACCACCCACATTGTCAAAGTTACTTGCTTCCAATCTTTCATCGCATACCTGGTATTTGCATAGGTGTCCATTCGAGCCATCAAGGATATGATATGATGAGAGTATATTACTTTCATGGACCTTCCACTAATAGACATCCATGCTATCCTTACATGGACCCAAAGGGCCCCACACATATTCCAATCTCCTTCCATAAGGGAGGTATTTCATAACTCACTTGTCCATAGACTCCCAAGGAGCCTAGGGCTATTCTAATGGCTCTATTATCCATTTCATGTGCTTCTTTATTATTTTCTCTAAGGATATGGAAAAACATAATAGATAAATTGGACAATGAAATATGGATCCTCTCTATAAGGATATTTAAATTGACATCCTTGGGATCGTATCCGATGACAAAATAGCAGATAGTGTTTTTGGAATCTCCCACTATATTCATCTGTGTGATTTGCTTTTGCTTTTCCAATTGCACCCCTGGTAGATTGCATAGGATTCTACTTTATCATTTGAAGAAGAACCTAGATTCCAATAGAAATATAATTCTCGATTTCCTCTAGGGCCATACAACACCCCCCCGAGCACCTTCCTCCCATGATTACGTTCCATATTATTATAATTAAGTACTCTTTGAATTTGGATATGAATTTTCAAAGATTTTGGTTTTAAATGGAAGAAAAATGGAATTTAATTTTTTACAATTAAAAACATTTACATACTGACATTAAATTATAAATGTTTACAGTTATTAATTATCATGTTTAATGATATATATTAAATATTGAGATGGATTCAAGTTCTTTATGGAAGTCTATTGAAACAAAATGCATTTAATTTACTTTTAAATTATCTAAACGACATGTAAGTTGTTCCTAACCCTTATCTCATAATTAAACAATTATTACAAAAATCAGAGATGACACACTTTTTGGGATGTCAAGAGGATTGAATTTGGAGATTTCAATTCCTTTTAACCATTTTTCACATGTCATTTTCAAGTTAAATGAAAGGAGAAATATTTTTCAAAGTATAAAATGAATAAAATAAACACACATGTTTGAACAAACTCTCACATAAAACATTTTGGGTAGAAAGAATTTGTCAAATGTCCTTAGTAAACCCACATTAAATCACAATTATAAAATATTTGTTACAATATCGACCTTCAAATAAAATTTTAAAGAATACCAAGTAATTCATTACCTTTCTTAAGGTTCAATAAACTAAATTTGGGATGAGTGGAAATTGACCATCATCATCATCATATTCATATATAACCTACTATTATTACGTCTTTTGATCAATATCCAAGTATCTTTAAAATACCTCATTTATTTATTTATTTTGTACACGTGTTTTAGTGATATTTTATACATGTTTTAGTTTAAATTTATTATGGTATTTATAGGTTTTTTTAATATGCTTAGGGGTCAATTTGGTGGATTATAATTTATTTGTAGAAGGGAACATACCAATTAGAAAATTTAGTCGTACATTGATGTAAACTTTATAAACTCCTCAATAATTGTTATATCAATTAATTGCAAATTATTAAGACTCTTCAAACATAGTTATCATTGATGATGTAATAAAAAATACAGTGTCTATAAATTATTCTTCCATCTTGTAATCTCTCATGGTTTATTAAGCCTATCAAAGATACAAGACCAAATGTAAGTTTTAGAGAAATTTGTTGAGATGGCCACCTCTTAATCATGGAATCTACACCAAATTAATCCCTCTTCATTATTAAAAGGAAATGTAAGAATTTGAGAATGGGAATATTTTCCCAACAATTTTTTATTTTTTTTCTAATATGTATATAAAGGGAAATATACTACTAAAAAAAATTGAGAGTGAGAATATTTTCCCAAAACATATATTGGGAGAGAGAGTGTGTGTGTGTAAACTAGAGAATTTTTCCATAAGAAATTATTTGCAACGTTGATATACTTTTCCAAGAAAAAATTCAATGACTTGCCTACTTTGTAATGGATATCAACTACATTATTTTCCTCACTATATATAGTTTAGGATAAATATCACATCCTTAAATTTTTCCCTGGGTCTTCTAGTATGGTAGGACCTATTCCCATTGCCCCTAATGTGAATGGAGGAATCACAATGACCACCTCCATTCCACTAGTTAATGGGATAGCTACTTCCACTTCTATGCTTCAAACATCAATTGTTCCCATTTGAGGAATGTCGCTAGTCACATCCCTTCCTTCCACTAGTCTACAAATCTTTAGTATGCCTAGTGTCAATCCATTAGTGCCTATGACTGAATTTGTTTCTAGTGGGGGGCAAAGATTTGGTTTCAGTACTGGGAGTGGGTTCCCACCTATTTCTGGTATACCCATAATTAGGTCGACTATACCTAATGTTGGTTTTCATTTTGGATAGAACTTTAATACTAAGACTGGTCATCATCCAGTGCTTCCACTAGCACTGGGAGAAATAGTATGGGGGGTATTATGAATCGATATGAACCACAAGGTCTGTCATCAATCCATCCAAATCCATTTTCCAATACAAAGTTACCTTTCTTGTCCACTTTGAATTTACTGGATCTATCTTGACTAACAAAAAACCACATCAACCATCAACCCACATGCCCAAATATACCCACTAAATTACCATCAAACATACCCAAGTTTGAAGGGAAGCCTAGAGAATATCCTTCCACACATGTCATGACATACCACTTGTGGTGTTCATCTAAATCCTAGTGAAAATAGTATTCAATTGTGACTTTTCCAATGAACCCTAACTGTTTGACAAAACAAGGTATTCCACTGATCCAAATTATTTTCGGCACGAAATGAGGGAAAAGATATAATAAAGCAATGTACATAGATATCTAGGATATCCAATAATATAACCGAAATGTATCAGAGATGCAACCATAAACACAGAGATACAATAATACACAATTTTCTATTAATGAGCGAAAATGTACAAAGACTGTAAAAATGCAGAGTGAAAGACTCACTAGAATGGTGGCAGCTTATCTCTGAGAAGAGATGTGTCCGCTACTCGCATTCGCAAGAAGCTGATTTTATAATGAGGCTCCAAAGGCATTTTTATCATAAATAAAATCCAAAACCCTAACCCCAGAAGATGAAAAGCCAACAATTTTGTGGACCTCGTTTTAGGTAGTTTGGTGTATCAACTTCTCGGGGGCGTAACTTTGGCATACAATCTCCGTTTGGGGCGTACAATACCTTGTTGGAAAGGTATTGTCGAGGAGATTCATTTTTGGGGCTCAATCAAATTTTTTGATTACTTTTTATAATCTTGATCCCCAAAAACCTTCATTTAGGCCCTCAAAATAGCCCCGGAAGTTAAAAACTACTAAAAATAGTAAATTACCAAAATTGTCAGAAAATTGTTTTGAGCCAGTTGGAAAAGGTGGGTGGCCACCGATATCCACCTGGATCAATATTCCCTCCTTAGCAAGAAATGGTCTCCATTGTGTTGAGTTCCCGAGGGAGAAGGAAAAACGTTTGTTGAATCTACATCTTGATGAGTTGTTTTCCTTATTGAAGAAGTTGTGTTGCTTAGCTTGTTGAAGGTTGTCATGAACCCGTGGTTGGAAGGTTTGGACCTTTTTAACCACTCCACCTACATGAGATTCTTGTGTGCAGAAGGAATCTTTACACTTTGTTGCAATATTTTCGACCTGCTTCTGTTGGATAGAAGGTGCTTGGGCTGAGGCTATAGTGGTTACAATATCCTTCTGTTCACCTTTTAAACAAATTGTGAAGAAGTTGAATTTGTAGTATGAGATACTACCTTGAGACATTTTTTAGGTGGGATAGTAGTTGGAACTACCTCTGGTATCCTATACAGATGACCTCCCAGAGTAACAATGACACTATGGGGTCGAGACTCATAGATAGCATGGCGCTTCCACATATACAGCTGGCCCAAGAGAACATCACATACATCGAGCGAGGAAACATCACATAATACCTCATTCTTGAAGGGCTGGATGTCGTATGAAAATCGACACTGTTGGCTGACACGAATATATCATCCCTGGTGAAGCCACCCGATGTTGTATGGATGTGGGTGTGGTGTTGTCGACAATCCCAACTATTTGACGACCTCTACTAAGATGAGGCTCTTTTGGCTTCTTCTATCAACAATTAAATTCAACGGGTTCCCCTTCACCCACATATATGAATGAAAAAGGCGTTCCCCCTCTTCAGGATCTGTTGGTTCTTCTTGTTGAATTGTTGTGATCATGACAATTTTAGTGGGGTGTGCGTCAATGATCTGTCTCCTATCATTATTTTCTGAATCGGATTCTAAATCAAGGTTCAACTCCTTGTATTTGATCTCAACCACCAATGACTGTTTTTAGTGACATTCATCGCTGTTGTGCCAAAGGATTTTGTGGAAATCACACCATTTTCCGGTGTCCTTCTTCGTATTTCTGTGACCCTTCTTTCCCTGTGGCTTGTATAGGTTTTCGGGAGACTGCTTTTTAGGTCCGTCTTTATCATACTTTGGTTGTTGTGGATTTGCAGACCCAAACAACCATTTTTTATGGTCCTTAGATTTATTCTCAATTTTAACAACATATTGATAATCAACATTGAGTGATGAGATGTCCAGAAAATCCATTTCAGTTTGGATGTATCTATGTAGGGCCCCACGGTATTTCAGAACCCAATGTCGTTCAGAGTCTTTGATACCTAGCTTGGTGTGAAAGGTATGGAAGGTATTGGTGAACTCCATAACTGCTTGGCCCCTCTCTTGCTGCAGTGTGGTCCATCTCATGTACTGGTCCTCATAGTTGCCAACAGGGTAATACTATTCCTTTACCGCATCCACAAAAAAATACCAAGTGGGCTCAACCCCATATATTCCAGACTCCTCTGTGGAAATTTTCTCCCAGTAAATTTCCCACCAATGTTTGACATGGGGGAGATCCTTATGGAGTGCAAAGGTGATCTTTTCCTTGTCGGAGAAATTATGAACAGAGAAATAACCTTATAGTAGATTTAACCATTTTTCTAGGGAATCTGCATCTATCTGTCCTTCAAATATGGGAATATCAAAATGAAATTGTACCTTTAAAGGCAAGGTTCCTCCAAATATCCTACTTGATGAAAATGTGCCTGTTGTTATCGACATGCGTTGAAAGATATGGGAAAAATTCTCCATCATTTCGTCCCTCTGTCACGTGAGAGCTTACTCAAGAAACAGATTAATAGAATCATATTCTCTGTCATTTTTATTTTCTTCTGCCATGGAGGGTTTCTTGGGAGTGCAAGAGATATTTTCCTCAAGAGAGACAATCTCGAGACCCAACTTTCTATACTCAAACCTCGTCGGGGACATGCACTGAAAAACGATCAAGAGCAGCCTGCTCTAATACCACTGATCCGGATTATTTTTGGCATGAAATGAGAGAGAAGATATATTAAAGAAATGTACAGAGATATCTCAAATATCCAATAATATAACCCAAATGTATCAGAGATGCAACCATAAACACAGAGATACAATAATACACAATTTTCTAATAATGAGTGAAAATGTACAAAGACTGTAAAAATACAGAGTGAAAGACTCGCTAGAATGGTGGAAACTTATCTCTCAGAAGAGATGTGTCTGCTACTCACATTTGAAACAAGATTATTTTACAATGAGGCTCCAAAGGATTTTTTATCATAAAGAAAATCCAAAACCCTAACCCTGGAAGATGAAAAGCCAACAGTTTTGTGGACCCCCTTTTCGGTAGTTTGGAGTATCAATCTCCATTTGGGGCACACGATAGCTCGTTGGAAAGGTATCATCGATGAGATTCATTCTGGGGGATCAATCAGAGACTTTGGTTACCATTGAGAAGCTCAATCTCAAAAAACCTTCATTTAGGCCTTAAAATGGCCCCGAAAGTTAAAAATTTCTAAAAATAGTAAATTACCAAAATTGTCAGAAAAATGTTTTGAGCCAGTTGGAAAAGGTGGGTGGCCACTGATATCCACCTGGATAAATCCTCCCTCCTTAGGAAGAAATTGTCTCCATTGCGTTGAGTTCCTGGGGGAGAGGGAAAAACGTTTGTTGAATCTGCATCTTGATGAGCTTCTTTCGTCATTAGAGAGGTTGCATTGCTTAGCTTGTTGAAGGTCGTCACAAACCTGTGGTTGGAAGGGTTGGACCTTTTTAACCAGTCTGGCTATATGAGATTCCTGTGTGCAGAAGGAATATTTGCACTTTGTTGCAATCTTGTTGACCTGCTTCTGTTGGATAGAAGGTGCTTGGGCTGAGGCTGTAGTGGTTGCAATATCCTTCTATTAACCTTTTGAATAGATTGTGAAGAAGCTTAATTTTTGTAGTATGAGATAATACCTTGCAACATTTCTTAGGTGGTACAATAGTTGGAACTACCTCTGGTATCCTGTAGAGATGACCCCCCAGAGTAACATTGACACTATGGGGTCGAGACTCATAGATAGCATGGTGATTGCACATATATGGTTGGCTTAAGATAACATCATAGACATCGAGCGGGGAAACATCACATAATACCTCATCATTGAAGGGTTGGATGTCATATGACAATAGACACTGCTAGCTGACATGAAGATATCGTCCCTGGCTAAGCCACCCGATGTTGTATGGTTGTGGGATGGTGTTGTCGACAATCCCAACTATTTGACAACCTCTTCTGAGATGAGGTTCTTCTGGCTTTCAATATCAACAATAAAATGCAGCGGGGTCCCCTTCACCCAAATCTGTGAATGAAAAAGGCATTCCCCCTCTTCAACATCTATTGGTTCTTCTAGTTGAATTGTTGTGGTCACGACAATAGAAATGGGGTCTGCGTCGATGATCTATCTTCTATCATTATTTTATGAATCATATTATGAAGCAGGTTCGAGTCCTTGTCTTTTATCTCGACCACCAATTATTGTTCTAAGTGACATTAATTGGTGTTGTGCTAGGTTATTTTATGGAAATCACACCATTTTCCGGTGTCCTTCGTCTTTATGTGACCCTCTTTTCCTGTGGCTTGGACTGGTTTTCAGTAGACTGCTTGTTAGGGCCGTATGATAGGGCCGTCTTTATCATACTTTGGTTGTTCCGGATTTGCAGACCTGAACTCCTCTTTGTTCTGGTGCTTAAATTTATTCTCAACTTAACAACATATCGATAAGAAACTTCGAGTGATGAGATGTCTCGAAAATCCATTTCAGTTTGGATGTATCTGTGTAGAGCCCCACAGTATTTTAGAACCAAATGTCGTTCAAAGTCTTTGATACCCAGCTTGGGGCACAAGGTATGTAAGGTATTGGTGATCTCTGGAACTACTTGGCCCCTCTCTTATCGCAGTGTGGTCCATCTCATGTACTGGTCCTCATAGTTGCCAACAGGGTAATACTATTCCTTTACCGCATCCACAAAAAAATCCCAAGTGGGCTCGGTGCCATATATTCTAGAATCCTTTGTGGATATTTTCTCTCATTAAGTTTCCCACCAATTTTTGGCATGGGCAAGAGCCTTAAGGAGTGCGAAGGTGATCTTTTCCCCATCATAGAAATTATGAACAGAGAACTAACCATCTAGCAGATTAAACCATTTTTCTAGGGCATCCATATCTATCTGTCCTTCAAATATGGGAATATCAAAATTAAATTGTACCTTGAAAGGTGAGGTTCCTCCAAAGTGTTTGCTTGATGAAGATGCACATGTTTTTATCGGCAGGTGTTGAAGGATGTGGGCAAAATTGTCCATCATTTCGTCCCTCTGTCACGTGAGAGTTTGCTCAAGAAACAGATTAATAGAATCGTCTGCTCTGTCATTTTTCTTTTCTTTTGCCATGGAGGGTTTATTTGGTGTGCGAGAGTGATTTTCCTTGAAAGACAATCTTGATACCCAACTTGCTATACTCGGACCTCATCGGAGACATGCACTGAAAAACGATCAAGAGTAGCCTGCTTTGAGACCACTGATCTAGATTATTTTCGGCACGAAATGAGAGAGAAGATATAATAAAGCAATGTACAGAGATATCTTGGATATCCAAAAGTATAACCGAAATGTATCAGAGATTCTACCATAAAAACAGGGATACATGAATACACAATTTTCTATTAATGAGCGAAAATGTACAAAGACTGTAAAAACATAGAGTGAAATACTCGCTAGAATGGTGGAAGCTTATCTTTGAGAAGAGATGTGTCCACTACTTGCATTCACAAGAAGATGATTTTACAATGAGGCTCCAAAGGCCCTTTTATCATAAATAAATCCAAAATCCTAACCCCAGAAGATGAAAAGCCAACAGTTTTGTGGACCCCGTTTTGGGTAGTTTGGTGTATCAACTTCCCAGGGGCGTAACATTGGCATACGATATCTGTTTGGGGCACACAATAGATCGTTGGAAAGGTATCATTGAGGATATTCATTTTGGAGGATCAATCGAAGAATTTCATTATCGTTGAGAAGCTCAATCCCAAAAAACCTTCATTTAGGCCCTCAAAATGGCCCCGGAAGTTAAAAATTGCTAAAAATAGTAAATTACCAAAATTGCCAGAAAACTGTTTTGAGCCAGTTGGAAAAGGTGGGTGGCCACTGATATCCACCTGGTTCAATCCTCCCTCCTTATGAAGAAATTTTATCCATTGTTTTGAGTTTCCGGGGAGAGGGAAAAGCGTTTTATGAATCTACATCTTGATGAGCTGCTTGCCTCATTGGAGAAGTTGCATTGCTTAGCTTGTTGAATTTTGTCACGAACCTGTGGTTGGACTTTTTTAACCAGTCTGGCTACATGAGATTCCTATGTGCAGAAGGAATATTTACAATTTGTTGCAATCTTGTTGACCTGCTTCTGTTGGATAGAAGGTTCTTGGGCCGAGGCTGTAGTGGTTGCAATATCCTTTTGTTCGCCTTTTGAACAAATTGTGAAGATGAATTTTGTAGTATGAGATACTACATTGCGACATTGTTTAGGTGGGACAATAGTTGGAACTACCTTTGTTATCCTGTAGAGATGACCCCCCAGAGTAACAATGACACTACGAGGTCGAGACTCATAGATAGCATGGTGCTTCCACATATATGGTTGGCCCAAGAGAATATCACAGACATCAAGCAACGTAAAATCACATAATACCTCATCCTTGAAAGGATGGATGTTGTATGACAATCGACACTATTGGATAACACGAAGATCTCATCCCTGGAGAAGCCACCCGATGTTGCATGGTTGTGGGTGTGTCGTTGTCGACAATCCCAATTGTTTGATGACCTCTGCTGAGATGAGGATATTCTGGCTTCCACAATCAACAATAAAATGCAGTGGGTCCCCTTCATCCACATCTATGAATGAAAAAGGCACTCCCCCTCTTCAAGATCTGTTGGTTCTTCTGGTTGAATTGTTGCAGTCGCGACAATTGCAGTGGGGTCTGCGTTGATGATCTTTCTTATATCATTATTTTCTTAATCATATTTTGAATCAGGGTTCAACTCCTTGTCTTTGATATCGTCCACCAATGATTGTTTTGAGTGACATTCATCGGTGTTGTGCCAAGGGATTTTGTGGAAATAGCACCATTTTCCGGTGTCCTTCGTCTTTCTGTGACCCTTATTTTCCAGTGGCTTGAACTAGTTTTTGGGAGATTGCTTGTTAGGTTCATCTTTATCATACTTTGGTTGTTGCGGATTTTCATACCCGAACTCCTATTTGTTCTGGTGCTTAAATTTCTGCTCAATTTTAATAGCATATCAATAAGCAACATCTAGTGATGAGATGTCCAAAAAATCCATTTTAGTTTGGATGTATCTATGTAGAGTCCCACAGTATTTCAAAACCAAATGTCGTTTGGAGTCTTTGATACCCAACTTGGTGCATAAGGTATGGAATATATTGGTGAACTCTGGAACTTCTTGGCCCCTCTCTTTCCACAGTGAATTCCATCTCATGTACTAGTCCCCATAGTTGCCAACAGGGTAATATTGTTCCTTTACCACATCCACAAAAAAATCCCAAGTGGGCTCGACCCCATATATTCCATACTCCTCTTCTCCTAGTAAGTTTCCCACCAATTTTTGACATGGGGGAGAGCCTTAAGGAGTGTGAAGGTGATCTTTTCCCTGTCAGAGAAATTATGAACAGAGAAATAACCTTCCAGCAGATTTAACCATTTTTCTAGGACATCTGCATCTATCTATCCTTCAAATATGGGAATATCAAAATTTACTTGTACCTTGAAATGTGAGGTTCCTCCAAAGTTGCCACTTGATGAAGACGTGCCTGTTGTTATCGACAGGCGTTGAAGGATGTGGGAAAAATTCTCCATCATTTCGTCCCTCTGTCGCGTGAGAGCTTGCTCAAGCAACATATTAATATAATCTTTTATTGTGTCATTTTTCTTTTCTTCCACCATGGAAGGTTTCTTGGGCATGCAAGAGTTATTTTCCTTGAGAGAAACAAGATTGTGACCCAAATTGCTATAGTCAGACCTCATTGGGGACATGCACTAAAAAACGATCAAGAACAACCTGCTCTGAGACCACTGATCCAGATTATTTTCGGCACGAAATGAGAGAGAAAATATAATAAATCAATGTACATAGATATCTCGGATATCCAATAATATAACTGAAATGTATCATAGATGAAACCATAAACACAGAAATACAATAATACACAATTTTCTATTAATGAGAAAATTTTTACAAAGACTGTAAAAATACAGAGTGAAAGACTCACTAGAATGGTGACAACTTATCTCTGAGAAGAAATGTGTCCACTAATCACATTCACAAGAAGATGATTTTACAATGAGTCTCCAAAGGCCTTTTTAGCATAAATAAAATCCAAAACCCTAACCCTAGAAGATGAAAAGCCAACAGTTTTGTGGACCCCGTTTTGGGTAGTTTGGTGTATCAACTTCCCGGGGGTGTAACTTTGGAATACGATCTTTGTTTGGGGCGCACAATAGCTCGTAGGAAATGTATCGTCGAGGCGATTCATTTTGGGGGATGAATCAGAGCCTTTGAAAATCATTGATAAGATAGATCCCAAAAAACCTTCATTTAGGCCCTCAAAATGGCCTTGGAAGTTAAAAACTACTAAAAATAGTAAATTACCAAAATTGCCAGAAAACTATTTTGAGCCAGTTGGAAAAGGTGGGTGGTCATTGATATCCACCTAGATCAATCCTCCCTCCTTAGGAATCAATGGTCTCCATTGCATTGAGTGCCCATGGAAGAGGGAAAAGAGTTTGCTGAATCTACATCTTGATGAGGTGCTTGCCTCATTTCAGAATTTGCGCTGCTTAGCTTGTTGAAGGTTGTCATGAACCTGTGGTTGGAAGGGTTAGACCTTTTTAACCAGTCTGGCTACATGAGATTCCTGTGTGCAAAAGGAATATTTACACTTTGTTACAATATTGTCAGCCTACTTTCATTGGATAGAAGGTGCTTGGGCCGAGGTTGTAGTGGTTCTAGTATCCTTTTGTTCACCGTTTGAATAGATTGTGAAGAAGCTAAATTTTGTAGTATGAGATACTACCTTGCAACATTGTTCAGGTGGGACTGTAGTTAGAAATACCTCTAGTATCCTATAGAGATGACCCCCAAGAGTAAAAATGACACTACGAGGTCAAGACTCATAGATAGCATGGCGCTTCCACATATATGGTTGGCCCAAGAGAACATCACAGACAACGAGCAGGGCAACGTCACATAATACCTCATCCTTGAAGGGATGGATGTTGTATGACAATTGACACTATTGGCTGACATGAAGATCTCGTCCCTAGCAAAGCCCCTCTATATTGTATGGCTACAAGTGTGGTGTTGTCGAAAATCCCAACTATTTGATGGCCTCTATTGAGATGAGGTTCTTATGGCTTCCGATATCAACAATAAAATGTAGAGGGGTCCCCTTCACCCACATCTGTGAATGAAAAATGTGCTCCCCCTCTTCAGGATCAGTTGGTTCTTTTGGTTGAATTGTTGCAGTCGTGACAATAGCAGTGGGGTCTGTGTCAATGATGTGTCTTCTATCATTATTTTCTGAATCGGATTCTGAATCAGGGTTTGGCTCCTTGTCTTTGATCTCAGCCACCATTGACTGTTTTGAGCGACATTCATCGGTGTTGTTGCAGGGGATTTTGTGGAAATCACACTATTTTCCGGTGTCCTTCTTCGTCTTTCTGTGACTCTTATTTTCCTATGTCTTAGACTGGTTTTCAGGAGACTACTTGTTAGGGTTGTCATTATCATACTTTGGTTTTTGCGGATTTGCAGACCCGAACTCTCGTTTGTTCTGGTGCTTAAATTTTTGCTCAATTTTAACAACGTATCTATAAGAAACACTGAGTGATGAGATGTCCAGAAAATTCATTTCAGTTTGGATGTATCTGTGTAGAGCCCCACTGTATTTTAGAACCAAATTTCATTTAGAGTCTTTGATACCCAGCTTGGTGCGCAATATATGGAAGGTATTGTTGAACTCTAGAACTGCTTGGCCCCTCTCTTACCTCAATGTAGTCCATCCCCTGTACCTGTCCTCATAATTGCCAACAGGGTAATACTGTTCCTTTATTGCATCTACAAAAAATCCCAAGTGGGATTGGCCCCATATATTCCATAATCCTCTATGGAACTTTTCTCCCAGTAAGTTTCCGACCAATGTTTGACATGGGGGACAACCTTAAGGAGTGCAAAGGTGATGTTTTCCCTGTTGAAGAAATTATGAACATAGAAATAACCTTCTAGCAGATTTAACCATTTTTCTAGGGCATCCGCATCTATCTGTTCTTCAGATATGGGAATATCAAAATTAACTTGTACCTTGAAAGGCAAGGTTCCTCCAAAGTGGTCGCTTGATGAAGACACGCATGTTGTTATCAGCAGGCATTGAAGGATGTGGGCAAAATTCTCCATCTTATCGTCCCTCTATCGCGGGAGAGCTTGATCAAGAAATAGATTAATAGAATCATTTTCTCTATCATTTTTATTTTCTTCCATCATGGAGGGTTTCTTGGGTGTGCGAGAGCGATTTTCCTCAAGAGAGACAAGCTCGAGACCCAACTTGCTATACTCGGACCTCGTCGGGGACATGCACTGAAAAATGATCAAGAGAAGTCTTCTTTGATACCACTGATCCAGATTATTTTCGACACAAAATGTGAGTGAAGATATAATAAATAAATGTACATAGATATCTCGGATATCTAATAATATAACCAAAATGTATCAAAGACTGTAAAAATACAGAGTGAAAGACTCACTAGAATGGTAGCAACTTATCTCTGAGAAGAGATGTGTCCGCTACTCGCATTCGTCAGAAGATGATTTTACAATGAGTCTCCAAAGGCATTTTTATCATAAAGAAAATCCAAAACCCTAACCCTAGAATGTGAAAAGCCAACAATTTTGTGGACTTGTTTTGGGTAGTTTGGTGTATCAACTTCCTGGGGGCGTAACTTTGGAATATGATCTCTATTTGGGGTGCACGATAGCTCGTTGGAAAGGTATCATCAAGGAGATTCATTTTGGGGCTAAATAAAAGCCTTTGGATATCATTGAGAATCTATATCCCAAAAAACCTCCATTTAGGCCCTCAAAATGGCCTCGAAAGTTAAAAACTGCTAAAAATAGTAAATTACCAAAATTGCTAGAAAATTGTTTTGAACCAGTTGGAAATGGTGGGTTGCCACCGATATCCACCTGGATCATCCAAACAGTACGAAAACCTTCAATAAAAACTCACACAACCATATCAAAGATAAACACACTGATGTTTTTATGTGGTTAAAACCCTTGAATATGGAAATAGTCGAGGGTCCCAACCAACATGGCCACTTGAGGTAATAAATTAATGCAAAAGAAAGTATTTTACAAGGTAGTTTCTCACAATAAATCATCAACAAATGACTCTCAATGCTCTTTAAATATAGATCATGGACTAATCGAGTGCTAAGCCATATATCAATTTAGCCATTAATATAGAGGAGAATATGAGTCATCGGATCACTCTATGTCTAGAACATATAATGACCGTCGAATTATGTAACTATAGATGCACACTAATGTGTACTAAAGAAACACACTAAGAAACACAATTTTACCTAAAGAAACTTTAGACCAAGTTGATCTTAACTAACTCCCAAGTGTCTAAATATATTAACATCCCCCATTAAGACCAAATTGGAATAGAATTGAAGGATTTACAAAGGAGACACAATAGGAGAAGGAAGGATGCATTAGATCCTATCCCCCCCCCTTAATGACAACTTCCTAAACTCCTAACATGGATCGAAATTTGGAAAACTTCAATTCCGTAAGAGACTTTGGGAAAATGTCTACAACTTGATCTTATGTAGGGAAAAATAACACTCTAATAACTCAGTCATGAATGAGATTTCTGATTAAGTGCATGTGTAGCTCAATGTGTTTGCCACAATGATGTTGAACTGGATGTTTGGCAACCTTGATGACACTATGATTTTCACACCAGAGGTTGGTAAAATGTTGTTGCTAGAAGCCAAACTCTAAAATTATCTATCAAATCCACAAGGATTCTTAACTTGCATTAACCGATGCTCGATACTTTGCTTCTGTGGAAGAAAGAGAAAGAGTATGTTGTTTCTTACAAGCTCGAGTAATAGGTCCAGAACCAAGGGTGGAAACATAACCTGTAGTAGAATTTCAATCAATAGGGTTGTCGGACCAATCTAAATCAATGAAACCAACAAACAAAGGAGTCCCCCTTGAACTGTAATGTATCCCAAACCGAACTATACCCTGGAATAACCGAAGTATCCCTTTTTCCACTTTCTAATGGATTTAATGGGGTGTTTGCATATACCAAGAAACAAGATTAATAGCAAAGGAAATACCAGGATGTGTATGAGTCAAATATTAGAGGCTACCAACTAACTGATGGTACAAAGAGGCATCAAATTTGGGATTAGTACAACTAGTAGCAACTTTGACTCCAAACTAGAAGGGAGAAAGGGTTGGTTTATAATCATCCATGTGAAATCAATGAAGAAGGTCAAAGTCATACTTAGACTAGGAAATAAAAACTCCTTCCTTAGTTTGCAAAACTTGGAGGCCAAGGAAATAATGAAAATAACCTAAGTTTTTCATTTCAAATTTCTTTTTAAAGTTGGATTTCACATGGGTTAAAATTTTAGGGTCACTACTAGTGAGGATAAGGTCATCAACATAAATAATAATGATTATGAGATGGATTCCTACTTTCTTGGTATAGAAATTAGGGTCATAATGACATCTAGAAAATTCGGTGTTAAGAAGAAAGCTATCGATTTTGGCATACCAAGCTCAAGGATCTTTCTTAAGACCATAAAGAGATTTTTAAGGTGACAAACAAGGTTGGAGTCATTCTGGACATAGCCAAGATGTTGTTCCATGTATATTTCTTCTTGAAAATCCCCATGCAAGAAGGCAGATTTAACATCCATTTGATGGACCTCCCATTTATGTGAGGCAACAAGGGCTAGAATAAGGCATATGGAATTCATTTTGGCTACGGGAAAAAATGTTTCATTATAGTCAATGCCGTCAACTTGATATAACCCTCTTAAAACTAGTCGGGCATTGTTTCTTTCAACACTTCCATTTGATGCATACTTAGTTCTATACACCCATTTGCATCCAACAAGTTTAATTCCTTTTGAAAGAGGTACAAGATACCAAGTAGTGTTTGTCATTAAAGAGTGATGCTCTTCATTCATTGTTGTGTCCCAATTTGGATGGCCTGAGGCTTCTACAATGTGTCTGGATCATGAGTCTCTAAAAATTAATCCAAAATAGAAGAGGCTCACTATAAATGTGAACGGGTCCAACGTTGATCTGTAGGATTGTCAACAAGATCACTAGTTGCTTTTGAAGTTGAATGGATCCATCTAGTAAGCAATGGTACTAGTGCAAGTTCATGTTCAATGGACTCATCTAGAGGAAGGTGAGCAGATGGAGGTGATTTCCATCTGCACTATCACCTTCTAAATAATAAACCATAATAGGAATAGAAGATGGTCTGCGAGCCGAAGATGGCACAAATGCCAAATTAGGCTCGCAGGCCAAGAGATTTTCATCAAATTTAACATCTCTTCTAATAACAATTTCATTGCAATGAGGTTGAAGAATGCTGTAGCATTTGACATCTTAAGAATATCCAAAAAAATGCACTTCTCACTTTTATGCTACAATGCTTTCATTTTCTCACTGGGAATGTGAGCCCATGCTACACTACCAAATACACAGAAGTGGATTACATTTGGATTAGTGTTAGTCCATGCTTCTTCTGGTGTTATATTTTTTAAAGACTTTGTGGGAGTGCAATTTACTATGTAATTTTCATAGTTGATGGCTTCCACCCAAAAATGAAGACTTAATCCCTTACATTGGATCATACAATAGCCATTTATTTTAATGTGTGATTATTTCTCTCAACAACACCATTTTTCTATGGTGTATATGGAACAATATGTTGCAATTGAATGCCTTATACAGTGTAATAAATTGTAATTTTTTTTTTCCATATATTCACCTCCATTATATATTCTTAACTTTGAAGTTGATGTCTAGATTGTTTTTCTACAAGGACCTTGTAGGCCACAGAATTGTCAAAAAATTCACTCTTAAGTTTTAAGAAGTAAACCCAAGTGCATTTGGAGAAGTCGTCAAAGAATGTTAAGAAGTAATTGCACCCAAATAAAGAAGGAGAAGAAAGAGGACCACACAAATCACTGCGAACAAGCTACAAAGGGGCCAAGGTGTTCCATGAGGGATGTTTTTCAAAACTATCCCAATGATGTTTTTTAGAAAACAATGTTGGACGTGGATATTTATTATATTCTTTATTCAGAGGTTTGTTTCAGTCATTCTTGGACCCCATTCCCTAACATGGGTGTGGGGGGGGG
>JZKD02S0034494.1:181224-216324 GCA_000966675.3 Picea glauca
TCCCTTATAAGGCAACCCTCTTTTATGAGGTAATTTTATTGTGAATATTGTATTATGAGAGAGGAGATTGTGAGAGAAAGAAGAGGAAGTTACAACAATTGTGTTGTAGGTTGTATCCCTTCATTTTGCTAGATAATAAAAAGGAAGGACCTAGAAATTTCTCTGGTGGATGTAGCCCACACTTGGTGAACCACGTATATCTGTGTATTTATTGTATTATGTATCTTCTGTGTTTTATTTCCACATTTTTCTTATTTTGTTGCTCCACGATCCTATTTTTCTAACACACAGCTGACACAAACACCATCTTTGCAAAAAATGAAAGGAAGACCAATGACCATATGTTGATTACATAGTTGTTGTAAAGAGGGATAATTTAGATGACCAAATTGTTGATGCCAAATTTTGTTTAAGTCATCGTTGTGAGAAATAAAAACTGATGGAAAAGAAGATGAACCAAAGTTGTCAAATTTGTACAACCTGGTAATATCATCAACAATTCTAGTTGCTAGGAAATGCTTATGATATTTTAAATCCTTGATTACAACTTGGTGACATGAAAACTCTACAATTTTTCCTTCACCTGAATGAGTGATTTGATACACTGATAGAAGGTTGTAGGAAAAACTTGGAACACATTATGCATCATTTATATGACCATTATATACTTGAATTGTTCTAGACCCTACAACACTAATATATATATCGTTACCAATGAATATTTTTTTGGTGTTACATTCATTAAGAGCAGAAAAAATGGCTTTATCCTTATCCATATGATAATATGCTCCATAATCAGTAAGCCACTATTCAGAAGAAGAAGAAGAAGTTGCATTGAAAAAGAAAATAGAAGTAGAAAGTGCATGTATATGAGAAAAAGAGGTAGAAGAAGAAGAATCAATACCAATGTCGTGCTTCTTCATCACTACTTCTAAGGCTTCCATATTTTTAAAACATTTAGAATCCACATGACCATCTATCCCACAAAATTTTCAATGCCTGTCAGTCTTCTTATTTTTGGATTTTTCTCCTTTGTCAACATTAGGAGAAGAAGTTGGCGGAGAGGGTTTGGGACCCTTGTTTTTCTTATTATTGCAAGGATGTCACTTCTTGGGATGCTTAGATTTATCTTTATCCTAGGCCACTAAGGATTTGTTAGATGTACCTACAATGTTGATCACTCTACGTTGCAAAATCTTATCTTTCTCTCTAGTCAGAGAGTCACAAAAGGACTCAACGGTGGGTTCTTTATAAGCACTCCCTAGAGCTTCTCTAGTGGCATAAAAGGTAGATACAAAGACAAAATATGCACTACCAAGCTTAGAAAGAATAACATAGATTCATCGGTCGTCCTTCAAATATATGTTGTACATTTTATATATAAAAGTATAAGTGTTTTGAACTTAGATAAATAATCTTCAATGCAAGGAAAATTGTTGGGACTTAAATTCATTAACTGATTTTCAATGTGTTGGGATCAGATCACATTGTGTTTACAAAACACAGCTTCAAGATTTTCCCAAGCTTTATCTGGGTCATCAATTCCTTGAAGGTGAAACCATAAGTCAAGAGAGATGGAAATTTTGATTAGTCCATGTGCTTCGTTGTTCTTATTATCCCATTTGGATTTATTTTCATCATCATAGGGGGCCTATTCTATTCCCAAGGTAATCTGGTACAATCCTTTACTTCTTTGTAAATCCTCCATATGGGATTTCCATGAGAATTAGTTAGTATTGGTAAGAAAAAGATCACTTGGTGAAGTTGTATTAAATATGCAAATAATATGGATTCAAAATCTGAAACTAACTACCTGGATGGAAATCTCTTGAAAAAATGGGTTGTTTTAAAAAATATGACACTAAAAACAAACTTCTGATGTGAAAGTTATGCCCTTTTGAAAAATGGCATAAATGGTGACCAAGGCACCACATGGAAGGTAAAAGTTGACCCACATGGTGATGGATGCACAAAATTTCCTTCCTGCTCTAACTTTTCCCATAAGCTCACTTTTACAACTAAGTTACTTTATGAAGTGACTCACTTTTATAGAATAAGTGAGAATCATTTTTACAATGAAGTTACTTTGTAAATTAATGTTGTATGTAAAATGTAACTAAAAAATAAATATTAAAGCTACTTATAGTGATTCACTTTTATAATTTAAGTGAAATGCACTTTACATGAATGCATCAACTTTTCTAAAAAGTAACTTAAAAATGAGACTTGAACTCAAGATCTCTTATTACATAAGGAAACATTCAACCAAGTGAGCTAATGCAAAACACATTATAATTGCAAAGGAGGAGGATGAGGTTGTTGTTGTTGTTGTTGGAGATCTACCTCAAAGTCAGTGTTGATCCCAAAAACTTTTGTTTTGTGTGCTTGTACAAACACAAGGAGGAGGAAGGGGGTATTGTTTTTGTTTGTTAAGCCCTAAATAGTGGCACATTACTCCTTAATTGGGGCATATTAGATTAGTATTGTTATTTTATTTATGTCGGCTCGGGTCCAGTAGTTGTAATTGTACCTCCTAGTCTCCTATATATACCAAGGATACCTTTTCATTTGGAATCATCTTGTATTTGTGAATTTATGTGGTGTATAAGGAGGTTCCCCCCTCAAAGAGGCTTATTATCTGAAATTATCTCTTTTTCAAGGTGTGGAGTATGTATTCTAATGTTTTTATGCTATTTGGATATTTGTTTCCTAACATTTGGTATCAGAGCTCAAGGTCTTAGGGTTTCATTGTTGCATCTGAGACACCTTGGAATTTTATCTATAACATTTTTTTTTGGGACGTTTCAGAAGGAACACCTTAGGGGATATTTAGTAGATGCATCAAATTAATTTTGGTTAAAATCTTAGCTTTCGGGGATTTATACTTTCAGAGATAAAGCCTATGGAAGATCGAGTTCCTGAATCATCCTGAAGTTCCTAAATCATCCTGAATTCAGTCATTGCATAATTTTAGCTATAAATTTATTTATGTGATGAAACAAACCATGAAACTAGGATGATATTCACAAGAATTATCAAGGTATCTGTGGTAAAATTTTCAGCTTCTAGGTCATCCTAATTTTGACGATACACCCTGTGTAAGATAGGGTAGTTGTCTAGTCCTATTAACTAGTCTCAAACAAGTGTGATAACTTGTTCAATGAGTATCCAATTTAAGTGAGACTAGTTGCATTGGACAACGAAAAATCTATAGTATTTATGGTGCAAGTTTCAAAATAAGATATCACATATTTTACTCTTGGCATGATTTAAAAATACGCTCTCATGGAAAGGAAAAAGATCAACAAGGTGTGGGGAAGTCACCATAACTTCCACTTGGCACATCCAATTTTGATCAGACCTATGGCATTACAGAGAGGACATATCATAGAACTACAGAATGGAATTTCAGACCTAGAAGGGATGAAATTGTAAAGATACAACATAAGAAAGGTCAGCATGTGGGATAAAAGGATTATCACATAAATTTGAGAGAAACTTAGGTCTTTTTTTAGGTACCTATGTGTTCTAATGTCTCTAAACGTAGGATATGTCATTACTAGTCAGTGCTACAACCCAAGGATAATGTGGTTCTTCCACGTACCTAGAGTATATTGGAAGGCCCCTTTCGAATGGTTGCACATTAGACAACACTACTACATATTTGAGCTCCCACGTACCTAGCGTATATTGAAAGACCCGCTAGAATCCTGAGACTTACCGAGTAAACCTTTTTTCCTTCTTTTTTCTATAGTACACCAAGAACAACACTTAGGGAGATCACTCTCTAGTACATGGGTAGTCAGATAGTATGGCTAAGGGCATGGTTAAGCCTCCTTAGTTAGTTCCCTGAGATATTGGGCCAAGTACTATTGTTGGACGCTGCACGTAAACGAGAGAGATGTAGAACCTGAAACTCCCTTGTCTGTGAGGACCTCTACCTAATCCAATTAGAAATTCCTACCTTGGAGTGATATTTTTCCAACATTCCACGAAAAAAGGGAACTTCTACACCAAATAAGCCTTCAGATAGTCCTACTTGGAATCTTTATGAAGGTGAATAAATGCATAGGGACATAAATGATCTACAAAAGAAGGCAGTAACAAAATATGAACTACAAGGGATGATGGATTCAACTGAAGCTAAGCTAGAAGCGATAATGGATACTATTATGGATGGTTTAAAAGGGGATATCATGGAAGGATTGAAAAAGTTTCTAATAGAGAGGCCACCTGAAAGTGATAATGTATCCCATGAAATTCATGATGAGGACACAAGGAAGATGAATCAAGACTGGACAAACTCCAACTTTGGGTTGAATAGCAACCACTTTCCTAATATTGATATGAGGAAGTTGTTGGACATATTGTCATTGGTGTCAAAAGTCGATGTGATGATTTGTTGTTATGATGAATTATCATTTTGATTTACCATATATAAGATTTTCATTGACATCAACATATATCAGTTAACAGAAAATGTCAAATAGTATGCAGATATTGAAAGTGTAAGCTCAGGAGGAGGAGCAAACAATATGCAGAGATCAAATCTCAGAATCGAAAGCGTAAGCTTAGGAGGAGGATCTGTTAGTGTCAGAAGTCACTCCTGGATTGTGAGAGGAGAAGAGCCCAACGCCCATCAGTTTTATGTCACGATAAGTTTAATGGATGATCAAATGGTTAGGGGCCCAGGACGGAATCACTCTAACTTTGGGACCAGTTCTAGTATGTAAAGAACAAAGGAGGTCTTGATCTAACTTCAGTCAGTGAGTTGATGTAAAATGAGCAGGTGGAAGACTTGGTGACAGGAGTGAGCAAAAATACCTCGGGCAACAGGCCTTTCAACAGTTTGCAGAAGAAAAACTCTAAATGCAAGATCCTCTTGGTTCAGAGTTTCAAGTAAATGAAGGGGTGACTTGACTGGATCCTCCAATTCCAAGTCATTCAGCGTTGACAAAATCACAAGACCTATTAGAGACAATGTAGTTGTTACAGTGATCCAACCTACATCATCCTATAACAGCTACAACTCAACTGGATCCTCCAATTCCGAGTTGTTCTAATACAATATGAACAAACACATGAAAGGAACTGACATTCATAAGGCAAGAAGTCTCAAGAGTCAATGCATAACCAGACTAACCAGTGCTTCATTAAAGCTTTTACAATCGAGAGCCTTGCTCAACCATCGATACCTAAAAAATATCAAAACTAAGTACATATACTCCAAAACATTTGCCCAACAGAGGTGTCTTAGATTTTCAGGATGGGGCATCTCTTCAATCAAATCTAGTCTGTACTCCTCCGTCATACGCCATCTTAACTCTGCATGGCTCATACTAAGGGGTAGATGAACCCTTAAATGTTGAATTAGCGTGTGCAGACTTCCCTAGTGAGTCGAGGACTCGGCATGGCTTCTGTGGAAAAAACCAGTACAGAGGACTACCGCGGACGGACTTCCTGCCGGGACCTCCATACCTTGCAATTAATGAGTGAGGAAAGGTTTCAACCACCCCTTCTCTTCTTCATTCATTCCAAGTAGGTATCAAGATTGAGATCAAGTCGAATCGGCACCTAGAGGACACGGTGCCCCCCTTCTGAAGCTCAAATCAGCACCTTTGGCCCCCTTTGTACAACTTTTTATATTTCCCCAAGTGACCACAGGATGTGACCCTGTGCTTATCCTCTGGGTTCTTTCGATGTTTCAGGGTTTGGGGTTTCGAGATGTGAATTGATGAAAAACCCCTCACCTTTTGAACTCTCGAATACTGAAATGTCGACGTAACTAGATCTTGTGCCACGCGTCCTTTGGATAGGACGACTGAGATGACGTCAGTGGTTTCACTATGAAAATCCCGAAAGGCCCCACCTGTGACTCAAATCTTGCACCGTGTGTCCTTCTGATGAATGGTCCTAATCGTTTTAGGATTACTTGTACTGGGGTTCATGATGTGCTTCTTCCTCAAATTCCCGATTGACCAACCTGCGAAAGCATGGATGTGCGCCGCATGCCCTTCAGATGAACGACCGAGATGAATTTGTCATTAAAAGGGGGGCTACCTCCATCCCCAGGCTCGCTTGACATGACCTGGCGCTAGGACTGTGGGCTCATCTTCAAAGGTGCCTTTGGCATTTCGCATTTCGGCAATTTCAGTTGCAGTGGAGGGGAGATCCCCTGTCTCCCGAAATGTCGATCCCCGTAATGTCGATTGGCTGCCACCTGCCCCAACTGGATCAGACGGCCTAGAATTTGTCTTGAAATATAGGTGCTATCTCTTGTGCTATATCTCAGGCAACTTGGTAGCCCTGAAATCCCGATGACTATCGATTCCGCTCTATAGATGGATCTCGGCCGCCGACGACAAAACTTGGCCCACTCGCTTGACTTGTAGCCTGAAATGAGACTTTTTCGTGCTGTTCTTGGGTGATCCTCATGCAACCTGCAGACCTAGGTACTCTTGTGCCCAAGACAAAAATTTCCGTTAACATTAGGCTCCATGGGGGATAGAGTCATCCCTGTGATGCTCTAAGGACTCATTTTGCAACTTCAGTGCCTTGCTGTTGGGCTATGGAGTCATTATTTGAAGATTAAAGACAAAAAGGAAAAACAATATTTACAATCGTAGAAGAGCCATGTGCAGCTCAAGAGAAAAATCTTTTCAGGAAATGCCCATTCACAGGGCCATTGAAAACTTCTTGATCTTTCAAATCTCGCAACTTGTAGGTATTATTTGAAAATACTTCGAAGATCCTGAAAGGCCCGATCCACAGGGCCTCAAATTTTCCATGCTTGTCCTTATCCTGCTTAGGAGCATCCCATTTCAGTACCAGGTCTCTGATCTGGAAATCCTCTTTCTTGGCCTTCTTATCAAAAACCTGCTTGATCCTCTATTGATGGTCTTGAATTCTGCTCATTACCTACTCTCTGGCCTGCTGGACCTCCACCAGTTGATGAATTCTCCTGATCATATCATTAGGCTCTTCTTGATGATCTTGAAGGAATTTTGCTACAGGAATGGCTAACTGAGAATGGAAAACAACCTCTTCTCCATAGACTAATTGGAACGGGGAGATGCCTATAGATCTCTTTGTGGTCACTCGATCGGTCCATAGAGAAAATTTCAACTTTGAATGCCAGGCCTTTTTGTTGTCCTCCAATAGTTTTTTGATGATCCTTATCAGGATTTTGTTGGAGGACTCTGCTAGACCATTTCCCTGGGGATAATATGAGGTGGAGTGAATGAGTTTGATCCCGAATTGCTCACAGAACTTGGCTAACGGCTCAGCCCTGAAAGAGGTTGCGTTATCAGTAACAATCTTTCTTGGGCAGCCGAATCTTGTGATGAGGTATTCCAGGAATCCAATGATTACCTTGTGGGAAACACTCCTGGTGGGGATAGCTTCAATCCACTTAGTAAAGAAATATGTAGCAGTCAGGATCCATCTGTGCTGCCCACTGGAGGCACGGTGGATTTCTCCAATAAAATCTAGGCCCCATTGCTGGAAAGGTCCTGAAACAACCACAGGCTTTAAAGGCAAAGACTTGAGCTGTTGTTTTGCTGCAAATCTTTGACATTTGATATAGGCTCTGACCTTCCTGCAGATGTCAGTGAATACAGTGGGCCAATAGTATCCAGCCCTGAGGATTTTGTAGGCTGTGGATTTCCAGAAATGATTCCCCCCACATTGGCTATCGTGAAATTCAACCATGATCCTATCATCCTCTTGTGGACTCATACATTTCAAAATCACCCCCTGGGGATCTTTCCAATATAAAACTTGATCGAAAAGGTAGTATCTGATTGCTTTGAGCTTCAAGGATCTTGCCTCGTTTATTTGCAGGCCATCTGGAGGCCACAACTCCTACAAAAAATATATGACATCCTTATACCAGGGACATCGAGCCAACAAGGGTTCTGCTTGAGGGTCTATATCAGACAGTTGATCCTGTTGATTTTCTGAGCATTCATTGATGAAATATACCCCCAAAGATTTGCAATTTGCTTCAGCCAACAACTTAGCTAAACCTTGACCTTTGATTAATTTGGTAGGCCTTATTTTTAAGTCAAACTCAAGGATCTTGGCCATCCACTTACTCCTCCTTTCGTCTATGTCAGGCTGAATAAGAATGTCTTTAACAATGACCGAGGGGACATAGGCAATGATTTTTTACTGCAGAACATAGGTTCTAAAATCTTTGAGAGCCTTTACCAGGGCATAGGCCTGCTTCTCCATAATGTCATACTTGACTTCGGCATCCCTTAGAGCTCTGCTAAAATAGGCAATAGGTTTCTCTAGCCCGGCCTCGTTTGTCTATAATAAAACAACAGCCACTATGTCAGGTGAGGCAAAGGAGAAACTAAGGAAATCCTTTGAGTAATCTGGACTGATAAGCACAGGAGCTTCAATCAAGGCCTTCTTTATCTGCTCAAAGGAACTTCGTGATTCAGAAGTCCACCTCACTTCATTTCCTTTCCTCAACATGGTTGTTATAAGTCTCACCCCTTCAGCAAAGTTAGAAACAAATCTCCTTAGAAAATTAATCTTACCAAGGAAAGATTGGACCTTCTTCCTAGATATTGGGATTGATAAGGCCTGTATTGCTTCAACTCTGCTAGGATCGATCTTGACTCCTTCTGCTAATACTATGTGTCCCAGTAATTTTCCCTCCTTCATGGCGAACAGAGATTTCTTGGGATTTAATGAAATGCCAAAACTCCTGCATTTTAGGAAAACCTTCCTGAGGTGACAACAATGTTATTTATCAGATTTTGAAAAGATGGTTATGTCATCCAGATAGATGACCACAAACTTGTCCTTTTCCCCAATGAAAGCTATGTCCATGGCACATTGAAACATTGCCCCTGCATTCATCAATCCAAAAGGCATTTTAGCATACATGAAGGTGCCCCATGGAGTGGTAAATGTCATCTTTTCCCTATCCTCAGGCAGAACAGAGATTTGATTGTAGCTAGAGAAGCCATCAATAATGGAAATCCTACACGCTCCTGTTACCCTCTGCAATATATGTTCCACTTTTGGTAAGGGGTAATTGTCCTTTCGTGAGCTCCTGTTCAGGTTTCTAAAATCTACACAGAGTCTGATTTCTCCATTCTTCTTCCTTACTAGGACCAAGTTGGCCACCCAATTTGAATATCTCAGTGGCATGATGATCTGGGCCTGTAGCAGCTTCTTCACTTCCCTCTCCATGATAGGCAACAACATAGGATTGATCTGTCTTAGCTTCTGCCTAAATGGATTTACCTCCCTTTTCAACGGGACTTTATGCTCAATGACAGAAGTGTCATATGTTTTTAGATCTTCATAGATCTAGGCAAAAACATTAGTAAATTCCCTCAATAGTTCAGCGTATTCGACCCTCTGCTCCTTTGTCAGACTTCTGGACAATTTGACAAACTTGGGTTCATTCTCATGCCAATGTTGCACTGAGTTGTATCAACATCATCCTCTAAGATTTCCCCTTTTAATGCCACATCATTTCTATCAAAAAGCCCTTCCAAAGGAACCAGTCCCCTTGGAATATGATTGCTGGGCAGTTGCACAATGTTACGCTCTACAATCTTATTCAGAAAATTATCCCCATCAAGCTTTTCTTAAGAGATAGAGTCTTGGTCAATATGCATCTCTAAAAATTCTTCGACAATCTCTAAGAATGTTTTGATCTCAAGATCATCCTCGAGCACCTTCCAATGTTTGACATTGTCAGGTATGGAGGGCCTGTATTTTATTTCCACATCATATCTGAATTTGGGTGGCAAGGGCACTTTGAAATTGCTTGCTGATGTAGCTAAGGAATCTGCCATTGTATTCTTCTCTCTTGGGATGAAAGAAATGTTAAATGATGAGAAGGAACTGTCAATTAAGTCCCATACCTTGTTTCTGTAACTCCTGAGTTGAGGATGCTTAGCCTGATAAGAATTTCAGATCTGCTGGACTACCAATTATGCATCTCCGAACATTGCTACCTCATGAATTCTCATTTCCTTTGCAGCTCTTAATCCTAGAATAAGAGCTTCATATTCTGCCACATTGTTGGTAGCTTCAAATTCTAGCTTGTATGATAGAGATATGGTTTCCTAAGAGGGTAACACAAAAAATACCCCAGCACCAGCGCCTTCCCTGGAAAAGGCTCCATCGAAAAACATTTTCCAGATGGGGGTGATGGAGGGAGGAAATTCATGAGAAGTGGTGGGCTTCTTTCTGAGTTTTAGAGGAGGCTCGGGAGCATTAGTGAGTTGTAGTAAACTGGAACCTAAATCAGTGTCCAGGGAAAAAATGGGATGGTTGGTAGGATTGGCTTCATCACTAATTATATAGGCCAGCTGGGCTTCTCTGTATAATCTCCTATGTTCCCCTCTAAATACTGGAATAGTAGCATAGGTTAGGTCCATCTGTAGAGTTCCCCCCAGTCTTTTTATCCAAGATCTTGATAACAACATACCAAACTTGGGGGGGACATCAACCACTACAACATCCATGACCACACTTTTCATGGGAAATTGAAACAAGGTCACGACCAGGTCTTTGATGACTCCTAGATATTGGACTTTCCTAGAGTCAAAGGAATAGAGGTCATGATAGGGTCTGGTGACTTCTATACCTAATTCTTCCATGAAAATTTTGGGTATGAGGTTGTGGGAAGCCCTTGAATCCATCAAACAGTTGTGCAGCACCTTGTCATGTATATTCAAGGATGTGTAGAAGGGAGGGGATGAATCATTCCTGTCTTCTACCATAGGACCTAGAATAAGTGCAAGCTGTTCATCTTGCAAATTGATGGAGTCTATGGGAAAGCATGAGGCTTTAGACTATAATAGCTCAGAGAAGCATTTTTTGAACTCTTCCTGTTTAATCAATTCGGTGAGGGGCACAGGGATTCTAATTTTCTAAATTTCATGCTCAAAGTTGAAAGAAGATATAAGCTTTCGGATTTCCCTCACTTCAGGAACATGACTCTGGACCATTGGAGGGAGGGGTTGGGCCTTCCTACCTTTGTTGCTGTCACCTACTTCACTAGCAGATTTCTCTATTCTAGGGAACTGTTTAGGAACATTAGGTGCTGCTATCTTTTTCTTGGACCTCAGGTTATACCTGCCTTGGCTGCTACTAGCCTTGTCTCCCTTGCTAAGTTCATTTAGCTGACTGTCCACGAGAGATTCCTCGTATGTTGATTGAGTGAGATGAGGAAAAGGAGGAGCGTCTCCGAAGCAGTGGATTTCAGGATCAAGCCCATCTGTTTCGCCTTCTTCCTCATCGGCCACAAAATTGTTTTGAAAAGGGGCCTAAATTTTCTGGTCTTCTCTATCTCTTCCCCTCTGGTCTCTTTGCATAGTCAGGGGAGCAATATTGTTTTGCCTCCTGAATCCTCCTTTGTTTTCAGCATTTTGAAGACCTTTGTATGCTTGCCTCCCCTCCACCTTCATTCTCTCCATCTCTGCAGACAGAGACTTCACCATCTTGCTCAGTTCATCCACTTGAGGGTGAGGCACCGAGGGGCCAGAAGTTGAGGCTTCAGATCTTCCCTTTCTCCTATCTGTATCAGTCTTGTTTCTTAGCCTATCAGTTGCTAATACGTTAGATTCCACCTCTATGGCCGCATCTTGCATCTGAGCTAGGGAGGTAGCTCTTCTTTCTCTCAATGGAAAATAGAAGTCAGGGTCGAATGCACTAGCCTAAGAAATTTTGGCAGAGGCTTCTGAGGGCTTTATCTCAGCAGGAATCTTATTATACATATTATTGAATCTTTTGGAGAAGTCAGAGACAGACTCTCCTTCCATATTCTTCAAAGACCCAAACTCTGTCATGTAATACATGAAATCCTTCTTATCTCCCCACTGCCTTAGGAAAGTACCATCTAGAGCTTCAATTCTAGCAATAGATCCGGGGGCCAATCCCTTAAACCATTTCCTCACCTCACCATCTAGGCTCTGGATGAAGACTCTCATCCAGACATCTTAATTTTCAATATTCAGGTTGTCTGCATAACTGTAGAAAGCAGCCAGGTGCTCTTCTGTGGTTATGTCCCCTTCACTAGGGGATTTAGGGAGAAGGCTAACGGGCTTAAGTTAGTAGATGCTTCTCTTTGTGTAGAAGTGGCAACAATAACAAGAGGAGGAGTGGTAAATATAGGAGTGAGGCAATCTTCTGTTGTCCTGGGTCTATGCCAAAGTACAGCTTCAGGGGAGAGGGGAGTGACAAGGATTTCTCCCTCCAATCCCAAACCAGGAGGGGAAAATTCAGCAGGAACACTCCCGAAATTTAGGAAATGGGAAACTTCAGAAAAAGATCTGTTAAGAAACTGAGGAGGAGAAAATGGAGTTCCTATAGAAGGAGATTGTGGATTACCTGGTTCGGCGGTGGAATCTTCTCCTTCAGAGGCCTTTCCTTTTCTGAGAACCACCTCCAGATCAGTTTCAGGTGTAGCTAGAGGTAGCTGTGGATGGGACCATGTGTGTCTACCTCTGAAAGCCACAATTAACACGGTAGGTTCACCACAGTGGAGTCGTCACAATGGAGTCGCCAGGTGCACTGTAGCAATCTTCAAAGGCTCTGATACCTGATGCACCTTCAAAATCAAAGGCTCAATGTCGTTCAATCCCAGGGAAAATTTTCAACTTTATCCCTGGCAACGGCGCCAGAAATGTTAGCGTCAGAAGTCACTCCTGGATTGTGAGAGAAGCAGAGCTCAACACCCATCGTTTTTATGTCACGATAAGTTTAATGGATGATCAAATGGTTAGGGGCCCAGGACGAAATCACTCTAACTCAAGGACCAGGTCTGGTATGTAAAGAACAAAGGAGGTCTTGATCTAACTTCAGTCAGTGAGTTGATGTAAAATGAGCAGGTGGAAGACTTGGTGAGAGGAGTGAGAAAAACTACCTCGGGCAACAGGCCTTTCAGCAGTTTGCAGAAGAAAAACTCTAAATGCAAGATCCTCTTGGTTCAGAGTTTCGGGTAACTGAAGGGGTGACTTGACTGGATCCTCCAATTCCAAGTCATTCAGCGTTGATAAAATCACAAGACCGATTAGAAACAATGCAACTGTTACAGTGATCCAACCTACATCATCCTATAACAGCTACAACTTGACTGGATCCTCCAATTCTGAGTTGTTCTAATACAGTATGGACAAAGACATGAAAGGAACTGACATTCATAAGGCAAGAAGTCTCAAGATTCAATGCATAACCAGAATAACTAGTGCTTCATTAAAGATTTTACAATCGAGAGCCTTGCTCAACCATCGATACCTGAAAAATATCAAAACTAAGTACATATACTCCAAAACATTTTCCCAACAGAGGCATCTTAGATTTTCAGGATGGGGCGTCTCTTCAATCAAATATGGCCTATACTCCTCTGTCATACACCATCTTAACTCTGCATGGCTCATGCTAAGGGGTAGTTGAACCCTTAAATGTTGAATTAGTGTGCGCAGACTTCCCTAGTGAGTCGAGGACTCGGCATGGCTTCCATGGAAAAAACCAGTACATAGGACTACCGTGGACGGACTTCCTGTCGAGACCTCCATACCTTGTAATTAATGAGTGAGGCGAGGTTTCAACCATCCCCTCTCTTCTTCATTCATTCCAAGCAGGTATCAGGATCAAGATCAAGTCGAACCGGCACCTGGAGGACATGGTGCCCCCCTTTTGAAGCTCAAATCGGCACCTTTGGCCCCCTTTATACAGCTTTTTCTATTTCCCCAAGTGACCACAGGCTGTGACCCTGCGCTTATCCTCTGGGTGCTTTCGGCGTTTCGGGGTTCGGGGTTTCAAGATGTGAATTGACGAAAATCCCCTCACCTTTTGAACTCTCGAATGCCGAAATACCGATGTGACTAGATCTTGTGCCACATGTCCTTTGGATAGGACGAATGAGATGACATTGGCGGTTTCACTATGAAAATCCCGAAAGGCCCCACCCGTGACTCAGATCTTGCGCCGTGTGTCCTTCTGATGAATGGTCCCGATCCTTTCGGGATTTCTTGTACCGGGGTTCACGATGTGCTTCTTCCTCAAATTTCCGATTGACCAAACTGTGAAAGCACAGATGTGCGCCCTGTGCCCTTTAGATGAACGACTGTGATGACTTTGTCAATTAAAGGGGGGCTACCTCCATTCCCAATCTTGCTTGACGTGACCTGGCGCTAGGACCGTGGGCTCATCTTCAAAGGTGCCTTTGGCATTTCTCATTTCGACAATTTCAGCTGCAGTGGAGGGGAGATCCCCTGTCTCCCGAAATGCCGATCCCTGTAATGCCAATTGGCTGCCACCTGCCCCAACTGGATCCGACGGCCCAGACTTTGTCTTGAAATATAGGTGCTATCTCTTATGCTATATCTCAGGAAACTTGGTAGCCCTGAAATCCTGGTGCCCATCGATTCTTCTCTATAGATGGATCTTAGCCGTCGACAACAAAACTTGGCCCGCTCGCTTGACTTGTAGCTCGAAATGAGATTTTTCCATGTTGTGCTTGGGCGCTCCTCATGCAACCTACAGACCTAGCTACTCTTGTGCCCAAGACGAAAATTGTCATTAACAGGATCAAACAATATGAAGAGATCAAAGCTCGAAATCAAATGCACAAGCTCAAGGTGAGAAGCCTCAGTAGCCGTCCGATCAAGAAATTGACCGTGTTGATCATCTAATATTATGGACGTCGGTCATATGAGTGATCGTGGGCTTGAGTACCATTGGAGGATCGTGACCATCGGATCTACAAGCAATATCAACAAAAGGGATGAATTGCAGAGAGTGAAAGAAGAATTAAACAACTCACTAGTTCTAATCCCGCAATTGGTCTAGATCGTCAGATCTCATAAACCCAAATATTAACGATTGTGGTTGATCTAACAAATGATCATATTAATTCGGATTAATTTGTGACTATCGGATGCGCAATCGCTAGATCAATGGCAGTGATAGATTGCGGAGATCGAAAGGAGAATTAAATATCATGCTATTTCCAATCCTGTAATTAGTCAGGAGCTTCAGATCTTATAGCCTCAAAGATCAACGATTGTGGTTGACTCACCAACAACTCACAACTTTAAATTTTGGAGTTTTGGTGACGAGTTAAATCACTTGCAAGTTGTCGTTCTACAACCATCCTTGATCGTAGATCTGCTTCGAGAATTTTCATAATCGTTGGATCATTTTAAAGTGGAAGGATAGGATAAGCGGGGCTAAAGGGTTGAGAATTTGATTATCTGAATACCCATCAACTGCTGGATCACTTTTGAGTGGAAGGACATGATAAGATGAAAAATCTGAGATCTCAATTATCCGAATACCCGTCAGTTGTCGGATCAAATTAAGTGGAAGGACAGGATAAGTTGAAAGATATGAGATCTCAATTATCTAAATTTTCATCAGCCATTGGATCCTTAAGTGAAAAGATAAGGTAAGCAAGGGCTGAGATCTGAGATCTTGATTACCCGAATTCCCGTCAGCCATCAGATCACTTTAAAGTGGAAGGATAGGATAATCAAAGAATGAGATCTCAATTACCCGAATACCTGAGAGCCGTTGGATTTAAACCAAGGCAAAGAAACATCATAGACAGATCGAGCCATCGATATAATATCATGATCAAATGAACATAATTTGTTTTGGGTCTAAATATGTGAGGAGGTTATGCTTCGAAAAATCTCACTTCGTGAATTTTCAGTTTGATATTTGAAATTCCCGAAGCTCGAAGAGCCGAAGTCACTCTCAACCGTCGATCTAAGATACCCTTCAGATGCTACTCTGACCATTAGATCAAGGAGATGAAGATGTGTCACATCATGATATATGCGTTAGCAAACCATGCCAACATGGACATGTGGCAGACTACGTCAGCATGAACATGTGGTAGACCACGTCAGCAAGGACATGTGACAAACCACATCAACAAGTACACGTGGCACGGTCAAATAATGACAAGTGTCAAGATGAAATTGAATTTTTAGGTACGTGTAAATCACAAATCTGAGTGACACATGGAAGCTACTCAGATCATGCCATGTCATCAAGTAACATAAGTAAGTTACGTCACTCCAAGAGTTTTACCACCAGCACTTGCCCAAAGTCTCGAAGTCCCGAAGTGGACACGAGACGTCCGATCTGAAGATCACTTCGGGAGAATTCTCGACCATCGATCTACTATAGTGGAAGGATAGTGTAAGTGGAAGTATTAACTAACTGCAAGTGATCTCCACCACTTATGACTTACTTAACAGGTGATCACTCCAGAGGAAAATGGAGCAGCGTTTATTCGAAACCTCCGAAGTCCCGAATGCCAAAGTCCTAAAGTGGACATGGGTCATTCGATCTGAAGAATACTTCGGGTGTACAATCAACCATTGATCATATAACAATATAAGGATCAAATATGACCATTGATCTTTTTCCATGAAATCAACAGTCTGATCTAATTCGAAAGTTTGAAAAGTTTAAATCCCGAAGTCCTGAATGACGAAGTTCCGACAGTCGCCCATCTCATCAGGAGATTGAATCATGACCATTGAATTGATAAGCGCTCAAGCACTCGTCTCTCCTAATGTCTGAATAACACCATTGGTCATATGGTAAAGAGATTTAAAAGGAAGAATGTAATGTGTCACTTAAATTCATAAGCATGTGGTTCTATGCCAGTAATCATATGAACATGGTTTGAAGGAAGCGTCGATTTCTTTAATCACAGAGATGAAGGAAATCGATCTATACCTATGAACGATTTATGAAATTAAAGAGGATGCCAGGTGTAAAAGTTGAAGACCCGGAATAATGATCTTTGGTGGTCCCAAAAGTTGTTGTAAATGAACAAGTTAGTTATAACTTGTTGCACAAGTCGGCCCAATAACTTAAACAAGTTTTGAGCATAAACAAGTATAAATACAACCATGATTGGTTCACTTGGAGATGTGGCTTGTGGAGCAAATGAGGTGGATCTAGACCTAAGGTCTGTGTGAATATCAAAGAGATGAAGAAGTGAAGAAGGCGCAAATATATCAGAGGAAAGATACAGTGAAGAATGTGAAGATTTCAGAGAGAAGATGAAGTGTGGTGATGAGTGTTTATGGTATACCTCTGATCATGAAATAGAGTTGATTCTATAATGGATCACTTCTACTAGAGTCGTTTGAACTACTATATGAACTCTAGTTGGATAGACTGTGTTCTATCAACAGGATGGGTCTTGTGGCAAGTTGGGTCTTACTTGAGAGTTGGTACTCTCTTGAGATTTGGTGCTCTCCTAGGAGTTGGTGCTCCTTACTTCAGTTGGTGTTGAAAAAAAATAGTTGGTGATGGGAAAATACTTATTACTATATTCACATATATACATATAAATTATACAAACATCTGATACAAACATCTGGTATCTCTTGTGTCCATTGTGATTATGATTTGATTGTTTTGAATCTGTACAATTATGTTTTAACTACTAACTTGCAAGAAGAAAAGTTATAAAAGTTCACACACTAATTCACCCCCCCCTCTTAGTGTGGGTGATGTGTTCAAGAATTGGTATCAGATCAAGTTCCTTCAACACACTTTTAAACACCGGAAGGTAGATTCTTAAGAAAAGGGTGGACAAATGTCTCTCTCGGCAATTGAAGCTCCCTTTTTGATGGAACAGATTATTCCTCATGGAGAGAAAATATGAAACAATATTTGAAGTCAAAAGGATCTGAAGATTGGAATTCAGTAGTAAGCAAGCCCTAGGAATTATATACATCAAAGAATCTATCCAAGATTGCAGTCCAAAGAAGAGCAAGGAAGAACAATGAAGTGGCATTGAAGATTCTTCTCAATGGATTATCAGATACAGTCAAGGCAAGCATAGGACTATGCACATCCGCCAAGGACTTATGTCTGAAGTTAGAAAATATGTATCATATCAAAAGTGAATACATAGAAGACATTCCTATCAAGGATGAAGATGAAGACTCAACTATCAATAAAGGTAAAGACTCTCCACAATATTTCGATTGCAATAATGTTGATATTGAATCCTCCCCTGCAAGTAAAGAAGAAGACTCGGATACAATAAAAGAATGTTATGTTAGCATTTATCCTATGGAGGAAGTAGAAGAAGAACTATCAAAGGCCAAACAAAAGGTTGATTGGAGTCTCTGTGAATACCACTATGACCATAATGATTCAGACTACAACTATCTTCATGACTACACTAAAGAATTTGTTGAAAAGAGTCAAAAGCATATCTTGGAAATAAAGGAAATGATCAAAGACAATGAAAAGATAATATATGAGCAGGATAACCAGTTAGAAGAAAAAGAAGAGGAGATCGAGAAGTTGAAGAAAGAAATTAGTCAAGTAAAAGAAAAGGAAAAGGAAGATGATGAGATTAGAAATCAAAGGCATATCCTGGAAATAAAATAAAAGCTCAAAGACAATGAAGAAATCATATATGAGCAAAAAATTCAGTTAGAAAACAAATAAGAAGAGATCAAAGGATTGAAAACAAAAGTTATTGATCTAACAAAAGAAAAGGAAGAGGAGATCGAGAGACTGAAAAATGAAATCAATCAAGCAAAAGAAGAAAATAAGGAAGATGATGAACCAAGAAAAAACCTTGCAGAACTAAAAGAACTAAGGGAAAGTTATGTCAATCTTAAAATCCAACTTGAAGAAGCCAAAAGAAGGGAGGAGGTAGTGAGGAACCAATTTAACAAAAAGGAAGAGTCATGTCATAAGATGGAAGAAGAAACTGTGAATCTTAGAAATAAGGTTGAGAAGTCTAGCACCCAAATCAAGTTCTTGAATAGATCCATGAAGCTTGATAAGATCTTGGATAGTCAGAGATCACCAAATGACAAATCTGGTCTTGGATACAACAAGGAAGAAATCAATACTCCTAAGAAACCTGATGCATGTCCTTAATTTGTAAAGGGTGAAGATAGGTCTAATGCAATTCCTTCATTTGTAAAGGATGAAAACAGGTCTGAAACATGTCCTTCATTTGTAAAGGATGAAGACAGGTCTGACACAACTCCTTAATTTATAAAAGGTGAAAGCAGGTATGACTCAGGTTCTTCACGTTCAAGAAATAAAAGCAACACTACAAAATTTAGAAGATCAAATCAAGGAAGACATCCAAAAGATACTCATACACGTCAAACAAAGTTTAGAAGAGAGACACCTTCATGGATGAATCAAGGAAGGTATGAGAGTGTTTTAAACGGTTATTGTTTTTCTTGTAATGAATATGGTCATAAAGCCTTGGATTGTAGGCATCATGGATGAAAACAATTTGGTAGGTTCAACAATAGTATAAGATGTTGGAACGATAGTATAAGGTTCAACACATTGTTACACTATGATATGCTATAGTTGTGGTGGATATGGCCACAAATCCCATAACTATTGGAACTCAAGAAAACAATTAATGAGAAATGATTCATACAATACGACAAAAAGAGTAAATGAAACATGGAATAAAAATGAAGTTGCAATAATAGAAGATCAAAGAACAAGGTTCAAGAAATCAGGACACTCACAGACGTGGATAACAAAGACTGAACAAGTGAATAAGAGTGAAGTTAATTGTTGCAAAAATAATTGCAGTCATGTGACAAGCATAGTATAAACTTTCTTAGACAAATTTAGAGCAATGTACAGTAAAGAAGCATCTTGGATAAAGATGGATGCATCTTGTTAGAGATTGATGAGAATCAATGATCAGATCCAAGGGTTGTTTGAATAATATGAGATACAATTGCGCAGTGTTCCAGTAGGACAACGACATCTGCAGAAGCATCATTCTAATGTACAAAATGATGTACATTGCATCCTGTAGAGATAACAAGAAGAGAGGCCTTGTCAAAAAGAGATACCCTTTTAGAAACAAAGGTCGAGAACAGTCAGAAGTAGAGAGAGAAGAGTGACAGGGGGAGTCATTCAGTTATGACAAGAAAAGGATGATTGTAGGAAGAGTTACCCAAGTTCAGATTCTAGTCAGTAACATACAGAGCTTCACCACAAGAGGAAAAACCCTTTGCCATTGATGTCAAAGGGGGAGAGTAAAGTAACTTCATAGGAGTAAAGAATCATCACAGGGGGAGTTTTGTATATGAAGTTAGTGTGTTTCCCTCAATGAAAAAGGGGGAGATTGTTGGACATATTGTCATTGATGTCAATAGTCGATGTGATGATTTATTGTTATGATGAATTATCATTGTGATTTACCATAGATAAGATTGTCATTGACATAAAAAATATATCAGTTAGCAGAAAATGTCAAACAGTATGCAGAGATCAAAAGTGTAAGCTCAGGAGGAGGAGCGAATAGTATGTAGAGATCAAAGCTCGGAATCGAAAGCATAAGCTCAGGAGAAGGAGAAAACAATATGCATAGATCAAAGCTTGAAATTAAAAGCATAAGCTCATGGTGAGAAGCCTCAACAACCATCCGATCAAGAAATTGACTGTGTTGATCATCTAATATTAAGAACGTCGATCATATGAGTGATCATGGGCTTGAGGACCGTTGGAGGATCGTGACCATGAGATCTGCAAGCCAGATCAATGACAGGGATGAATTATAGAGAGCGAAAGAAGAATTAAACAACTTGCTAGTTCTAATCCCACAATTGGTCTAGATATTCAGATCTCATAAATCCAAATATCGATGATTGTGGTTGATCTAACAAATGATCAGATTAAGTCGGATTAAGTCGTGATCATTGGATGCGCAATCGCCAAATCAACAGCAGGGATAGATTGTGGATATCGAAAGGAGAATTAAATATCGTTCTATTTCCAATCCCGCAATTAGTTAGGACCGTCAGATCTTATATCCTCGAAGATCGACGATTGTGGTTGACTCACCAACAATGCACAACTTCAAATTCCAGAGTTTTGGTGACGATTTAAATCACTCGCAAGTTGTGGTTCTACAACCATCCTTGATCATAGATCTACTTCGAGAGTCTTCATACATTGGATCATTTTAAAGTGGAAATATAGGATAAGAGAGGCTAAAGGGTTGAGAATTTGATTATTTGAATACCCATCAACCGTTGGATCAATTTTGAGTGGAAGGATAGGATAAACTGAAAAATATGAGATCTCAATTATCCGAATACCCGTCAGTCGTCAGATCAAATTAAGTGGAAGGACAGGATAAGTTGAAAGATATGAGATCTCAATTATCTGAATTTTCGTTAGTCGTTGGATCCTTAAGTGAAAAGATAAGGTAAGAAAGCGTTGAGATCTGAGATCTCGATTACCTGAATTCTCGTCAGTCGCCGGATCACTTTAAAGTGGAAGGATGGGATCTCGATTACCCAAATACCTGAGAGTCATTGGATTTAAACCAAGGAAAAGAAGCATCACAGACAGATCGATCCGTCGATCTAATATCATAATAAAATGAACATCATTTGTTTCGGGTCTAAATATGTGAGGAGGTTATGCTCTGGAAAATCTCACTTTGAGAATTTACAGTTTGAGATTTGAAATTCCTAAAGCCCGGAGAGCTGAAGTCACTCTCATCCATCGATCTGAGATACCCTTCGGATGCTACTCTAACTGTTAGATCAAGGATATGAATATGTGTCACATCGGGAGATCTACGTCATCAGACCACGTTGGCATGGACATGTGGCAGACCACGTTAGCATGGACATGTGGCAGACCACGTCAGCAAGGACATGTGACAAACCACGTCGACAAGGACATGTGGCATAGTCAAATAATGACAAGTGTCAAGATAAAATCAACATTTCAGGTACGTGTAAATCATGAATCTCAGTGACACGTGGTAGCAACTTGGCTCATGCCATGTCATCAAGTGATGTAAGTAAGTTACGTCACTTCGGGAGTTTTACTTCAGGAGTTTTACCACCAGCACTTGCCCAAAGTCCTGAAGTCCCTAATGTTGAAGTCCCGAAGTGGACACAAGACATCCTATCTGAAGATCACTTCTGGAGAATTCTCGATCGTCGATCTACTACAGTGGAAGGATAGTGTAAGTGGAAGTATTAACTGACTGCAAGTGGTCTCCACCACTTATGACTTACTCAAGAGGTGATCACTCTGGAGGAAAATGGAGCAGTGTTTATTCAAAACCTCCGAAGTCCGGAATGCCTAAGTCCCAAAGTGGACATGGGTCATCCGATTTGAATAATACTTCGGGAGTACACTCAACCGTTGATCATATAACAATATAAGGATCGAATATGACCATTGATCTGGTTCTGTGAAATAAACCGTCCGATCTGATTTGAAGGTTTGAAAAGTTGAAATCCTAAAGTCCCAAATGACGAAGTTATGACAGTCGTCCATCTCATTGGGAGATTGAATCGTGACCATTGAATTGATAAGTGCTCAAGCGCTCGTCTCGCCTAACGTCTGAATAACTCCATTGGTCATATGGTAAAGATATTTAAAAGGAAGAATGTAATGCGTCGCTTAAATTGACAAGCCTGTGGTTCTACGCCAGTAATCATATGAACATGGTTTGAAGGAAGCGTCAATTTATGTAATCATAGAGACAAAGGAAATCAATCCATACCTCTGATTGATTTATGAAAGTAAAGGGGATGACATGTGTAAAATTTGAAGACCCGGAATAATGATCTCTGGTGGTCCCAAAAGTTGTTGTAAATGAACAAGTTAGTTATAACTTGTTGCACAAGTCAACCCAATAACTTAAACAAGTTTTGAGCATAAACAAGTATAAATACAACCATGATTGGTTCACTTGGAGATGCAGATTGTGGAGAGAATGAGGCGGATTTGGACCTGAGGTCCTTGCGAATATCAAAGAGATGAATAAGTGAAGAAGGTGTGAATATATCAGAGGAAAGATAAAGTGAAGAAGGCATGAATTTCAGAGAGAATATGAATTGCGGTGACGAGCATTTATGGTATACCTCTGACAATGAAATAGAGTTGATTCTATAATGCATCACTGCTAGTAGAGTCGGTTGAACTACTATATGAACTCTAGTTGGATAGGTTGTGTTCTATCAGCAAGCTGGGTCTTGTGGAAAGTTGGGTCTTACTTGAGACTTGGTTCTCTCTTGAGAGTTGGTGCTCTCCTAGGAGTTGGTGCTGAAACAAAATAGTTGGTGCTGGGAAAATCCTTATTACTATATTCACATATATACATATCAATTATACAAAATATTATACAAACATCTGGTATATCTTGTGTCCATTGTGATTATGATTTGATTGTTCTGAATCTGTACACTTATGTTTTAAATGCTAAATTTCAAGAAGGAAAGTTATAAAATTCCACACCGCCCCCCTCTTAGTGTGGGTGATGTGTTCAAGAATTTTATGGCAAGGATCCAATCACATGGATACTTCAGATGGAGAAGTTTGTTTATCTACATGATGTGCCACACACACAAAAGGTACGAATTGATACTTTATATTTAGAACCCAATCAAATTGTGTGGTATCTATGGCTTTGTTCTTGCAAATCACTTGTCACTTGGACAATTTTCACGAAAGAAATGATAGCACACTATGAGGATACAAGGAGAAATACCTCCTTCAACGAATTGATAAATCTCAAGCAAAAGGGTTCAGCTGCAGAGCACATTGAGAACTTCCAAAGATTGAATATAAAGGTAATGGATATTCCAGATGAGCACCTGATTGATGTATTCATAGGAGATTTAAAGGATAACATTCAACATGAGGTTCACCTTTGGGAACCCAAATAATTGGAGAATGTGTTTAGGGTGTCGAGAAATGTTGAAAGTAAAAATATGGCTATGGCTATGGCTACTAGAAGGACCACTCCTTACATCTATTGAGAGAATATTGTTCATTATTCTAAACCACCTCAACCTAAAAGTTTGACATCTCAAAAATTGGAGGAAAGAAAAGAAAAAAATGTATGATTTAATTGTGATACAAGTACAGTAAGGGACATATGTGTGGTGAGAAGAAATTATTCTACATAGATAGTGAAGAGGAATAAGAAGAAGAACAAGAACCATCTCAAGATGAAAACGTAGAATATGTTTCTTCTGAAGAGTTGAATCCCACCATATCATGTAATGCCTTGGCTGGAATTAGCACTCCTCAAACCCTCAAGGTCGAAGGATATATCAAAAATAAAAAGGTAATAGTCCTAATTGATTATGGTATTACTCATAATTTCATTCACTATAAATTAACCAAATCTCTAAATTTCTTTATATATCCAGTTCTAGAGTTTCAAGTAATGATTGCAAATGGAGGAACTATCAATTGCTCAGGAAAATTCCATAAGATCAATCTTACTATGGGGGAATATGTAATGAATAGTCTAATGATTTATATACCCATGGGTGGTGTTGATGTCGTACTAGGAGTCCAATGGTTACAATCATTGGGAACAATGGATTTTAATTTTCAAGAACTTTTCATGAAATTTTAATTGGAAGGAAAGGAAATTGAGTTAAGGGGTGTCACAGGGAAACCGAGTAAGGTGATAAGCTCTAATGGCATGACAAAATTATTGAAAAAGGGGCATTAAGGTGTAATTGTACAACTATGTTCACTAGATGTTCAAACATTTAAGCCATATATTTCCTATATCTCCAAGGGATCATTGATAATAATTCCAAAGTATTTGAAGATATTCCCAGAGGTATTCCACCCACTCACAATCATGATCATGCTATTCACCTAATTCCTGGGAGTGTTCCTCCTAACATTAGGCCTTACAAATAACCTTATGCCCGGAAGAGTGAAATTCAATGTATGGTTAAAGAAATGTTAGAGGCTATCATTATTAGACCTAGCCAAAGTTCTTACTCTGCACCGGTGGTAATGGTACTCAACAAAGAGGGCTCATTCTGTATGTGTCTAGATTATAGAGAGATCAAAAATATCACCATTAAATATAAGTTTCCCATTCCCTTCATTTATGAATTGTTAGATTAACTACATGGAGTAATCTACTTCACAAATTTGAATCTTTGTTCAGGGTATCATCATATTAGAATGAAGGAAGCAAATATCCCAAAAACAACATTCTAAACTCATGAAGACCATTATGAATTTTTGGTCATGCCTTTTGGCCTTACGAATTCACATTTCACATTCCAAGGGTTGATGATTTCCATTTTCAAGCCCTTCCTTTGAAAATTTGTGTTAGTATTTTTTGATGATATACTAATCTATAGAAAGTCTTTGGAGGATCATGTTCGACACATTGAAAAGGTGCTACAACTACTAAAGGAGCAAGAACTATATGCCAAACCATCCAAAAATTTCTTTGGGGTGAAGGAGGTAGATAATTTGGGTCATATTGTATCTCATGAAGGTGTCAAGGTAGACCATAAAAAGATTAAGGCCATGATGGATTGGTCAATTCCCAAAACATTGAAGAATATTAGAGGATTTTTGGGTTTTACAAGTTACTACTGCAAGTTTGTTCGGAAATATGGAAGATTAGAAGCACCTTTAACAACATTAACTAAGAAGGATGCATTTTCATGGACTCCAGAGGAAACACAATATTTTGAACAACTTAAAGACACGATGTGCAAAGCTCCTGTCTTGACCACACTAGACTTCACAAAAACCTTCATTGTGGAACGTTATGCCTCGATAAATGGCATTGGTGTTATTCTAATGAAAGAAGGAAGGCCCCTTACTTTTGAAATTCAGCCACTCAAGGGAAAGGAATTACATAAACCCATTTATGAGAAGGAAATGATGGCAATACTACATGCATTAAAGAAAATGGAACCCTTACCTAATAGGTAGGCACTTCAAGGTAAAACAATATCATGAAAGTCTTAAATACTTCTTGGAACAAAGACTATCTTCAAAAGAACAACAAAAATGGGTGAACAAGATGTTGGGTTATGATTTTGAAATCATCTACAAAAACGGGAAGAAAAATGTTGTGGCAGATGCACTCTCAAGAAATGATGAAGATGTTGAGGCCTTTCTCTATGCTATCTTGATCATACAACCTGATTGGATAACAAAAGCAAGGGATGAATGGAAGAATGATGAAAAACTATGGACTTTCATTCAAAGGCTGCATTAGGATTCAATGCATCAGATACATTTACATTTACAGAGATCCCATCTTCACTGGATATTTTTGGAAAAAAGTATTTTCTTGTTTGGGTACTCAATTGGCTCATAGCTCATCTTATCATCCTCAATCTAATGGACAAACTAAGATAGTGAACAAATGCCTGGAAGGATACCTCCATTGCTTTGCCTCTAATAAAAAAACACAATAGTTCAAGTGGTTACCCTTGGCATAATGGTGGTATAACACTTCCTTTCATACAAAAACAAAAATGACACCATTTGTGTCGCTCTATGGATATCACCCACCGCCGATCACTTCTTCTCTAAAATAAAAATCTAAGGTTCAAGCAGTGGAAGATCACATCGAGCATTAACAACAAGTTTTCCAACTCTTAAAGGACAACTTGACCATGGCATAGAATCACATGAAACAACAAGCAGATCAACATCGTAGTGAAAGAAGTTTTGATGTAGGGGATTGGGTATTTTTAAGATTACAACCATACAAACAGATGTCCCTCAAGCAAGCTAAGAAGGATAATAAATTATCACCAAAGTATTATGGCCCTCATAAGTTGCTGGAAATGATTGGTACTATGGCATACAAATTGGAGTTGCATGCATCTTCACGAGTACACCCAATTTTCCATGTTTCATGCTTAAAGAAGGTTATAGGTGACAAGATCATTGTTCAAACTATATTTCCAAAACTTGACAAGGAAGGGAAAATCATATTGGAGCCTGAAGCTATCACCAACACAAGAATTCACCAGCTAAGGAATAGATATATTTTAGAGTATTTCATTAAGTGGAAGAAACTACCTACTAAAAATTTCACTTGGGAAGATGAGTCTTTTATACAGAAGCATGCAAAATTACTCAAGTGTTGCAAACAAAAATTGTCTAAAGGGGAGGGGAATGTTAATCCCTAAATAGTGGCACATTACCCCTTAATTGGGGCATATTACATTAGTATTGTTATTTTATTTATGTTGACTTGGGTCCATTAGTTGTAATTGTACCTCCTAGTCTCCTATATATACCAAGGAGACCTTTTCATCTGGAATCATCTTGTACTTTTGAATTTATGTGGTATATAAGGAGGTTTCCCCATCGAAGAGGCTTATTATCTGAAATTATCTCTTTGCCAAGGTGTGGAGTACTTATTCTAATTTTTTTATGCTATTTGGATATTTGTTTCCTAACATTGTTGGAGTTCCTCCTTGAAGTGCATGTTGACCCTAAATTTTTTTGTTTATGTGTGCTCATACAAACAAAAGTGAAAGTTTTTGGGAAAAAAAATCTCAATAAGAAATGGGGTTTGATCTTGGTTAGATTGTTAGGAAAATGTAGGACACTTCTACACTAATCTTAGTAGAAGAGAAGAAGAATTTAATCAAGAACACATATGACACAAGAAATCACACAATACACCAAGATTTTACCCTAGAAACCCTTAACCGAGAAAACCAACATTCATTTGAGAGTTCTTCTCTCTTGTTGTCTTATTCAATAAAAATAAAAGGTTACATGTCTAACCTTGGTCCACACCTAAGACACAATCAACATCATACCCTCTTGCACAGGAAAGAACAACCCTGTAGCCAATTTGACTTACATATGCATGACCAACAACCTATACTTACACATGGATTAACTTGCAAAAGTGCATTCTATGATCACCTTACAACAATAGCCTTTACGGCCTTACAACATGCCTCTTTATAGGCTTTACAATAGGAAAACCCTAAATATTGGTGCCCAAAATATGGTTGCAGATCCATGCATATCATTGGCTATGAATCCTGCAAATCCTGGGATTCTGTTACATTTGACTCCAAGTTGGGTTTACCAGTCAATTACCAATTAGAATTCATTCGATCTCTAGTTGGTCGTCTCACGCCCACACTTCGACCTCTTTTCGGTTGAATTTTCATCGATATCTTTGACTTCGAATTTACCCTGTCAACTTCCTCGACCTTCGTCTTGTTGTCGATCTACCTCAACTTCAACCTGTTGTCGATCCACCTCGACTTCGACCATCAATTGATTCACCTTGACTAGACTTTCACTACAAATAATATAACAACCCAACATTCTCCCACTTTTTGTCTTCTTTTATGAAACGGGAGATTCCTGAACTTTCTCTCATAAACCCCGGACAACAATACCCATTTCCTCTCTGCACCAAGAGAAATTCACAGCACTCACAGACTTGGTCAACGAGTCTGTTATGTTTTCCAATGTGTCTACTTTCTCCAGTAGTACCTTGTTACTTTCCACCATGTCTATTACGAAATGGTATTGTACATCAATGTGCTTGGTATTTCAATGATAAGAAGGGTTCTTTGCCATAAATATTTTGATTTGGATGTCGCAACTTACCTTCATAGCTCTATGCTCAAACCCTATTCTTGAACACAACCTTTGAATCCATACCGCTTCTTTGCTTCCATGAGTGGCCTCCATGTATTCAACCTTTTTTTCCGACATGGCTATGAATTCTTGTTGCTTACTCATCCAGCATATTTCTCCACTGAACATTGTGAAGACATATCCAGTGGTCAACCTCCGTCAATCCAGATCTCCATTCGGTGTAAAAAAATCCATGTACATCTAATTTACCACTGTCACCTCTAGATCTTCCTTGGTAGCATATAGCATAGTACTTTTTTCCACACATGTACCTGGATACGCTCTTCACATTTGTCCAATGCTCCTTTCCAAGTGTCGACATGTACCTTCTCAACACTCCCATTACATGGGAAATGTCTGGTCGAGTTCAGACCATCACATACATTAGACTACCAACATCACTTGCATAGGGAACATGTGCCATGTCCTCTATTGCTTCCTATGTATTTGGACACTGTTAAACAATAAGCCTTACTCCCACTAGAATTGTCACCTTAACCAGTTTGCAATATTGCATGTCGAATCATTTCAGAACTGTTTCAATATACTTTATCTGATTCAACCAGATATTTGTAGCAGATCGATCTCTCTTAATCTCCATTCCTAGAATGAAGTTATATGCACCGAGATCCTTCATGTCAAACTCGGAGGATATTTGTTTCTTCACCTCCTTTATTACATCCATGTTGTTCCCAATCAACAACATATCATCGACATATACAGATACATATATGAAATACCCACCTTCTTCCTTGGAATATATGTAGTGATCAACTTTTCTTCTCACAAATCCCAAACTAAGGATGTATGTGTTAAAATTATGGTACCACATCCTTGGCGATTTCTTTAGACCATAAAGGGATCTTTTGAGTTTGCACACCAACTCTTGCTTGCCCTTTACTACAAATCCTTCAGGATGTTTCATGTATATTTCTTCTTCTAGGTCTGGATGTAGGAACATTGTATTCACATTCATATGTTCTATCTCCAGACCGAATGCGGCAGCCAGAAACATTAGTACTCTAATGGAAGTTAATTTTTCAACAGGGGAAAAAATATCACCGAAGTCAACTCCCTCGACTTGGGAGTATCCTTTCGCTACCAGTTGAGCTTTGAACTTCTCAACTTGTCCTGCAACATTCATATTCTTCTTGAATACCCACTTGCTACTGACGAGCTTCCTTCCACTAGGTAACTTGAGTATATCCCATGTCTCATTCATGTACAAGGATTCCATCTCTTTGACCATGGCATCCTTCCAGAGTTTACCCTCTATCGATTTGACTGCCTCAACGACCAACTTGGCCTCATCGTCGATGGAAGTTAACATGAATGCGGAATGGAATTCAGGTGGAATGTACCTTTCAACTGGTTTTCTTATTCTTTCTTACGTTCTTACCACCAGATTCTGTTGTTCCACCTCTTCCTTAGATTTAGTCGACTCATCTAAATCATATTATTCGTTCCTTAGTTCAAACTGTATCGTATCAGGATTATTCTCGGTCTGAACACCTTCCCCGGGCTCATATTTACCTCTGAATTCTCTGAAGACCACATATCGATTGTACATTGTTCTCGTTGATGTAGGATCCTAGAGCTTATATCCTTTCATCCCTTCTTTTTTTTCGATGAAAATACATTTGACTTCCATCTTGTACAGCTTGTTCCTCTTTTCCTTGGGAACATGCACAAATGCATCATAGCCAAATATTTTGATATGTGCCACCAAAGGATTCTTACCTGACCATACCTCATTTGGAGTCATGTCAACCAGCGTCGATGAATGAGACATATTCACCAGATATCTTGCAGTCTCGACTGCCTCTTCCCATAATTCTTGTGTGATCCCAACACCACTAAGCATGCTCCTTACCTTATCCATCAACATTTTGTTCATTCTCTCGGCAACTCCATTTTGTTGTGGGGTATATGGTGTGGTATTTTGGTGTGTTATTCCACATTTCTTACATAACTGATCAAATTCATTTACATAGAATTCACCACCATTGTCAGTCCACAACACTTTAATCCTCTTCTCTGTCTTGTTTTACACAAGAGATTTAAACTCCTTAAATATCTTGAAAACCTCTGATTTCTTCCTCAAGAAATATATCCATGTCTTCCTAGAGAAATAATTTATGAAGGAGACATAATATAGGGATCCACCAAGTAAAGGCACTATAATCGGGCCAAACACATCACTATGCACCAACTATAGCATCCCATTTTCCCTTATCCTTCCATATGTGAACCTCACCTGAAAACCACATTCATGAAAACCTTCAACCATACCTTTGCTTTGCATACCTTGAAGTCCTTTTTCTCCAATGTGTCCCATCTTCTCGTGCCATATCCTGTTTGGGTCAACTTCATCATGTCTTGTTGAGTCGATTTGAACTGACTTAGCTCAAGTAGATTCAGGTTGTGTCAACATCGAGTCAATTCGAATCACAGTCGAGTCGATTTCAGGAGCAACAATGTTGTTGCATTCAGTCAAGTCAACATTCCCTAACATCGTGTATAGGGTACCAATATGAAATCCTTTCATTAATACCATCACACCTCTGACCATCCTGCACGAATCCTTCTGAAACAGAGTATGCACTCCTGCATCACTCATCTTGCTGATAGATATCATGTTTCTTTCCAAAATTAGAATGTGTAGCACACCTGAAAGGGTTATTTTTCTCCCATCCTATAGTGTCATTTAGACTCTTCCCCATCCAAAAATTATGGTTGTCAAGTCGTTCCCCAAGAACACAACACCCCCATCATATCCTTCACAAAACCATTATTTATCTGGTTTCATATGATAGGATGCTCCTGAGTCAATCAACCAAACATCTTGACCTGATTGTGTATTGGTCGACACCAGGTACAATCACCTCCCTTCTCCAAGGTCATCTTTCTCTCAGTGGACTGCTTCTCGTCGGATCCATCACTGACTTATGTTGCCTTCGACTTACAATCCTTTTTATAATTCCCATATTTACCACATTTCTAGCATCTTTGCGCCGACTGAACCGGGGATTTAAATCTACCCTTTGACTTGAACTTTCTAGCAGAGAATCTTCCTTTATCGTTGTCTACTGATCAACGTCTCAATACCAAAGAAGATTTGGTCGATCCTTCCATGCTATTTCTTCTCATTTATTCCAACAGCAAAGAAGCAACCACGTCCTCTAGTGCTAGTGTGATTGTATTACTCCCAATAGCCACAAATAAGCTATCCCAGGAGTCTGGAAAATAACATAATAGGATGATACACTTCTTCTCATCAGTGATCTTTATATCCACAAACAATAACTTGCTTAACACTGTATTACACGCATTTAGATGCTCAGACACTGAATTGCCATAACTCATCCTCAAAAGATACATTTTATTTATGAGAAACAACTTATTTACCAGAGATTTCGACTGGTATAAGCTTCCCAGATTGTCCCATAATTTCTTGGTTGAATCTTCACCTGAGACATTCAACAACATTGAATCTGCAAGACAAATCTGTATCGTAATTTTTTATTTTCTTTCAAATTTCTCCCATTCTTCCGTCGATATGTCTGTCGACTGGGTACCTGGACAGACCACTGTCCATTCTTCTCAATCTACAAGAAGATCTTCCATTTTAAGATTCCAAAGCTCAAAATTCCGGACATTGAATCTTTCTATCTCTATTCGGGAAATGCTCGCCATTCTTTACCACAATCTTTAAAACAATTTATGACTAACGACTCTTACTATAACTAGGGTTTAGTTCTTAGATTCAAGATTGGCAAATCAAGATCTGATATACTTGCCAAAGCATTGCACTGCTCTGATAACTCACTTGTCAGAGAATACCTATGCTCTGATACCACATTTCAGGAAAACTCATGACACTTCCACACTAATCCTAGCATAAGAGAAGAAGAATTTAATTAAGAATGCATATGACACAAGAAATCACACATTACACAAAGATTTTACCCTGGAAACCCTTAACCAGGAAAACCAACATTCCTTTGAGCATTCTTCTCTCTTGTTGTCTTATTCAATCAGAATAAAAGGTTACATGTCTAACCTTGGTCAACACCTAAGACAGAATCAACATCATACCCTCTTGCACAGGAAAAAAAAACCATGTAGCCAATTCATCTTACATATGCATGACCAACAACCTACACTTACACATGCATTAACCTACAAAATTTGATTCTATGATCACCTTACAACAATAGCCTTTACATCCTTACAACATGCCTCATATAGGATTTACAACATGAAAAACCCTAAATATTGGTGGCCAAAAAATGGTTACAGATCCATGCATATAATTGGCTATGAATCTCACAAATCATAGGATTCTATTACAGTTGACTCCAATTCAGTTTTACTAGTCGATTACCGGTCGGCCTTCATTTGGTATCTAGTCAGTCATCTCACTCCCACACTTCGACCTCTTGTCGGTTGACTTGTCGTCGATATCTTCGAATTCGGCTTTACCCGGTCAACTTCCATGACCTTCGTCTTACTGTCAATCTACCTCGATGTCGACCTGTTGTCGATCCACCTCGACTTTGACCATCAGTCGATTCACCTTGACTAGACTTTCACTACAAATAATCTACCAACCCAACATAGCTTACCCAGAAAATAAAAGTTTTCTCTCTATTTCAGATTTGTCGAGATCACAAAGAGTGTTTGGCAAAGAGCATACACAGTCAAGAAAATGTTTTCCGCTCTATTTTTTAGTTGTTGAGATTGCACAGAGTGCACGAAAAAAAGCATACATAGACCAAAAAGAGTAGCAACCAGGAAATAAATACAGAAAACTGAAATATTAACTTTGTAAGAAAAAAAATTAAAAGGGCGTATTTAGGCTTTATACCTCCCGATCTAACTAAAATGGTCGTAACTTGGGAAAATGGTAAACCTTTTCAAGTGAAATGAAAATTGTTTCTAACTGAAAGAAGTTCTTCAGATGCAATGGAATAGTCCTCTCAGCCCAAAAATGTATGGAAATATCAAAAACTAGAAATTCAACAACATGGCTTCAAGATTTCAATCTACAATAGGAGCGAGTCTTCAAACTAGCTCTGATAATATGTTTGAGAAAACAAGGTATTCCCCACAGGATGAACAACTTCATTAACCACTCACAACCAGATCAAATATCAACATGTCGATTTTTTCATGTGGTTAAAACCTTCAAAGAGGGAAACAATCCACGACCCTAGCCAACATGGCCACTTGAGGTAGTATATTAATGCAAAACAAAAATATTTTACTAGAGAATTTCTCACAATCGATCATTAGAAAATGACCCTCTATGCTCTTTAAATAGATATCATTGACCAATCGGGTGTTAATCCACGGATCAATGTAGTTGTTCATATCGAGGAGAATATGGTCCGTCAGATCACTCTATGTCTAGAACATAACATGACAGTCAGATTACATAACTACAAATGCATACTAATGCATACTAAAGAAACACAGTAAGAAACACACATTTACCTAAATACGCTTTAGACCAAGTTGATCTTAACTAATTCCTAAGTGTCTAAATATCCTTAGACCAAGTTGATATTAAAAAACTCCTAAGTGTCTAATTATCCTTAATTAACAGGGAGCGCCATGAAATGGTATATTGAATTACTAAGCACTTCATTTAGTGATTTTTCATATTTGGCGATGTCATTAGACACATTTCCAACTTCCTATACATTATGAGACTAGAAATAAACTTTGGACGTATTTATGTCATAGTACCACCACACATATCTTCGATTATATACATGAATGGAGATTGAAGCATAGGCTCATCGGAGCTAAACTTCTAGATCAACTTCTAGCGGATTGGTTTGTGAAGTCCTTTTTACCTCCCATTTCAAAGGATGTAGCTATGTTAGGAGTTGTAACTAAGGATCATGTGATTTTACATTCTCGACATATATATTTGATTTATTCTCAATCTGGCACTTTATATTATTTAATCATGCATGCTCCTAGGCCATCAATGAATCCTCCACACCTATCCTAAGACTACATGTCAATGGTATGGTTGGTTCCATTTCCCATTCTTAAGTTGGTCAATTGACTGGAAAAATGGGTTAGTTGATCATATCCTCTAGTCCATCTACAACTATGTCAACATCACCAAATGCCTCGATCCCTACCCAGACCTATGACATTCATTCGGTACAATTCTCAAATATGAAGAATTCTCAACAACCTAGATGTAAGAAGAAAAAATACAAATAAGAATTATAATCCTAGGCAAGGGACACCCCCTAATAAAAAATAATAATGCATGAGGCATGAAAGAGAAAAATAAATTGAAGTTTCCATGCAATATTTTCAATGGAGGCCATCTTACTCTTCGATGTCCTTATATTTAAGATATTCACCAATACTTAGCCCAAAGGTGAGCCCAACAACAACCTATCATCCTAATGAATCCTTTTCCATCACAACAACAACAAATGGTTTCAAAACCCTCCACCTTTGCAAGGAGGCACATAGGGAAATCCATTGCATGAGAGCAATGTCATGAATGACAATGTATATATGTGTGATCAAGTATTCAATATTCAAACTCGAACTTGTAATTACGAGAGTTATGAGGATGATCCTACTAACAAATATCCATCTTCATCCCAATGTGGTGGC
>JZKD02S0034494.1:222211-244277 GCA_000966675.3 Picea glauca
TGATGCATGGTTCAGATTTATTGGTACAGGTTTACAGTGGTATATCTCACAGTGATAGTGTGACAGTGGTTCCATCATTCTAATTCTACTTCAGGGTGGCAGGACAGGGAAAGGACAGGTGGTTGTGGCCACCTTCCGGTTGTAGTCAAAGAACATAGGGGGTTGTAGCCTCCTTCTGGTTGTAGCCAGAGAATTGGGGAGTTGGAGCTTCCTTCAGGTTGTAGCCTGAGAAACTAGGGGGTTGGAGCCTCCTTCTAGTTGCAACTGGAAAACAAAGGAAGTTGGTGCTTCCAATGAATGTAATTCTTCAAGACATATAAGAAAAATCGTTCTGTGGTTTTCTCCCTCTTTGGGTTTCCACGTAAAACACTGGTGTACTATGTATGTATATGATTGTTCATTTGTTCATTGTTCATTATTGGATGATAATTCTACATTGACATAACACTTGGATTATTTGGTTAAAAAAGGATTATATTGCTCTATTATTGATTCACCACCCCTCTTAGTAATCCAACACATCCTACATCAAAGCTACCCTTCCCAAGTTGTGAAATATTATATCACTAATTCATAAGTACTTTGAACACCACTTTGGCACTCTCATTCATGTTAGATGTCTTGCTTATGTATATTGTGACATAGATCCACATTGTATTTTCTCATGGCTATGATCTGTCATATGACATGGATCCACCACACTTTTTCTTGAACATGTTATTGCATTTCATTTTATGGATCCACAATGTATTGTGTTAGTGACTATGCATGTTCATATATTTGAGCATTGGTATACCTACCTCGAGGGTGATCTATATATGATTTATTGAATTTTGTTTGTAGGTACTTCATGGTTCCTTGATATGAATAAATTCTCCTTAAGCCACTCATAAGTATGTATTTGTAATGTATTTAAGCCATCAGTTCCTCTTCTGACCTCACACATTAGGAGGAATATGTTATAATTGTATTTTCCATCATAGGCTTTGCAAGCCTTGCTATGAGATGTTATGAGGAAGAAATTACATAATTGAGAAAAAAGATCATAATGGGTTGGCCAAAGCTCATAATTGAACATGTAACTTGAGAAAAATATCAAAATTGAGAAAAAATCTCATAATGGGTTGGAACGAGATTATAATTGAACATGGAACTAGAGAGAAAAATCTCATAATGGTTTGGCAAAATCTCATAATTGATCATGGAATTTGTGCATGAATTGTGATTGTTTAATTCACATGCCATGAAGCCTATCATTAAGCTCCTCAAATATTATGTAAGAAGGTTCCAAGCTAAAGGAAGAGAGCATCACAAGATAGAAGCATCCCTATGCTGGTAAACTAGAGCAAGATTCTTTGGTATTGAGTTTGCCATAGATTGTTGAACATTGGGCATCAACATTAGTGTGACTAAAGCCTAGGTGATATCCTTCATTTCCTTTGTACCGTGATACAATGATTGGTCATGCTTGTTCAACAAGTTGAGATTGTGGCTAAGGAGAAGGGTTATGGGTCTTGGATCTAGGAGTATGAAAACATATATCAAGGTAAAAATCATCTATTGATATAATTTCATTAATTTAATATAAATCTATACTCTTCCCTACAAAACAAATTCTTTATAATTCATTGATCTATCTTGTATCTTGAATTTGATTTTGGTGATATAAATAGGCTTGATCTATTAGATTAGAGCTTGTTTCATGCAATATATCATTTGTAATGTTATAAGGACATGAGGAAGGTAGTTCTTGTCTGATCATTGTGAAGGTAACCAAGTGGTGAATCATCATTGGAGAAAGATCTAGAAGAATTTAGTGAATATGTTGGATAGCCACTAGTTATAAGGTATATTTCCCTTCCATCTCTCATTAGCATATGAAATTGTATGATTGGCTCTAGGAGAAAAGAGTTAGTGATCTATCATGTTGTCTAGCATTGGCCTATATCCATCCAATTGGGGGATTGTTTTGTCAGAGACAAATTTCCCTTCAACACTTGTGTGATTAATATAATAGTTAAAGGAAGAATTCCATTCAAAAAAAAATTAGAAGCATATCCATACCAAAGCAAGGCCTTGAGAGAAGCTCTCCAAATCACTACATCTAATTTAAGCTATACAAGGGGAATGTAGTAATAATTGTCAGGTATGTCGATATCATCCTATATATATCAATGGAAACATAGAAATGATAATTTCACAGACAATCCTTCAAACCCTAACAAGCCTCATAAATTCATTCCCATAATGTAATCACTGAAAGAAACATCCACTGACGATAACATACATTCATGGAAATATCCACTAACAGAAAAATCCACTCATGGAAACATCACAAAAACATAACAACTTCATAGCAGAGCATATGAAAACACCACAACCTCACAAAAACATTACAACTTCATAGTAGAGCATATGGCAGCATTACAACCTCACAGAAACATCACGACAACATCAAAACTTCATAGCAGAGAATATGGTAGCATCATAATCTCATGATAACATCACAACTTTTGTAGCAGAGCATACAGTAGCATCACAACCTCACAACAATGCATACAACAACCTCACAACCTTACGACAACATCACAACCTTATAGCATACCTTGAGAATAAGAAACACCTTAAGAGAATCCCTTATACTTCTATTGCACACTAGAAAGAAATACCAACACCTTGAGCGCACCTAATACTTGATATCTTCGTTATTTACTCTAGAAATATGAAATTCTATCATGTATTTATAGTAATTTTGTACCCAAAAAAACTGGTTGAGCCGACCTCAATTTTTTGGCTAGGTTGTCGGACAAAAAAATTCATATCTCCTCATTCCTAGTAAGTTAGAGGTACTTCCATATATTTTTGGAAAGTTCTCAAAATAATCTTTCCAACCATGTAAATTGTGCTTCAATTTTATTTATCTATGTAGGATAAAAATTCCCTAAAAGACAGGGTATCCAAATTGACCACAAATAATACTTTCAACAATATCCATCTTACAATATTTATCTTGGACATATGTAGGATTCTTCACTTGACTTTAGAGAATTCTTCACTTGGTTTTAGGGATTTTTCAAGGCTCCTTCAAGGATCCTTTTGTGTACAACTCAAAGTGGGCATGTGGAAACAACCATGTGTTAACTCATCCTGTGAGGGCCATGCTTAAAAGCTACACCATAAGGGGACCACTTTGGCATTATATACTATTATGTCAAGGCTACTTCAATGTACTTCAAGGCTTCTTCAAGTACACACATCATTACGGCTTCAGAGGCTTCTTCAATTTGCTTTCACACTGAATTTTCCTCATGGCTTGACTACTGCATGTTAGCTTCTCAAGGCTTCATCAACATGTCTTCAAGGCTTATTCTCTTGGCTTCATGGCTTCAAGGATTATTTACTTGGCTTCATGGCTTCAAGGATTCTTCACTTGGCTTCATGTATTCAATACTTAAACAATCTCATGACTTATTTACTTGGCTTCATGGCTTCATGGCTTCAAGGCTTCTTCACTTCTTTACATGGCTTCATGGCTTCAAGGCTTCAAGGCTTCTTTACTTGGCTTCATGGCTTCAAGGCTTCTTCACTTGCCTTCAATACTCAAACAATCTCCCTTTTTCACTGCCACATCATCATCATCACTATTACATCCTTATCTTTACTTCCACATCATCATCATCACTGCCACTTTGACATCAATGACAACATTTTCTCAACATCACTTACACAATTTGTGAGTTGTGATAAGTTCAAATGGTGTGAGGACTCCGTGGGAATATACAAATTAAGTTGTTGAATGATTCTTAAAAGATGTTGTAAAAGAACACATGGAAGTGATTTCCATGTGATAGACTGTTAAGGTGTATCCACCACTTAATTCATCCTTGGAAAGGCTAATAGTGGTTGGAGTAATGGTTGATATAACCAACCATGGATACCCATCAACAACCAAGAGAGGAAAGAAAGAAATTATATTGATGTCCACAAATGACCGAAATAGGTCAATGGGACTGAAATATAATAAATAATAATAGTAAAATAAGGAATGTTTGGACCATCTTCTTCCTAAAGAAAAAATCCATAGTCAATAATACCTCTACAAAATAATAAAACCCCGAAGATGAAAACAATGAAAATGAAAATAAATGATGCCACAAAAAAGGAGAGATGGAAAAAACATTATCTAAAATATGAAATACAAGAGATACCTTTAATTTTTGTCTGAGTCAGAGGAGACTAAAAATCCATATACCACTATGGACTCACCAATATGGAACTTGATAGTCATCAAGGGGGTGGCCTGGATTAAAGATTCAACTGTAGAAATTTTAAGAATCGGGCTATTAATGCAGATTTCAAATTTTCACCTCAACCTTGAGGTTTCTTGGATTTATTCCCTGTGAACTTTCAAATTTATGGCTGATCTGAAAGATTAAATTAAAAAATAATATTTCTCTTCCCTTCAACCCAATTTCAATTGGAATCCCAAGATAATATACACCATATGATGTACTTCAAGACCACTATGGTACAACCCTAACGACACAGGTTTCAAGGCATATAATAGAACTGAAATGTCTTATTACAATAGATTATAACGACAACAAATAGTGTTCTTTATCTACCAAATATGTGTTAAATCACTTAAACGATTCAACTATATGTTATGTCAAATCAGCATGAACAAGAAGGACTTAAATCTACTCAACCAAGAAATTAACATAAGCTAAAAAACAAATCGGCAAGTACACAATATATGGACAATTGGAAACTTCATATATACATAAAAAAAAATGAAGTACAATAAATATTAGCTTTATTGATCTAGAATGGATAATTATATAATTTTTCATCTATCTTGGTACTTTCTAGGAGGAAAAATTGGAAGAATTGGCTTGGTCCATTTTAGGAGCATGTATGAATTTGGTGATTTGGGGTTAGGAAACTTTCAAAGTTATTGTGAGACATCAAATGACATATTTTGGGGTCAAGACTTTGTGAGATTAGCTCACATCCCCTCAACATTGTTATACACATAATAATCTTTCCAACTATGCAAAAATCATGTGACATACCCAACACCCTCAATGTCCCATTGAGGATATAGGGTACTTGGAAATACCTATTAATAAAACAAATTGGAATTCTCTAATACCATTTAAAAATGCATGAAACATGATAAATAGACTCATGCATATAGTATTAATTTTAAAATTGTGAATGCAAACTATTAAAGCATACACAACATCATTCAAACACCAAAATATGGAGTAAGATGTAGCAGTTACACACAACATTAAAATAGTAAATAACGCCAATGACCAGAACACATATCTTATGAAAAAAAGTCACTAATTGGATGCATACGAGGGACATTCCTTCCAATTGTAGGCTCTGCTACTCCAATTCTCTCAATACAAGGTCACCCTCAAGCTGGGGATATGATTCCACAAGGAGGAAACGACTCCTATAGCTGGATATGGTCCACACCACCACCCAATACTCAGAAATTTTACAATGACATGACACCAACAACAATTCCAATGTATTGACTCTCTTGTCCATAAATATGCACAACCAAAGGGATGAGATCTCCTTCTTTGCACCGTAGTCCCTTAACAATTTCCATCCCCTCCAGGGCTCTAGCACAGATTGGTTAGGAATATCTCAATTGTTGATGCATGGTAGCATCAGACAGGTACTTCCACATGTGCTTGTGTCTTGCATGTGAAAATCATCCAAATCCTTCTATCCTTTAGTTTACTTTAATTAAAGTAAAGTGATTTTATTAATTAATTAATTGAGTTATTTAAGAAAATGCTAAAAGTTAGCATTTAATCTTAGCCATTGATCTCATGTGAGGTGATATGTAATCTCAATCGTCAATCTCTTTGGAGATTAGGTTAAGTGATAACTCAAGATTATAAAAGAAAGGCTAAGGTGAAGGAGGAATACACTTTTGGTGAGAGACCAAGGTGGGATCTTTTACACAGAGATAGCAACGAAGGACTTTTGCTAGTGTGGATTCATTGGAGAGTGAGGAGATTTCACTGATTGGGTGAAGATATTTTGTCCAAGTGTTGATGTGGAGAGGGTTGGATCATGAAGGAATATGATTCAATATCTTGGATAGGTGGAGAAGGAATTTCATATAGAGATCATATAGATCAATAAGAAGAGAGAATAGAGGCAGTCGTAGGTGGGTTTCAGTCGAGCAAATCCTTAGGAAAGAGTTGTGTTGTACGAACATTTTCGTACAATATTTTAGTATGTGTATGCAGGCGCTAGTGGAGATAGACACATATACATTGGGGTTCTTAAATAAAGGTGCATACACCTTGAAAATCATGTTTTTCAAGGGTCGTACAGTAGAATAGACTGTGTCGGGTTTGTCTATAATTGTATTTCTCTCAGTGGGATATTATCTCTATTACAAGAGCCCTGATTTAACTATAATAAAAGCATTTAAGTATTGGTTTTCCCTTCGGGTTTTCTCCAAGGGTTTCTACCTGAAAATATTGGTGTTTATGTGTGAGAGATTTTGGTTTCTTTATTTATGCTTTTATTGCATGTTTAGTTGATTACTCAATTGTGCTTTAATTCAGTAAGTGATTTATTTGGAATTAACTGTCGGGTGTTGGGTAAAGGGGTAAAATCAGCATGGTATCAGATCTCATGCTCTAAGAGGAAGCCATATGTAAGATCCATTTTAGTTGGAGGAAAATCTATCATATCTGCGAGGAGATATTGTTAAATCTATAGCCAGTAGGCAGAAATCGAAGGAGATATTTTAGGGAAATAGTAGTATTGAGGCAGAACTAGGGTTTTGCAAGTTTATGGCATTGTACGCGGGTTACAGAAGGAACATACATAGGAATCTTTGGAGATAGGTGTGTAGACATGGGGTGTAGTAAGAATAGGTGCATACATACATGGGTTTCAGTAAGAGAAGGTGCATGCATACACAGGATGCAGTGGTGACAAGAATGTATAGGACCGTACAAGACAGTACAGGGGCAGTTTTAACATAGGGTCGTTAGATCAGATCTTGGAGAAGCCAACTGTATTGTGATTTGAGGATAGTTTGGATGGGGTTTCCAACTAAATTCCTTAGAAGGAGATAATCATGTTGGTGTTAATGGAGAAAGGAATCTAGGAATTTTCTAATTCTCAAATAAATCCTCCAATAGATGCAACATAACTAGTCATCCATAATCAAAAGGATGTGAAAGCCAAGTGCATCATTTTAGATGGAGTGAAGGATCACTCGATCCCTCGTTTATCGAGAAAGAAAACATCTAGGGACATGTGGGAGGCTCTGAAGGGTTCAATTCATAGCAATAATGAGAATCACAAAATAGTGTTGAGAGAGAATCTTAGAGACACAAAGATGATAGGATTAGATACGGTGACAACTTATCTCACTCGGATCCAACAGGTTCGAGGATTGGTTGTAGTTGGGGAGACAACGGTTGATTTAGAGTTGGTGAGGATGAAACTCAAAGTATTCAATAAAGTGTGGAAGTCATTCATCAAATAAATGATGGCATGAGAGACCCTCCCTAATTGGTCAAGGTTGTGGGATGACTTCATTTAGGAAGATCTTCGAGATGAATATTTGAATGGAGGTTGGCACAAGAATGATGATGAGAACCTTTATTTTTCCATCCAATAAAAGAAGGGCAAGTCAAAGAAGATTTCCTATGTAGAGTCTGCCTCTCAGGATCGTAAGAAGAAGGACATGAGTAAAGTCAAGTGCTTTGCATGTCACAAATTTGGGCATTATGCAGGGCAATGTCTGAACACGAAGAAGTTTGGGAACAAAATGCAACTAGAGGTAGTTGGGTCAGAAAAGACTCAAATGGATGAGTTTCAAAAGACGTTTGAACAAACATAGTTCTTCCTTGTTCCCAGACTTCCTCAGGCACTATATCAGTCAGTGCATGGCTAATAGATATTGTATCCACATGTCATTTGACAGGAGCACATGAGTTGTTTGAGATCTTCATAGAGTCTAACTTAGATGTGAATGTGGAACTTGGTATGGGCACTAAGCATGTAGTAAAGGGATCTAGAACAATTCCATTCTAGATGGATTCAATAGGTGTGTTGAGAGTGATGGATGTGTTATGGGTGACAAAACTCAGGAGGAGTGTGCTCTCAATATCAGTGATTGAAAATAAGATATTTGATGTAGTTTTCGAGGATGGATAGGTGTTGATCAAGCCCATTGGATATAGCTCAGACATAGTAGTTGTTCTTGGAGTTAGAGAGAGAAACTTGTATAATCTAGAGGGTTATCCTATGCGAGCGATGGAAAGTAGTCGTAGAGTGGCAGAGAATGAGGAGTAGGTAGCTCTGAAGGTTGAGCAGCTCAGAGGGAGTGAGCCTTCAGGTTCAGGTGGGAAGGAGCAAGTTTACAAGTCTGTCAAGAAGGATTCATGGTACGATATGGCCATGTAGGATGCTCAAAAGCAGGAGGCTTCTAGGATTATGATCACAGGGAAGTCTTTGCAAATAGGTATGAGCAAGATGGTAAGGATAAATTTTGTTTCAAAGGAAGCATCCAATCAAGTAGATTAGAGAGCAGCCATGGTAGTGGATTTGGTAGCGAATATAGAGCCACCTCTAGGTGGGAGAAGTACCTTCCTTGCTAAGAGGGAGTGTTGATGCATGGTAGCATCAGACAGGTACTTCCACATGCGCTTGTGTCTTTCATGTAGAACTCATCCAAATCCTTCTATCCTTTAGTTTACTTTAATTATATTTATAATTAAAGTAAAGTGATTTAATTAATTAATTGAGTTATCTAAGGAAATGCTAAAAGTTAGCATTTAATATTAGCCATTGATCTCAAGTGAGGTGATAAGTAATCTTAGTCATCAATGACTTTGGAGCTTAGGTTAAGTGATAACTCAAGATTATAAAAGAAAGGCTAGGGTGAAGGAGGAAGACACTTTTGGTGAGAGACCAGGGTGGGATGTTTTACATAGAGATAGCAAAGAAGGATGTTTGCTAGTGTGGAGTCATTGGAGAGTGAGAAGATATCACCAATTGGGTGAAAATATTTCTTCCAAGTGTTGATGTAGAGAGGGTTGGATCATGAAGGACTGTGATTCAAGATCTTGGATAGGTGGAGAAGGAATTTCATCTAGAGATCATATAGGCCAAGGAGAAGAGAGAACAAAGGCAACCGTAGGTGGGTTTCAACCGAGTGAAGCCATAGGAAAGAGTTGTGTTGTATGGAGTTTCCATATAGTAGCTATGTACATATATGTGAGCGCCAATGGAGATATGCACGTATATGTGAGGTGTTTTTAAGGAAAGGTGCGTACACCTTAAAAAGTGTGTTGTTCAAGGGTTGTACAATGGAACAGACCGTGTCAGGTTTGTCTGTAGTTGTATTTATTTCAATGGGCCATTATCCATATTATGGGAGCCCTAATTTGACTATAATAAAATCATCTAAGTATTTATTTTACCTCTGGATTGTTTCCATGGGTTTCTACCCAAAAATATTGGTGTTTATGTGTGCAAGATTTTGGTTTCCTTATTAATCCTTATGTTATATGTTTAGCTGATTACTCAGTTGTTCTTTAATTAAATAATTGATTTATTTGGAATTAACTATCAAGTGCTAGGTAGAGGGGTAAAATCAACATCAACTGGGGGCTGTAAGAAATATAGTTGTAACAGGATTTCTCACCTCAACCTTTACATAGGATCTCAAGAAATCTCCCAACATAAATATCATAGCAAGTATGACAACTTATCTCTCAATGTAATTCCCATATTTTTATTGAGATGAAATGAAACTACAACAATTCCAACCACCCATCTCTCTTCCTCATTAGTCTGCACAACCCAAAGGAATAAATTTCCTTCTTTGCACTCCTTATTAAACCTCCATCCCCTCCATAGCTCCAACACGAACAAACCAGGAATATCTCAGATAAGGGCTCTAGGAATTCCAATTGTAATTTCACCCAGTATGACTATCACTGGCCTCTCATGGTTGTTTTTTCACACAGTATGGATGGCTCCTCTTTTATATCATGTTGTGCCAACAACAACACCTTCCCTTAATTTCTTCTCTTGAATTCTAGAAACCATTACTTTAAGAGAAGAAATCTCCCCCCACCACTATTACTTTTTGCTACTATAAACTTTAGAAACGCTTTCTTGCAAAACGTTTAAATTGTAAATTTCAGTTTTCTCTTCTCCAAAATTGATCATTTGAGAAAGTAAAATATCTTTATTTCCTGACAATACATTATGTATTGGTGAAGAATATACATTTCTCTCCGAAATAGGGTGTATCAACAAGAAATATTGTTTTCTTGCAAATACACTAGTAGGGAATTCGCTTTTCCCACCAATACATCAGCTAGGAATTCACTTAGCTCACCAAAACAACATGTATCTGCGAGAAATTCATATCTTGGGATGACACTCTGAAGTTCCTTTAACCTTCTCTAACACTTCGAAAAAAAATAAATATTACTTCTTTGGAAATCCTCTCTCTGTGAACATGTAGGTTTCCATAGTTGTTCATATTGCTTGAATTTTCTAGATAAAAACAGTGTAAGCAATTTTGAAACATACAAAATTTTGAGTGGACACTCCACCTATCCTCAAGGACTTAAAGATTATTTGTTAGAAAAAAGTGAAGAGGTTAGATAAAATAGGAAAATTAGGATGAACGTTGAGGATTGAAAGATGACCATTGAGGAGAGAGAAATAAAATAAATAGTTGTTAATATTTGAGGGTAAATGAAATATAATATGGTAATGTGGTCAAATCTAGATATTAAAACAATAATAAAGCAAGATAGAAAGATTAGAAAGTTAAGTGATAATAAAGAAATAATATAATAATAATATTGGCGAATAAAGAATAAGAAAATTATTAAATTATTAAATTAAAAATATTAAAGAGAAAGCAAGGAAAGGAACGAGGACCCAAATAATGAGAAGAGTAATAGAAAAAGGAAGGTTTAGGGCGAGAAGGTGAAGAAAAAACAAATAACACTAAGGTAAGAAGGAAGAAAAATGGTTTGAATCCAAAAATTAAAACAACCAGGGCTTATTGATTCATAGGATGAATTGTAGGCTTCCAAGAATGGCTAAGTTTATAGCCATCTTCGAAAGTGTTAGGATGTTTTTCGATTTCTAGAGATTCATGAATGATGCGAGAGGAGTAAAATGAGGTTGAGGCTAAGATTCTAGTTTTTTCAAAACAAATTAGGTGTTTAGATTTATGGGAGTGCTCAACAACAACTCATTTAGAGATATGATTATGGGTAGTGTCAGCGATATTCTTTTTAATATGAATATTAAGGGCTCTACCATTTTGACCTATGTATGGTTTACCATAGGAGTAGGGAATTTGGTAAACACCTAGGCCAAGCATCAGGTCTTATTTATCATTGACAGTTTTGAATAGTTGTTTGAGGGTTTTACAAGGTTTGAACAAAAGTTTTCATGTTCTTTTTAGCCCGAATTTTTGAAATATGGTTAGAAGTGTAACATCCCCACTATAATACCCAGTTGAATTAATTCTTATGTAGATATAATGTGTGGCTACAGCCAAAGCGATGTAATATATGAATTTCATTTCAAGGTTTCAAAATTAAAATGTGACACCAGTTGCTAAGGGGGCATGGACAAAGATGGGGGTGAATTAATCCATAAGAGAAGGGAGGGTATAAGAGAATTCCTAAGTGGGGGTCCAAGGGGGAATTACCCATGTATATTATTTCAACCCATTTTCCTAAATTTTCTATTGATATATGAACCTTCTAATTTCTGATTGAGTGATCCCAAAGCCAATCCTTGAATACATGCAAGAGGGTGGGTGTTATAAGTTGCACCCCATATTTATTGGGCACATGGGGGATGAGTACAATCATCTTCAGGAAGTTTGTTAGTCAAGAAAGGCAAGCCAAAGGGAGGAAATTTGTATGGGCTGGGACAACATTTTACACAATCATTTTTTGGTGCATTAAGAGCAAGTAGAGAGAAACAAAGAGAGCTTGGAGATAGAACATCCATGGAGGGTGAATTCTAGAGCATGCTGGAGCGTATTGAAGCATATTTGGATCTGAAGACTAAAGAGCCTGGTTGTTAGGCCTGAAGAGTGAAATCATGTGTGAGTTGCACTGTAACATCAAGTGTGTGTTGTTAGTTGTTGGTAGTTTTCCTGGCAATGAGTTCCCTTTATTTCCAAACTAAGAGATTTTTGGTTACTTGTGCCAGAGAGACCTTAATAACGAATGGGATGCCCAAGGGACTGAGATCAGTGAAGGGGTACATTCCTTGGGTTGGGGAGGTCGAGAGGAAGAGCGTTGGTGGAAAATCAAGATAGTTGTAGGAGAATATTTGTGGGTTGTGGGTTTTATGTGTTGTGAGTGGACCAATGAGAGACCACCCTATTTTGTGTATTACTAGTGTAACACCCATGTTTCCCCCAGCTTGTAATTAATCATAAAATAGGATTACCATGCTAAGTCATGTGGACAATGTAAATGTATTATTGATAAATTTCCCATAACTGATTGTTGGGGGGGGTGCAGCCTTGAAGTATGAGCCATGATATCTCTAGAGGAAATAATCAGTTAATGAAGGAAAGGAATGGTGGTTGAACAATCAACCATCCCCATGAATGGAAACAAGGTTTGTCAGCCTGAAGTACCACAGAGACCTGCAGACCCGAGCTTCCTTTTGACAGAAGGAACAGGATAGGTTGGAAACCTCCCTAAAGAAGGAAGGTAAGATACATATAGGGGGATGGTAAGAGGAGGGGGATGGTAAGAGGAGAGACACCAGATGAGAGAACAATCTTGGAAGGAGATATGTGAACCAAAAGGAAGTGCAGAGAACATGACCTAAAGGAACCAAACAAGAGCTTGATGCTGAGGAAGCATATGTTAAACCTCGCAGGGATACTGTGACAAAGAGAAGGTCTATGAGAGATGGCATAGTTCCCTAGTGATATCATGGCTTGGCATGGGGGTGGACAGAGTGCTAAGGATGAATTCCTCTGAGCCTATGGTTAGGTGGAAAGGAACACACCCAGAGTCAGTTAGTTGTCTGCAACTTGTAATAGATAATTATTCTCCTACCCTGTGTAATTGAGTTGTAACTGCGTAATAAAATTGGATATACTATGAATGTTTTCAGGAATGTGCATGATTTCTTAATGGTTATATTGTATCCCTTTTATTTATGCTTGATTATGTAATTAGGAAAGTAATAAATTATATGGTTCAGACATGACTTGTACTCGTAAATTCTTGAGCCCTGTGGTGGTTTAAGCTAGAGCCACGAACTATGAGTTCGTCGACCCTGGGTACAGTTTCATGTATGCATGTCGACACTCCTAGTCGTTCTGAGTCCCTTGGAGAAAGGATTTTGTTAAAGCTTAGGAGAGATAGTGCACATATGCACAGGCTCTCTGCAAGGCAGGCAGAGACTGAGAACCAATTAAGTTATAGAGTTGATGAATGAGTGCAAGGGGTGCGCAGAAGAATTATTCTAAGTGTTAAGTTCAAGAGAAGGAGTGAAAATATCTGAAGCCTTTCAGAGCTAACAAATCTCAGGAAGGATAGCGAGATTGAAGTATAGAAAGGGAAGGTTACTTTCTATGGAAGAAAAACGAATGAGATCTTTTCTGAAAGAAGCAAGGTTTGTTGTGACCGTTGGATACGGGAAAGGGCATGGGAGTTAACTGCTTGGGTCCTTCAGACTTCGCGAGTTCGACGAATTGAGCGAGTTCGTCGTAAGGGAGGTAAAATACCCAAATTCAAGAAGCTGGCCTTAGATATGAGGATTCCCGGGAGCCATCCCGACCATCAGATCTAGGAGGTAGTTAGTCCGGAGATAACCGCTTCAAGAGAATAGAGGCTTAGTAAGGCCAAAACCCCCGAAGAACAAAGTGGTGAAGTAATGTGGACCATGGACATATGGGTCCTTCAGGACCCCTATCGATTGTTTGATCGAGGGAAGGTGGGTATCATATCAAGAGCACATGGGAAAGCATGTGTCGAGTGATGGTGTTTCCAAGAGTGGTGCAACAGTAAGTCCCTAAGAGGAGGTTGTGAATCGTCGATCTGGGATCTACATGGATAGATCAGGGCCATCAGATATAGGTCGTGGTCAACCCAACATTGACCAAATCCAAGAGATTTAAGTCGAGGAGTGAGTCAACCTCCCTAATTCCTGAAGTGTCGACGTCCATCCTAGCTGTTAATTCCAGGAGACATGTGGCACCAGATACTTCGCTTCAGAGGTTTAGTGCTCCAGAGGAAAATGGATTGTGTGAAGCGAGAACCCCTGAAGGCTCAGAGGTCAGAGTTCACATGAGTCGTTGATCTCAGAAGACAAGTGTTAGAATATCTTCCACTTCAGATACAATTCACTCCGTAGGAAAGCTTGTGGCAAGAGGCGAGAACTCCCAAAGGCCAAAGTGTCGGAGTTCATCCTGACCGTTGATAATGGCGAATGTGTGTCCGAAGATCTGACACTCCAGAAGGATTGCACTAAGGATATTTGAGTTGGTGAGTACTTTGGAACTCTCGAAGCGCAGAGTCCCGAAGTGATATGTAGTCATCGATTTGTGGGAGACATGTGTCGATAGATCGTTAAATTCGGGTGAAAGCCTTTCAGGAGAAAGCGAATGTGGAGAGGTAGAAACTATCGAACGTCAAATCTCGAAGTAAACCATTACCATTGATAGGGAAGGACACATGGTGCATGATCCTTGACTCTAGAAGAAAGTACTCTTGGAGGATGGATTGTTGGAACGTTTGGATCACCCGAATGTCGAAGTCCCGAAATGAAACTAAGTCATTGATTTACAATGGACGTGTGGTGCATGATATAGAACTTCGGGTACAGAGTACTTTGGGAGGAAAGTTTGTGTGAGCGTTTGAGACTCCCGAATGTCGAAGTCTCAAATTGAATCAGGACCATCGAAATCCCCAAGGACATGCAACATCGAATTGTGAACTTCAGAGAATTACCATTTCTGGGGAATTCATGCGGTGGTTGTCTTGGTGCCTATTATTTTGGCATCTGGTCACAACTCACAGTCATATGCAAGTATAATGGGAATGGAAGGACGCAAAGGACTTAGAAGATGATATTTTTCAGTTCTAAGCTTGGTTCAGAGCATGGAGGTCGTGGCTAGAAATCCCTGAAAGAGAAGAATGGAGTAGAATCCCCAAATGAGGACATCGATTTCTCTTAAGAAGTGCAAAATTTTCACGCCCCTCCATGGATGTATTACAAATTGGTATTAGAGCATGGTTACAACACTTGGCCTGCTTTGGCTCATGCATAAGTCACATAAAGAGGTATTTTTATCTGCATTTACTCCTTGAGGAGAAGGACTACAAATTGAACTTGTGATTTTGGGAATTCTTGTTGAATTTCAGCAGAAGAATTTCTTTAACCCTTTGTCAAAGTGATAACTACTCTTACCAAAGTAGGGATATGCTAATTAACATTAATAATAAGACTTGAATATGTATAGTTGAAGGTGGTAGGGTTCTATCAATGGTAGATGAAGCCTGAAGGACATATGACCTAGTGTTCGTAACACTACCTCTAAGCATGGGCAGTTGGAACCTCAGGCACTGATGATGGTTGATTATATAATGGTTAATACCTTTGTGGGCTTAAAGGAATCTGATAGGATAATGTAGGATCCTTGGCAGTATAATTACTACTTTGTATCAAACTCGAAGTATATAACTCATCATGACCAAAGGAAAGATGAGATGGGTAAAGTCCTATAAAAGTTGAGGCAAGAAGGTTTTCTTGCCAGTTGTTATAGTATACAAAGGGAAAGTGACCCTAGTTGGTTATTACCATAAAGATAAGGCAACATGAGTATGAGTTATAACTCTAAGATTAGTTATGTAAGCAACTGTAATCTCTAACTAAAGAACACTAATGATAAAACTAAGCTAGTATGATGAATACTTAGTTGTGTGTGTATGCTTGAGTACATGGATTTAATGCATTGTGAAGCTTCTTGATATGAAGCATGATATTAATACCAATTAGGTATGAATGATATTAAATTTGCAAGTGATGCACATGTATGGTGTAAGAGTATAAGCATACTAAAGGCCCAATATGGTTTCCCTAATCAGTGAAATGTGAGGCAAGCATAGCACTTTCCAAGATTGAATGAATACCATGGATGCATGGTTAAATCCATTCTAAAGAGTCATGAAAGTTATGTTTTGAATGATATCTTAAGGGGAATGTGCTCCATCTCCCCAGGAAAAGCCAATACAAATAATTGAAAGAGTAAACGAGCAAGGATGCTTTGTTGTCATGATAAGAGGCAAATGATTATGCCTTTGAGGATCACATGAGAATGATTGTAAACAATCATGAGTTGACTTATTTTAAAGTAGAGATGTATGTAGGCTATGAAATATACCTATGGAAGCTACACACAGGATTATGATTATGAATATGGCTAAGTACATCATGGATGTAAGTTAACAAAAACTAGAATATGTGTGGATACATAATCTGGATGCATGTCAAAAATGCATGTATACATTCCTTAAAGAATTCTTAGTAACGAGTCGAAGCTAATTCAAGGTTGAGGCCATCGCAGATAGTGATGGATGTGCAATGAGGAAGTTACATACTGAAGGAGTTCCCTGTGAAGAAACTGTGTAAGGACTCTGTCATAAGAACAAAGTCACAACCCTAATGATTACTGAAGGTTGGGAAATGGGCTGCAAAGCCTTCCTATATAAGAATCCTAGATTAGTTTTTTAAAACAAAATGTGTAGGTGGAAGAATAACAGCCGAATGTTAACCACTCTGAGAACCAAATGATAATGTGTAGGATGCACAGGTTCATGACCCACTATGAACAAAAATATTTCTATTAAAGCATGTTTTCGTATCCAAAAAGGTTAGAGTGAGGCCTAACCAAGGATGCTCAAGGAAAAGAGCAGGGAGATCCCAACCTAAAATAAATTGCAAAAGGCAAAGAAGAGGAAAAAGGAGGAACACTTGTCCACCCTAACAACTTTGAATTGCTTACAGGGTTGTAGGTTTTAGATGAGTAGTTGTGAGAACAAGTACAGCTGGGAAAGGAGAAGGGATAAATAAGTATGTTTTATCAAATAGGCTTGGTTGAAGCCCCACCAAGCGAAGGAAGTAAGGCCTTAGAAATAACTCAGTTGGGTTGAAATCCCCAGGCTGTGTGGAAGGAGTGGGAAAAAGGGGAGAACCCCTAACTCCTTTCTTACTATGTGTCATGTTTCCTCTAGAATGAAGAAGTTGATTTAGTAATAAAAGTAAATGTTTAGACACCATGGTGATGATCATTGTATTACTATAGAAACAATTGAGAATTTTATGTATTACATTCATGAAAAACTTTGAGGGTAATGTGATGAAGTGGATAAAGATATGCTAGGAAATTCTGAAGATGTTTTACAGAATTGAATGGTATGCATGAAAAGTTTGGAAGGAAGTTGTATGTCATCGATACCCAGGTAGGGTATGGACTAGGAAGAAAACCCTGATCGAATCAGGTTAATCGAGAACCTAACAAAGGAGATGAACGCGAGCCATTCATCGGAAAGAAATTTATCTCTTTCGTCAGATTGAATTCAAGATCCACTGGAGTTAACGGATCAAATGACAGTCGTTCGATAACATCGACGACCTGTATTCATTGCGGAGATTGAATAGGCACATAGGTTAATGACGGAGCCTGTGCCCGCAATTTAAATTCAATATAGTTTTGTTTTGATTTTTGGGTCCGATCGTAGATCGGATGGCCTATATTGGTTGCAGAGTGCAAAGGTAGAATTAACAGGAAGGCTAGTTCATGGCCCGCAATCAACCTACATCGTTGATCTCGTTGGGGTGGATGATCAACAGCCACGATTAAAAGAGTTGGGAGATCACTTTTCAGATTACGGAGATTGAACTCTCCAATAAAGAGTGAGCACATTGGGGATTCTGCAACCCATGTGAACCATTGATCTGCAAACGATCGGTGGGTGGACCTGCAAGGAACCCACGCATTAATTCCATGTAAACTCGTACTGTGATTGGGTTCTATGGTTGGACTCGAAAAATCAAGCTCTCAGTATAAATTCTCAGTCAAATACTTCTATGTCAGAATTGTTATGTTTGGAATCGTGTGGAGAGAATCGATCTAGGGATAAGATCGACGACCTGTATTCATTGCAGGGAAGTTATATGCAAGAGAGTTAATTTCGGAACCTATACCCATAAAATAAAATCAATATAGTTTTGTTTTGAGTTTGGGATCCGATCGTATATCAGACAGCACATATCCATTGCGAAGATCGAAAGGAGAATTAAACCGTGAGCTAGTTGAGGTTATGCAATCCCTTGCCGCCATTAGATCTGTGGGAAGACAGATCTTCGGCATCAAATTGCAAACAAGGGGTTTATCTAGGATCATGGCACCCGAACACGAGAGCTGAAAGGGTAGTGCCTGAAAAGAATAGAGCTAAGGTCACAGCTCTCGATCGCATGAAGAGAAAACAGAGTTCATTTGGGCCAGTCAAGGAAGGTAGATTTTATCAATCTACATTAGACTATGGTCACGGGGACTGGTTCTCTGGGAATAAAGGTGCTCATAGTTATCACGTTGCATGGAATGCATTGAGGGAATGCATGTTGCATAATATGGAAGACAATGGATTTTTCAGTAAGGAAGGAGGGCCTTCCAATGTTTTACTTACATTATGTAAGTGTTGAAGGAAAACAAATTTGGGTGGCCATAAGTGTTGGCACCATGGTTATTAATGAAGGAAGAATGCTTAAAGACATTCATGTGAAAACTGGAGTTTCATGAATGATGATATTAGGGTTGTGATCGATTCAAAGCAGAAAATATGGTTCTTCTAAAATAATAAATATGGACAAGGAGTCCATATGGTAATAAGTTGGTTGAATTCAAACACACCTTGGAAAGAGTGCCTAACCTGAAAAGTGATAACCTAAAATCGATGCAAGGGTGCATTGGGTATGAATGTGGCCACGAATGTTGGCACATTCATTAAAGTCAATTGGTATATGAATTTCATTTTGAAAAGTTGATATACTAAACCGATGCATGTGTAAGGAATGGAATTTTCTTTTTCTTGTATTATCGAATAAATAAAAGTGATTTGACTATTAACATGCACAATTTAAGAATTGTTTGTGATGACGTTATAAAGGTACAATGAAAATATAAGTGCATGGGAAACTAACAATTTGTTTAGCTGATTGAAGTTGAAAGTGCAGGAAGCAAAGGGGTCTTGAATATGACAGCGTTCTAAGCCCATGAGGAAGACCAATTGCCTGCTGAGCCAAACTTCTATGGGAAGGAAAGTCCCATAATTATGAATCTAGTTCCTCTGCAGAACAAATATGAAAACAAAATGTGGAATTTGGAAATCTGTGGGTGACATATTTACAAGGAAACTTTTAGTTTAAAATTTATGATGACATCTCATGAATTTATGTATGCCTGTGATACGGGTGAGAAGAAAAGATCTATTCAGAAAGGACATATGAAGGCTGCCAAACTGTAAAAGCATGAAAATAGGATACCATTGAGCCATGAGAACCTCGTGGTAAGCCATGATTTCATAGAATATGTTGTGTTGAGGTAACACAAGCCGGAGGAATGCCTCGACAGAGCAAGTCTGAGGGACGCCTTGACTATAAGGCTCAATAAAGTCTCTGGAATTCTTCCTATGCGATAAAACCTTGGCAAGGCAAGATGGATCACCCGAGGAACTGTATAACAGAGAAGGGGATGCCTGAGCCTGGGCCTAGAGGGTGAGTGACCAAAAGGAAGAGGAGACCTTGATAGTTCTTGTAAACTATTGATTAGGATCATGCACATGATGGGTAGTTCTTCCTGTGCGAGAAAACCTTGGCAAGGCAAGATGGATCACCTGAGGGACTGTATAGAAAAGAAGGGGATGCCTGAGCCTGGGCTTAGAGGGTGAGTGACCACAAGGAAGAGGAGACCTTGATATTTCTTGTAAACTATTTGGATCATGCACACAATGTGTATGTCAAGGAAAAACAGTGGGCCTGGATAACAAGACAACCATGTGGATACGAATCCACAAACTACACAGATAATTATTGTGCTAGCTTATGAAATTTTCCTCTTGAATTTTGAACAATAGTAAGATGATTTTGCATAAAGTTGTGATTAATGTGCTTGTTTTCCAATAATTTATTAAAGACAGGTGATGAAGGCCAAGAGTCTAGAAAGGACCTGACCATGAAAGAGGATCGAGATTTCTGAAGCAGCTGGATGAGGAATTCATAATAGGTGTTATTGAGAAAGAACACCGAGGACAATGTTCCTTTTAAGGGGGAGGGGAATGTAACACCCCTGTTTCCCCTAGCTTGTAATTAATCATAAAATAGGATTACCATGTTAAGGCATGTGGATGATGTAAATGTATTATTGATAAATTGCCCATAACTGACTATTGGGGAGGTGAATCCTTGAAGTACGAGCCATGATATCTCTAGAGGAAAGAATCAATTAATGAAGAAAAGGACTGGTGGTTGAACAATCAACCACCCCCATGAATGGAAACAAGGGTTGTCATCCCAAAGTACCACAGAGACCTGCAGACCTGAGATTCCTTCTGACAGAAGGAACATGATAGGTCAAAAACCTCCCTAAAGAAGGAAGGTAATATACATATAGGAAGATGATAAGAGGAGAGACATCAGACGAGAGCGCAAGCTCAGAAGGAGATGCGCGAACCGAAAGGAAGTGCAGAGAACATGACCTAAAGGACCCGAACGCGAGTTTGATGCTGAGGAAGCATCTGGTAAACCTCGCAGGGATACTATGACAGAGAGAAGGTCTCTGAGAGATGGCATAGTTCCCTAGTGATATCATGGCTTGGCACGGGGGTGGCCAGAGTGATAAGGATGAATGCCTCTGAGCCTATAGTTGGGTGGAAAGGAACACACCCACAGTTAGTTAGTTGGTTGCAACTTGTAATAGATAAGTATTCTCCTACCCTGTGTAATAAAATTGGATATACTATGAATGTTTTCAAGGATGTGCATGATTTCTTAATGGTTATACTATATCCCTTTTATTTCTACTTGATTGTTTAATTAGGAAAGTAATAAATTATATGGTTTGAACATGACTTGTACTCGTAAATGCTTGAGCCCGACGGTGGTTTAAGCTAGAGCCATGAACTGTGAGTTCATCGACCTTGGGCACAGTTTCACATATGCATGTCGACACTCCTAGTTGTGCTGAGTCCTTTGGAGAAAGGAATATGTTAAAGCTCAAGATAGATAGTGCACATAAGCACAGGCTCTCTGCGAGGCAGGCAGAGACTGAGAACCACTTAAGTTATATAGTTGATGAATGAACGCAAGGGGTGCGCGGAAGAATTCTTCTAAGTGTTAAGTTCAACAGAAGGAGTGCAAATATTTTAAGCCTTTCAGAGGTAACAAAGCTTAGGAAGGATAGTGAGATTGAAGTATCGAAAGGGAAGGTTCCTTTATATGGAAGATGAACGAACGAGATTTGTTCGGGAAGAGCCAAGGTCTATTGTGACTGTTGGATATGAGAAAGGGCACGGGAGTTAACCGCTTGAGTCCTTCGGCCTTCACGATTTCAGAGAATTGAGAGAGTTCATCTTAAGGGAGGTAGAATTCCCGAAGTCCCGAAGCTAGCCTTATATCTGAGGATGCCCGGGAGCCATCCCAACCATCAGCTCTAGGAGGTAGTTAGTCCGCCGATAACCACTTCGGGAGAATAGAGGCTTAGTAACGCCAAAACCCTTAAAGAACGAAGTAGCGAAATAATGTGGACCATGGATGTATGGATCCTTCGAGACCCCTCTCGATCATTCAATCGAGGGAAGGTGGGTATCATATCGAGAGAACATGCAAGATACCAGATATATAAAATATGCAGAACAGAAACGAAATGCTAGAAATGACAGAATAACAGTAAAATATCTAGCATAATCTTCACAATACACAGAAAAGATATACGAAA
>JZKD02S0034494.1:262296-279447 GCA_000966675.3 Picea glauca
TGTGTAAACCCTGCCAAGTAGGAAAGCTAACCAGGACACAGTTTAAATCCAAGAGCTCTACTTCAACAGAGAAACCACTCCAATTAGTTCATATGTATTTATGTGGACCATCAAGGCACGAAGGCACAGGGAAGGAAAACTACTTCATGTTGATCATTGATGATTACTCCCGACTCACTTGGGTTGCTTTTCTCAAAGAAAAAGCTGAAGCATTTAAGAAATTTAAAATATTTAAGGCTTTAAATGAGAATCAAACAGGAAAAAAAGTAAAGGTTGTAAGATCAGACAAAGGATGAGAATTTATGTCAAGTGATTTCAAGGAATTATGTGATAAACATGGGATCAAAAGAGAATATGCAATCCCAGGAACTCCACAGCAAAATGGATTAATTGAGAGGCAAAACAAAACAATTCAGCAAATGGACAGGTCAATGATGAATGAGAAGAACATTAGTCAAACCTAGTGAGTAGAAGCAATACACACAACAATCCATATTCTTAACAAAGCTCACCTCAGACCACACAGTAACAAGACATCGTATGAACTGTGGTATGGAAGACCTTCTTCGATCAAACACTTCAAATTATTTGGGAGTAAGTGCGACATAAAGAATAATAATGAAAACCTTGGAAAGTATGATGACAGGGATGATGAAGGAATCTTCTTAGGGTATGCTGCAAACAGTAAAGGATGCATATGCTATAATAAGAGGCTGCATAAATTGGTTGATTGTATTGACATAAAATTTTATGAAGGAGTCCCAGTAAGAGAGGTGAGCAATATTGAATCAACAACAGAGGATATAGTTGAATTTGAAGATGAACAGGTCCAAGAATTAGAAAAAGAAGACTCTAAGTCAGATGAAGACACAAATGCTCAGGCAGACTCAAATCAGCAGACAGCATCAAACCCTTCCTCCAAAATTATTCAAAAGAATAATCCTGTGAGTCAGATAATTGGTGAGAAAGACAAAGGTGTACAAACCAGGAGAAGGATAATCAACGACACCGAGAAATCACATATAGCCTTCATATCCATGGTGGAACCCAAGAACTTTGATGAATCCAGTAAAGATGTAAATTGGTTAAAATAAATGAATGAGGAACTGGATCAGATTGAGAAGAACAATACTTGGGAGCTTGTTCCTAGACTTGCAAATAAGAATGTAATTGGCTCCAAATGGGTGTTTAAGAACAAAATGAATGAACAAGGACAAATTGTTAGGAATAAAGACAGATTGGTCTGTAAGGGGTATGCACAAATTCAAGGACAAGATTTTGATGAAACCTTTACACCAGTCGCAAGATTGGAAGCCATCAAAATGTTTCTTTTCTATGCATGTCATAAGAACTTTAAAGAGGTTTCAGATGGAAGATTCATCTCTTGTTAGTACACCTATGGTGGTTGGTTGAAAACTTAGTAAAGATGATATTTCACCTGATGTTGATCAAAGAACATATCGACCAATGATAGGTAGTATTTTGTACATCACAACATCCCGTCCTAATATAATGCAAGTTGTTGGAATGGTAGGTTGTTATCAGTCTGCTCCTATAAAATTCATTTAGCAGCTGTCAAGAGGATATTCAAATATTTGAATGGTACAATGACTTATGGTCTTTGGTATCCTAGAAATAAGAATTTACAATTAACTGCATATTCAGATGTTGATTGGGCAAACTGCTTGGATGACAGAAAGAGCACCAGTGGAGGTGCATTCTTCTTAGGTGATTTGTCAGTAGCATGGCTTAGTAAGAAGCAGAGATCGATTTCATTATCAACTATAGAGGTAGAGTACATTGTTGCTTCTACTTTATGCACTCAGATCTTATGGATGATACAAAATCTTGCAGATTTGAAGGTAACTTATACTGATCCCATTCCACTTCACTATGATAACACCAATGCCATTAGTGTCTCGAAGAATCCTGTTCTCCATTCAAATATGAAGCATATACCAATAAAGTATTATTTTCTCAAAGAGCAGGTTACAAACAGAGTTGTTAAGCTGAATTGTATTCCTTCCACAGAACAAATTACAGACATCTTTACTAAACCCCTAGCCAAGACACCATTTGAATATCTCCGTCAGAAGTTGGGTGTCATCCCTTCTCTCACCTAAGAGAGTCCATCCTATCAGGGGGAGTATGTATTGGTCAAATATCTGATACCTCTTAAAAGTAATGCAACAACTCAAGGGGGGCATGTTTTTCTTTGACATTGATGTCAAAGGGGGAGAAAAGATGTTGTCTGGATGCTACAGTTGGAGGTCCAAGTAGAATAGCGCAGCCTTTCATGGTTGCCATCAATGCCATAGGGGGTGATTTTTGGCATGTTTTACAGGAATCTTGTTCTTTTCATTTATGGCAAGAACGACAACGACGATGGCAAACATGAAAAGAATAAGCTTAGGAGGATAAGCGAACAATATGCAGGGATCAAAGATCAGAAGGGAAAGCGAAGTACTGAAACATAAGCTGGGATAAACAGTTGAGAATTTGATTATCTGAATACCCATCAGTCATCGGATCAAACCCGAATTCCCATCAGTCGTCGGATCATTTTAAAGTGGAAGAATAGGATAAGCGAGGTAAAAGATCTGAGATCTCATTTATGCAAATTTGCGTCATTCGTTGGATCATTCTAAGTGGAAGGATAGGATAAGCTAGAAGAGTTGCATCGCATATAGATCGAGCGATCGATCTAGGATCATGATCAATGAACAACATTTAGTTCAGGTATAAATATGTGAGGAGGTTAAGCTCCGAACAAATATCACTTCATATTTTTTAGTTTGAGATTTGAAAAACCCGAAGCCCAGAGAGTCAAAGAGATGAAATACATTCTCGACCGTTGGATCATCCAAAGAAGATCATAGTTGTAAGATCATCCAAAGAATATCTCAAGCGTCATATCGTTCGAAGAGAATCTGGGTCGTCTGATCCAGAACGTTAGTTTGAGAACTGAAATACTCAGAGCCCGGAGAGACGGAGATTCGAAATAAATTGTCGACCATCGGATCATCCGAAATAAATCTCAAACGTTAGATAATCCAAAGGATATATCAAGCGTCAGATCATCCGAAGTGAATCTAGGTCATTTGATCTAGAAAAGACATGTCGACCATCAGATCATCCAAAGTAAATCCCAGTCGTTAGATCATCCGAACAAGATCTCAAGAGTCAGATTGTCCAAAGCTAATTTGGGTCGTCTAATCCAGAAAAGACGTGGCATAATCCTGTGGACTCTGGGTAAAGACCCGAAGTAACCCTCAACTGTCTGATTAAAGAGGACATGTGGAAGACCATGTTAGCAATAGGACATGTGGAAGTAATCTACATACTTCAAGGGGAAGCAAAGTTTGAGATTTGAGATTTCAGAAGTCCGGAGACTCGGAGGAGATCTCGGCCATTGATCGAGAAAGGGGATGCAGAACCATTGATCTGGTTGAAGAGTCAAACTCCCAAAGTAGAGGCAGATCCATCGATTGAGAAGGACAGGTGTTCGCAGATCATCGAATCCAGAAGATTGGCATATGGAAGAAAGGGTTTGAGATTTGAAACTCCTGAAGCCCGGATCATGAATTAAATCATAGTCGTTGATTTAGGGAGGTTAGATCTGATCTGCAGATCGTGAAAGGAAATATCTGAACCATCCATTTAGGAGCACCATCAAGATCGTGAGGTCGACGGTCCCATCGCATTGCGGGGCAAGAACATGCTCAGGTCTTAATTTTTCTTGAGTGAGCTACAATCGAAACCATGGTTTTGGAGAAAGGACGTGTGGAAGCTCGTAGTGAATTGCGGGAAAAAAAGCAGTTTTCCTTCAAACCGCCTATGGATGTGTCCGCAATCATGTGATGATGTGAATTTCATAACCCAAGGTCATTTTGAGAAACGGAGCTAGCGCTCACTAGACCGAGATCGGGAAGCGCCTTTTGAATAGGCATTTGGTCACCGTCGGTGGTCACATGAAGGAAGGGGCTTAGAAGCCAAAGAATCCAAAATCCATTGACTGTAACTGACAGAGAAGATGAAGAGTTGCTATGATGATCATGCAGAGGACTTGGCGTGAGAAAAATACGCAGAACAGAGAAGAGGGTGTGCTTTTTTGGAAGATATTGTATGAGTAGGATGAGATGAAGTGAACAACCTGAAGGGAAGATCAGTGGTGTAGTGAAGAGCATGTGGAGGCATAGCGTATATAATGGACATGGTGCACAGAGCATAAAATGCAGAAGAACAGAAAGTGCAAGCTTATGGGAGAGGAGTTCAGTGATGCAGGAAAAGCATAGAAGTGTAGCAGAACAGTGATGAGACTGGTAAGCCATTGATAAATACTGTATCATTGTAATAAATTTCAGAAAGAAAAGATTTATATTTCAGGGAGGTAGGGAGGTGCTAGGGAGGATTGTTTTCCTCAGAGTTTCAAGTGGGTTCTTGAACACATGAAGTTGTAGCTTCCATCTAGTTTCAGCCAGAAAAAACCAGGGTGGTAGGGTGCTACAAGGGAGAACCATTGTTCTCTGTTATACAGGTTGGTTCCTGTGTGACTGGAAGTTGGTGCTTCCATCAAGTTGGTGTTGGAACACTCAGGGAGTGGGTGCTTCCTTCTAGTGGGTGCTAGAGAAACCAGAGGGTTGGTGCTCTCAACAAGTTGGATCTTGTTAAAGAAGAGGTTGTAGCCTCATTTTGAGTTGGTGCTCAAAGATTGATGATGTACAGAACATAAAATATTTCCTATCATTCCAAGAAGAAGAGGTTTTCTCCCCTTATGGGTTTCCTCATGAATATTTGTCTCTGTGTATATCATGTGTGTGATTGATGTTTATTATTTTTGTTGTTCATGACTTGCATAATATTTATGATCACTTGAAGAAGGTTAATAAAATTTTAATAGGCATAAAATTGTTTAAGAACAGTAACAACTGATTCACCCCCCCCCTCTCAGTTGTATTAGTATTTCCAACAGGTCTAAGGCAAACATATTGCAAGGTGAGATCATGAATATCAAGCCACATACTTTCAATGGAGAGATCTAGAAAGGAGAAGAGGTAGAGGCCTAGATTTTGGAAATGAAGAAATATTTACAACTGCATGATTACCCCTCCCGAGTAGAAGCTAGAATTGCAACCTACCACTTGCAAGGAAAAGAAACCATGTTGTGGGATTAGATTAAGCAAGCCAAGAACCTTGATGAGAAGAGCATCTCATGGAGGCAATTCAAAGGATATTTCCAGAAGAAATATTTTTTCGACATTACTATGAAAGGAAGATGAAAGAGTTCTTTGAACTCAAGTTCGGAAGCATGATAATGGAGGAATATGAGAAGAGGTTATGTGAATTGTTGAAGTATGTCTACTTCATAAAATATGAGAAAGTAAAAATCCAAAGGTTTCTAAGTGGGTTACCCTCTTTCTATAGTGACAAGATTCAATATGATAACCCTAATACCTTGGAGGAAACCATAAGGAGAGAAAGGCATCTTTATGAGAAAAGCAGAGGAAGGCCAGTTTTCCAAAAAACTTGGAATGAAAAAATGAAGGGTAAAAAGGATCAGAGGAAGAAAGGTTTTAAGCCACCCTTTTTTAAGAACAACACCCAAGCAAATAAAAAAGGTCAATAAACCCAAAATGAACACACGACTGCAAATTCATTTGGGAAAAGGCCAAGGAAGAAACCTATACAATGTTGGGGGTGTGAGGGAAATCATTTATATTGTGATTGCCCTCACAAAGTAGAAATAATGAGGATTTTCCACAACATTCAGGAGGTTGAAACAATGAAAGACATGGGGGAAGTATGCAAATTATTTATTCAGCATTGGACAACAAGAAATCAAAATATCAATATCCCATGATTAAAGTGGAAGGTAAGATTGATAACCATCCCATAGTAATTTTAATTGATTCTGGAGCTAGCCATAGTTACATAAAATCTAACATTGTTGAAATATTTCACTTGAAAAGGAGTAATCAGAAGAAATATTGGTTAGTTCAGTTAGCCATGAGGGCTAAAAGGAAAATCAATGAGTTTGTTAAAGATTGTTCGATAGACATGAATGGACTCAACACAAAGCTAGATGTAAACATCAGACCATTGGGTTCATATGATTGTCTAATTGGCATGGATTGGTTGGGAAAACACCATGATTTCCTATAATGTTACAAAAATACAATCACATGTCTTGATGAAGAAGTGAAACAAGCAAAGATTCAAGGCATTCCAAGAGTTGTAGTTGTTAGAGAGATTTCAGCTATGCAGTTAAAAAAGAGTTTCAGGAAGGGATGTCAAATTCTTGCAGCTCATATGAAAGAGGAAATCAGAGATAAAGTGAAAAGCATTGAATACCATCTAGTATTAAAGGATTTTGAAGATGTTTTAAGAGAAATCTCGGGATTTCCACCAAAGAGAGACATTGATTTATATATTGATTTGCTGCCAAGAGATGCCCCAATGTCCAAAACACCATACAAAATGGGCACACCAGAATTGAAAGAGTTGTAGATGCAACTTGAAGAGTTGTTAAAGAAGGGGCACATATGCCCAAGTTTTCCACCTTGGGGAGCCCGGTTTCTTTTCGTGAAGAATAAATATGGAACCTTAAGGTTGTCTATTGATTTCAGATAGTTGAATAAGGTAACCATAAAAAAAAATGTCCTTTTCCAAGGATTAATTATTTGTTTGATCAACTGAAAGGTGCAGTAATCTTTTCTAAGATTGGCCTGATATTAGGATATCATCAAGTAAGGATAAAGGAAGAATACATCAACAAGACAACATTCAGGACAAGATATGGGCATTATGAATTCACAGTAGTACCATTTGTACTATCAAATGCCCCAACTTTTTTTATGTGCCTAATGAATGGAGTGTTCGGGGGGTACCTGGAGAAGTTTGTAATTATGTTCCTAAATGATATACTCATCTACTATAATTCAAAACAGGAACATGAGCAACATTTAAGAATGGTTTTGTAAGTTTTAAGAGAGCATAAATTGTATGCTAAGCTTAGTAAGTGCATCTTTTATCAAAACAAGATTCACTAATTGGGGGATATAATTTCAACAGAAGGGATAGAATTTGATCCTGAGAAGATAGAAGCTATTAAAGGATGGAAAGTTCCAAAGAATGTGATGGAGATTAGATCATTCATGGGTCTTGTCAGTTATTACTGAATATTCATAAAATGATTCTCAAAGATTGCAAGTCCAATCACTTCTTTGCAAAAGAAGGGAGTGAAGTTCGAATGGACTTCCAATTTTGAAGAGATTTTTCAACAGTTGAAGAAAATATTGATAAGTGCGCCAATCTTGAGGATTGCATATCTGAATGAATGTTTTGTTATGTGCATTGATGCATGCAAGGAAGGGTTCAGTGGAGTCCTTAGTCAAAAATATCATGTGGTATGCTATGAGTCCATAAAATTAAAAGAGCATGAAATAAATTATGCTAACCATGATCTAGAGTTAGAAACACTTGTACATGCATTAAAAATGTGTAGACACTACCTCATGGGTAATAAATTTGAGCTAAGAATAGACCACTATGGTCTGAAAAATTTGTTTGGACATCCAACATTAAATGTCAGACAAACTAGATGGCTTGAATTTCTTAGTGAATATGACTTTGAAATTAAGCATATAAAAGGAAAGGAAAATCAAGTGGTTGATGCACTCAGTAGGAGAGCTCATGAAGTGCATGTTGTATCCATTAGCATGTATAGGAATGATCTTAAAGATATGATTATTACAACATCAAATTTAAATCAACAATATCTAAACATAAAAAAGACATTACAGCAAGGAAATTTTCAGCAAAAATTTAATTATTATGAATTGAAAGAAGATGGAATTATCATGTACAAAGGCAAGGTATGTGTGTCAAATTCCAATGAGCTGAAAGATGTAGTGTTGAAGGAAATGCATAGTGTGCCATATGATGGACACCCAGGATATCAGAAGACAATTGTAGTTGTAAGAAGCCAATACTTTTGAATGAGAATGAAGAAAAAAGTGGCTAATTACATAGCCATATGTCAAGAGTGCCAGCAAGTGAAAAAAAAGCATAGGCATCTAGCTCGGTTTTTGCATCCATTGTCCATTCCAGAATGGAAGTGGGAAGTTGTCACAGTTGATTTTATTAGAAAGCTTCTCGAAACATTGAAGCAACATGATTCCATCATGTGGTGGTGGATAAATTGACTAAGGCAACACATTTTATTCTGATGAAGACAACACATAAGGAAGCAAATATTGTAGAGATATATATGAAGGAAGTTGTTAGGATACATGGGGTTCCCAAGGAAATAGTTTCAGATAGAGATCCAAAGTTCACATCCAATTTTTGGAAGGGGTTGTTCAAAGGATTTGGGACAAATTTAAATCTCAGTACATCGTATCATCCAAATTTAGATGGGAAAACAGAGAGGACTAACAGGATAATTGAGGACATGCTTAGGATATATGTGATGGACCAGCCATCAAAGTGGGAATATTATATTCATTTGGTTGAATTTACCTACAATAATGGGTATCAGACGTCACTAAAAATGATTCCATTTGAAGCATTGTATGGCAGAAAATGTAAGACACCCGTGAGTTGGGATAATCCAGCAGACAGAGAATTTGTTGGGCCAAATTTGTTAAAGGAAATGGAAGAGAAGATGGAAAAGATAAAGAAGAATTTAAAGGATTCCCAGAATAGGCATAAAATCTATGCAAAAAATAATAGAGTGTTTAGAGATTTTAAAGTGGGAGAACGTGTGTTCTTAAAAGTTAAGGCGAAGAGAATTTCGTTGAGATTAGGGAGTTGCCCAAAGTTGGCATAAGATATTATGGACCTTTTGAAATATTAGAAAAGATAGGGCCAGTTGCATACATGCTATAACTTCTTTCATCCATGAGAGTGCATAATGTATTTCATGTGTCATTATTAAAGAAATATGTGTATGACCCTAACCACATAATTAGTTGGAATGTAATCCAGGTGGAGCATGAAGGGGATTTCCAGGTGGAACCAGTGTACATCCTAGACTGGAAAGTCAAAGTGATCAGGAACAAGACCATAGGGTTGGTAAAGGTTCAATGGACCTGCTATGGTCTTGAATATGTTACATGGGAGCATGAAGAAAACATGCAGGAACAATACTCGCAATGTTTTTTTCAATTTTGAAGAAAATAGAATGCAAGACTCCATTTTGGGAAGCTAGAGTTCCAAAACCACATCTCAAAGTCCTAGTCAACCTATGTTGGGAACCATGATTAAAGAATGGCGCATTCCTTGGGTTAGCCTTGATAAACGAATGGTGCATTCCTTGGGTCAGTGGGTTGAGAGGAACATGAGATTTTGGTTGGAACTGTTGTTGGAGTTGTAAAACTGTAGAATTTTATCTGTTTAAGTATTGTGATGTAAATTTGCATATATGTATAATGGAATATTTTTCACTGAGAATAATGCACAATTGTAGGGGAGGGGGAATGTAACATCCCCACTATAATCCCAAGTTTAATTAATGCTTATGTAGATATGATGTGTGGCTACGACCAAAGCGATGTAATATGCGAATTGTATTTCAATGTTTTAATAATAAAATGTAATACCAACTACTTAAGGGACATAGACAAATATGGGGGTTGAATTAATCCACAAGAGAAGGGAGATTCTAAGAGAATTCCTAAGAGGGGGTCCAAGGTGGAATTTCCCATGTATATTATTTCAACCCATTTTCCTAAATTTTCTATTGATACATGAACCTTCTAATTTATGATTCAGTTTTCCCAAAGCCAATCATTGAACACATGTAAGAGGGTGGGTGTGCGAAGTCACATCCCATAGTTATTGGGCACATGGTGGATGAGTAAAATCATCTTGGGGAAGTGTGTGAATCAAGAAAGGAAAGCCAAATAGGAGGAAATTTATATGGGTTGGGACAATAGTTTACACAATCAGTTTTTGGTACATGAAGAGAAAGTAGAGAGAAAGAAAGATAGCTTGGAGCTGGAATATCCATGGATGGATAATTATAGAGCATGTTGGAGCGTATTGGATAATTTTTGGAGTTGAATACTGAAGAGTTAGGTTGTCAGGCATGAAAAGTGAACTCCTGTGTGAGTTTCATTGTAACATCAAGTGTTTGTTGTTGGTTGTCGATAGTTTTCCTGGCAATGAGTTCCCTTGAGTTCCCAATTGAGAGATTCCTAGTCACTTGTGCCAAAGATACCTTGATGAATGACTGGGACACCTGAGGGAATGATATCAATGAAGTGGTATGTTCCTTGGGTTGGGTAGGTTGAGAGGAAGAGAGCTAGTGGAAAATTGGGATAGTTTTAGGAGAATATTAGTGGGTTGTGAGTTTTATGAGTTGTGAGTGGACCAGTGAGAGACCACCCTCTTTTGTGGATTGCTAACCTCACCTTGGGGATGATTTGTTGTTGATATTTGGAAAGGAAAGTCTATGATTGGGTGAAACATCCATCCCAATCAACTGGTTCCACTACTATTTATAGAAAATAAGTATTTATATTGTTTTTGTTGTATTATGAGTTTTAATTTGTTGTGCATGAACTTTGTGTTTGAGAAAGATTATACATTGTTGTGTTGAGTTGCTTAGTTTCATTTCATGTCTAATTTTAGAGTGTTGTGGATGAATGTAATTATTAATAATAGACAACACTTAAACATGCATGTAAATCATAGCTAAAATATACAAGAGTTTAATTAGTTAGCATAAAAAAAAAAATTGCGAGTTTTCCACACCACAATGTCCCTCGGTTGGGCTAGGGGACATTACAAGTAGTTCCCTGGATGTAGAGAAGAGAGATGAGAGAAAGGGGAGGGGAAGAAGAGGTAGATTTTTTCGATATGGGATTTCGGGCTAAGCAAAAGGCTTTGTTGATTTGAGAGATAGAGTAACCATTAGAAATAAGGGCCTTAGTTAGGTGCGATTTTTCCTTTTCAAGGAATTGCATGGCAGAGATGTGGATGGCTCGGTTCATTAGAGTTTTTAACACTGCTGATTTTTTAGCAATATGATAGTGGGATTGAGCATGAAGATATCTATCTGTATGAGTCTTTTTTCTATAAACATGATGGGTGAGGGATCCATCTAGAATTCGGGAGATAAGGACATCTAAGAAGGGAAGAGAGTTATCTCGTTGGGTTTCCATAGTAAATTAGATGTGAGGGGAAATATTATTCAAATAGTTAAAGACAGAGATCAAAGAGGCACTTCTTCCTAGTCCCTTGATCTTGTCTCTCTTCCCTACATCCAGGGCACTACTGACCATATTTCAAAAATCTTGGCTAAAAATAACATAAAAACTTTGTCCAAACCCTGTAAAACCCTCAAACAATTATTCAAAACTGCCAAGGATAAATTGGACTCGATGCTTGGCCTAGGTGTTTACCAAATTCCATGCTCTTGTGGTAAATCATATATAGGTCAAACTGGTAGAGCCCTTAATACTCATGTTAAATAGCATATAGCTGACACTACCCATAATTGTATCTCCAAGTTAGTTGTTCTTGAGCACTCCCATAAATATAAACTCCTAATTTGTTTTGAAAAAACCACAATCTTAGCCTCAACCCTATTTTACTTCTCTCGCATCATTCGTGAAGCTCTAGAAATCAAAAAAACATCCTAACAATTTTAATCGTGAAGATGGCTACAAACTTAGCCATTCTTGGAAGCCTACCATTCATCTTCTCAATCACTAAGCCTTGGTTGTTTTTATTTTTGGATTCAAACAATTTTTCTTCCTTCTTATCCTAGTGTTATTTGTTTTCTCTTCACCTTCTTGCCCTAAACCTTCATTTTTTTTTTATTCTTCTCATTATTGGGGTCCTCGTTACTTTCCCTGCTTTCTCCTTATTCTTTTTAATTTAATAATTTAATAATTTGCTCGTTCTTGATTTTCCAATATTATTATTATTATATGATTTCCTTGTTATCACTTAAATTTGTTATCTTTATATCTTGCTTTATTATTGCTTTATTATTGCATGAGAAGTGCAGGCCGAAATAGAAGTCTCAGCAGTTATCTGAGCAAGGAAGGCAGGGATTTCTGTTTCGGCCTACACTTCTCCTGCACGGCGCTAATGACCCAATTCAACTCTGGGCATATGAGAATAAGAGTTTAACTGTCTGGCCTCATCGACACACTCTATGCGGATGAATTCGACTGCACTCGATGCAGGAATCCCTTGACTCAGACGGAGAAACAATTGAAACTTATTCTCTCAATCTCTCACAGATCTCAGATCTACCATGAAATCACATACACAGCATATAAAACAAAAGCATAACAAGAAGCAAATATGCAACAGCATAATATCAACAACACACAGAGAATAATCACATCCATGGAATTGAATCAAAACTTTTCTATTAATTCAATATTTGTACATGGGGATTATGCTCACAAGTTCTCTGCCCTGCTCTCTTCTTGCTCCTGAATGCTAATGCTGAATAATCTGAATATACAAAGGAGGGTGCCTATATTCCGTTTTTCCTCTTCGAATTCTACAACTATCAAATGTACAATTAATTTCTATCTAACAGCATTAAAACTATTTAATTCCTTCCTACCTATAATACAATACAAGTGCGCTTCTTTATGACTGCTTCATAAAAGAGCGGCGCAACAATCCCAAGGTGTTTCAAAATTCGGTGCTGGCGCTGTCCAGCTGTTCTTTCTTTCTCCACGCGCTGGCTAGCTTGATGAGATGTGGATGCTCCTGCATCATACTCCTCAGCTCAAAAATATTCATGGGCTCCTATCCATGAGCTCCTGCATGGTGTGCCCATGTTTCTGTATTACTGCCTCCGTCTCCCAGCTGACATCCTCCATTGGGTGATTCTTCCATTTCACCAGGTATTCAAAATATTTCTTTCTCCTGGTCTTTCTGCCTATTCATTTATCCAGTATGCACTCCATCTGAGGTTTCTGTGCAACTGGTAATTGCTTCTGCCACTGGATCACTGGTTCCTCAGTCCCAATGTCTGCTTCTTCATCCCTATATGGGTATAAATCAGAAATGTTGAATATCGGAGATATCCCGATGTCTTCTGGTAACTTAAGCTCATACGCATTCTCTATGAATTTCTTCAGGACTTTGCATGGTCCGATCTTCTTCATTTTGAGCTTGTTATATGTTCCCCTTGGGAACCTTTCCTTTCTTAAATGCGCCAGAACCATGTCCCCAACTTCAAACTGAAGTTGTCTCTTTCTCTGATTGGCTCTGCACTTGTACTCCTGATTCGACTCCCGCAGTCGCTGCTTCACCTCCACGTGAAGTTCTTGCATCGCCTCAACGAACTCTTCAGCTCTCGCACTGCTAGTTTCAGCCTGTTCTGACTCCCTGAGCTCAGAAACTCCTCTTGGCTGTGTCCCATACAAAATTTGGAACGGACTCTTGCCTGTACTCCGATTCACAGAATCGTTGTACGCAAATTCTGCCTGTAGTAGGATCTGATCCTGGCTGCTGTGATGTTCTGCCACCAAGCTCCTCAGTAAATCCCCCAGGCTTCTATTTACCACCTCGGTCTGTCCATCTATCTGTGGATGGTAAGACGAACTAAATGCCAAATTAGTTCTGATTTTCTTCCATAGCGTCCTCCAAAAGTGACCTATGAACTTTGTATCCCGATCCGAGACTATGCTCCTCGGCAATCCATGCAATCTAACAATCTCTTTGAAAAACAATTTTTCGATGTGGGTCGCATCGTTGGTCTTATGACACGGGATGAAATGTGCCATCTTCGAGAATCTGTCCACCACAACAAAGATGGAATCCGCTCCTCTCTGCGTTCTCGACAATCCCAGAACAAAATCCATACTAATGGCTTCCCATGGTCTTTCGGGTATAGGCAACGGTTGATAGAACCCTGTGTTCTGCTTTTGGCCCTTTGCGTGTTGACATATCCGACACCTGTCAACAAACCTCTTTACATCTGCTCGCATCCCCGGCCAAAAATACGATTCGCTCAGCTTAGCGAATGTCTTATCATGCCCAAAATGACCCGCTAATCCACCGCTATGTTTTTCTCTCACCAAATTCTCCCTCATGGAGCAATCTGGAATGCATAGTTGGTTGCCTTTAAACAACAATCCCTCCTGGATCATATATTCCAGCCACGGACTCCGATCCCTGATAAATGGGTTCTCAGCTGCTTCGTATGCCTCTCCGAAATCCACGTCTCCAGCATACATATCTTTCAGATTTTCAAAACCTAAAGTCTTGACCCTGAACTCCTGCATCAACAAGCATTTCCTGCTTAAAGCATCTGCTACTTTGTTAGCAGTCCCTAAAATGTGTTTGATCACAAACGTAAAATTCTGCATGTACTCTACCCATTTCGCGTGCTTTTGATTCAGCTTCTCATGCTGACTTAGAAACTGTAGTGCATGATTATCGCTGTATAAAACGAACTCCTTGGGTATCAAGTAATGCCTCCACTTTTTCAATGCCTGTATGATGGCATAGAATTCTTTATCATACGTGGAGTACTTTAGCTTTGCATCGTCCAGTTTCTCGTTGTAATATGCCACAGGTCTATCATCCTGACTTAAGACCCCTCCAACAGCATATCCACTGGCATCACACTTCACTTGGAAAGTTTTCTGAAAATTAGGCAACACCAGAATTGGTTGCTCTGTTATCTTTCGCTTCAGCAGATTGAAGCTCCTTTCAGCCTCTGTCGTCCAATGAAATACCTTATGCTTCTTCTTTACCGTATCCATCATTGTTGTGCTAATCCCACTAAAATTATGAATGAATTTTCTGTAGAAACTAGCGAGTCCATGAAAACTCCTCACCTCAAAAACATTCCTCGGCGACAGCCAATTCCTGATTACTTCAACCTTCTCAGGATCCATCTTCAACTCATTGCCGATATCACAAAACCCAAATAAATGAGTTCTGTCTGCATGAAGGAACATTTTTTAAAATTTATCAGCAGCTTCTCTTGCTGTAGCCTTCTCATCACGATGGCCAAATGTCTCAAGTGTTCAGCCTTGGTCTTACTGAAGATCAGTATATCATCCAGGTACACAACCACAAATTTGCCAATGAATTCCCTCAGGACTTCATTCATCAGCCTCATAAAAGTGCTTGGTGCATTTGTCAATCCAAACGGCATGACCAGCCATTCTTACAAACCCTCGTTTGTTTTGAATGCTGTCTTCCATTCATCACCCTCTCTCATCCGGATCTGATGATATCCTCTCTTGAGATCAATCTTCGAGAAATAATTTGCCCCACTCAGGCAATCCACCAAGTCATCCATTCTCGGCAGTGGAAATCTGTACCTGATGGTGATTTTATTTATCGCTCTGGAGTCTGTACACATCCTCCAGCCTCCATCCTTCTTTGGACTTAGTACTGTCGGAACAACACACAAACTCTGACTCTCTCTGATTAGTCCTTTGTCCAGCAGATCCTGCACTTTCCTTTTGACCTCCTCGTTCTCTTGAGGTGTCAACCTATACGCTGCCTTATTTGGCAAACTTGCTCCAGGTATGAGGTCAATGTGGTGACTCACACTCCTCATCGGTGGCAATGAACGAGGTAGTTTGTCCACGATGATGTCAGCAAACTCTCCCAGTAGTTCCTGAATCTCCTCTGGCAAGTCGTCCACTCTTGTGCTTGTCAGGACAATTCTCGGTTTCCTGACAACAAAGAATTGTGGATCTTCATTCTTCTCCATCTCTGTGAGAATCTCTTTCCCACTCATGAGAAGTATCGTATTGGTTACTTCCGGCTTCACTTCTTTATCCTTCACCGGAAGCAATGTATGTGACTTCCCATCCTTCTCCAAGGTGTATGTGTTCATCCTCCCATCATGAACAATATTTCTATCATACTGCCACGGTCTTCCCAACAATACATGGCAGACATCCATGGGAATAACATCACACATAATTTTATCCTTATAATCCCCCATTTTAAATTCAACCAAGCATTGTTTTGTAACACATACCTGGTGTCCTTTCTGCAACCATGACACTTTGTATGGACTCGGGTGTCTGTTCGTATCCAGCTCCAATTTCTCCACCATCTCGGTTGAAACGAGATTGTCTATGCTCCCGCTGTCCACTATGACCTTGCATTTCCAGCCCTTGGTTTTGCAAGTCGTCCTGAACAGTCTGCATCTTTGAGCTGTGTCCTCCACCTCTTTCTCAGGTTTCAAGAGAACTTTGTGCACTGTCAGTGACTTCCCACTTCCAGTGTTCTCATCTTCAACATCACGCCTCTGCACCTCAGCGACATGAGATTTTCCTCTGTCCATTTTTCTATCTGGACAATCCACAGCTTTATGTCCATCTTTACCACATGTATAACATGTGATAATTCCTCCTCGACCTCTGCCTCGACCTCGGGTACGAGGAAATGTATTGGCGTCAGCATAATCTCCTTGTTGATCAGTTTGTTGTCTCCTCGGCTCAGCATATTGCTGCCTTTGCTGTGAGGTTCCACCTCTTTCAGCTCTTCCCTGAGGCCTCTTCCAATCCTCCCTGGGCTTCTGAATTCTTTCTTCGGAAATTGCTTTGCCTCGGGGCTGGCTTCTGCCTCACCCTCGCTGACCTTGCTTGCGGCTCAGCTTCTCTTCGGCTTTTAGAGCCATCTGGTACGCATCCTCAACTGTTCAGATGGTAACCATGCTCAATTCATCCTGGATGTCATACCTCAATCCATTCAGGTACCTTGCCACTTTCTCGTCATCACTCTCCCGATGACCAGCCCAAATGTTGAGCCTATAGAACTCCTCAGTGTATTATTTCACCGTCATCATCTTCTATCTCAGGTCCTGCATCCGCCTGAACAGTGTGATCTGGTAGTGTTATAACCCTAAATTGCACTATCCCTGCTTACCTAGCATCAGGCCTACTCATGCCTCTTCCTAGCCAAAGCCATGATGAGCAATTCCTCAAAAAACCACTTAAAACAAACAAACCACGCCCTAAATTCTCACTGGGCGCGGGCAACCGCTTGCTGTCCTTATACTGCACGCGGGCATCCGTGGGCTAACTCAAAACAGCCCGCGGGTACCTAACAAAGCAAAAAATCAGGAAAGTTTCCGCCGGGACACGAGGATTTTTGTCAGTTAACTGGAACTCCGAGCCATGCATGGCCGAGAGTTCGCCA
>JZKD02S0034494.1:285041-297554 GCA_000966675.3 Picea glauca
AAAAGGGATTGAGATTTTGGGTAGAAGGTCAAAAGTTAAATCTTAAGGGTCATGATCTGCGTATAAGTTTAGAGCCCTAGCTTATTAGTCCGTAGGGTAGAATACCCCACAACAGGTAGTCTCTGGGGATGAATTTTGCTTTCATCTTAGCGATCATCCTGTCCCAGCTTTTGATTTTCTGTTTTCCTTTGCAGCGCCTATCAGTCTGCAACTCATCCCACCATAAGGTTGTGTGTCCTTTCAGATTAGTAACAGCATGCCTTACCTTCTTGTCCTCTTCGATATCTTCATAATCGAAGTAGGTGTCGAGTGCTCGGATCCAATCCAGCAACTCTTCTGCGTTTAGACTCCCCTCATAGATGGGAATTTCCATCTTTGTATTTGAGCTCATTCTCGAAATAGCTCTGATCAACCGCTCAGTTGAAGCATCCTCTGCTGAGATCTCCTCGGCATCATGTCCAGCTTCCTCTTCAACTTCTGAATCGCTGAACTCTCTGGTGCCAGCTCCACGTCTCTGCGCAGTCTCCATATCCTCAAGCCTTTCTCGAAGATCTCTCATCTGGCATTCCATCTCAGCATTTCCTGCTGGTCTACCTCTTCTTCGGGCCTCCCTGTCTTCACAATCAGGTGACTGTCTCTCCCTTCTCGGCGGCATGGTGTAATTCCTATCTCTGCTTCAGAAAGCAAAGATACCAAGCTCTGATACCACTTGACAGTGGAGTCGCAACCCTCACGGTCCGATCCACTCTCACTAGGACCTCCTGTAACAGGCCCGAAGAGTCAAAGACTCTTACAACTCCCGTATCGGGACTTCTTGTAACCCACAGGACACTCCTTGGATTTCCCGGCAGTTTCTTCGGGAAATCGGGCTTTGCGATATCGCGAGCTCTGTGCGCATGTTCTCGTGCAGCTCCAAACCCTGATCCCCGATGAGTCAACGGTCAATGCTTTGCTTCCGTCGGGGATTTCCCTATCAGGAAATCGCTATCCGTGATGTCAATGTTCTGGAATTTCAAACCCCGAGTGCCGAGGTACCGATCTTCCGATGTGAAGCCACCTGTACTCCACTCGCTCCTTGAGGTCCCACGCAACCACGTCACCTCGGGATTTCGCTGATCATGAATCCTCTGTGCAATTTCTCGTTGAGGTCGAAACCCCGAACGCCGAACCCCGACCCCACGGGATCCTATGCCACCTGTCTACCACGCGATTGACGGCTCCGATTTAAATCAGGAAATCGCGACTCGCGATTTTGACATGCATGCAACTCTTGCACATGCCAAACCTGATATGCCGATATGCGATGGAAATGGATTCTATCTATGCTTGAGGGTTAAGTCCCTCACTTCTTCTCCCAGATCCGACGGTCTACGGAACTTCGCAATTCTCCACAGAAATTTCAAGTCATTGATTCTCTTCCTCTTGAGAGATCCTCCTGCTCCCAAGGCTCCGTTCTATTTGAGCTCTTCCTGGGTCTGTTCCCACAGCAAGCACGAAAGGAACTATCCCTCCTGGGCTTGTAGACTCTGATTCCTTGAAGATCTTTCGAACACGCTCCCAGTGCTCGACCTTCAACAACTCTCAACAGTGCTGAAGTCTTTTGGATCCTGTGCTCTTGCAGCAACAGAAATCCCTACCTTCCTTGCTCAGATAACTGCTGAGACTTCTATTTCGGCCTGCACTTCTCCTGCACGGCGCTAATGACCCAATTCAACTCTGGGCAGATGAGAATAAGAGTTTAACTGTCTAGCCTCATCGACGCACTCTATGCGGATGAATTCGACTGCACTCGATGCAGGTATCCCTTGACTCAGACGGAGAAACAATTGAAACTTATTCTCTCAATCTCTCACAGATCTCAGATCTACCATGAAATCACATACACATCATATAAAACAAAAGCATAACAAGAAGAAAATATGCAACAGCATAATATCAACAACACACAGAGAATAATCACATCCATGGAATTGAATCAAAACTTTCCTATTAATTCAATATCTGTACATGGGGATTCTGCTCACAAGTTCTCTGCCCTGCTCTCTTCTTTCTCCTGAATGCTAATGCTGAATAATTTGAATATACAAAGGAGGGTGCATATATTCCATTTTCCCTCTTCGAATTCTACAACTATCAAATCTACAATTAATTTCTATCTAACAGCATTAAAACTATTTAATTCCTTCCTACCTATAATACAATACAAGTGCGCTTCTTTATGACTACTTCCTAAAAGAGCGACGCAACAATCCCAAGGTGTTTCAAAATTCGGTGCTGGCGCTGTCCAACTGTTCTTTCTTTCTCCACGCGCTGGCTAGCTTGATGAGATGTGGATGCTCCTGCATCACAAAACCTCCTTTAATAGCATTAAATGCATGTTAGCATGCCAATACACAATTTCATATTATTAAAATAAACTAAGTATGGAAAATTTATTAAAATGATTTTAAGAATTAAAATAAATATAAAAAAAGGGTTTTTAATTAATTTAAAAAGAAAAAATAAATATTATAAAAATCAAAAAGGAATATTGATTTGAGGGAATAACGTTAATATCAAAAATACATATGAAAGAGGGTCCTGCGTTTACGTATGGTTAATATAAGGCATAAATCATGGTAATAAATGATGAGGTGGATGGGAGCACTCACCTTTTTTTTAATATTATATAATACATTTTAAATGATTCCCTTAACCTATGTCATATACCACCTCACAACATATTGGCCATAAAATAGGATTTCAAGCCCGATACTATGGTCATAAAATCAGATTTCAAGCCTAACACATTGGCCATAAAATAGGATTTCAAGCTTGATACATTAGTCACAAAATCAGATTTCAATTCTAACAAACTAGTCAAAATGGGATTTTGCTATCGATATGTTTTTGAACATGAAAGTTAGGCGTGAAATTTGATTTTTACTTCATGTGTCTGGAATGAAATGGGATTTTGAGCTTGATACACTGTTGCAGGAGCATCGTCATCAAGTGTGAGTGGAAGATGGCTCATCACATTAGTGCGCATTTTGAAGTGACGATTTTGAATTTAAGAAGGCATATCATGCAAATATTTTGAAAAGATTGAAATTAAAGAACCTCTTTAATGTTCTAGAGCTGGACGATTGCATGAGATCGATGGGGAATGTATTTTTCTTTCATGTAATAGCTTGCAGTACAGATTCGATGTGTTTTCTCTTATCTATCTGTCTCAAACATTTATGGTAATAAATCCTTAGTAGTTGAAAGCTTTTATTTCGATAGGATAGCACTAAGGTAGTCGGAGGGAAAAGCTCTATGAGCTCTTTTGTATAAATAAATGCATTGTTGCCCAAATGAGGCTGTTGAAGGTTGTTGTTGATAGTTGTTGCAATTTGGCTTAAGGTTATTGTTGCCAAGAGTTGTTGAGTTGCTGAAGAACATGTATGAGCCCATGTACATATAGCATTTGAATGAATATAATAGAGAAGCGTTGTTCCACATGTTTGGTATTGCAGTTACCGTGTCTATCTGAATGAATAAATGGTAGGCTTTTTGCTATTTGCAATTCCCCGTTATTACTTGTTCTTATGTTATGAATGCATTTACATGATTGAATGTATGAATCTATGAAATATTATATAAGTTTCAATTGTTTCTCTTCTAAGAGCCAGTGCAAGGAGTGCATAGTGTCTGCAAGGTGTGCGTTGACAGAGTCTAATTCGACATAGAATCTCAGAAGAGATAACTTGAAACTTTTGTATGCAAGGAGTGCATAAGTGTCTGCAAGGTATGCATCGACAAAGTTTGTTTTGACTCAGTAATCCAAGAGGGATATCTTGAAGGTGTACATAGGCAGAAATGCGCTCAGAGTCATATTGTTCAGAAGGAACAATTGAGCAGTGGAAGGAATGTTGCAAGGAGTGCACAGTCGCCCATCAAGAGTCAAGTCGAAGGAAGTTTGTCGCAAGGTGTGCGCAGAGTCGATACTTGGCTAAGTATCAAGGGATTCATTCTAAGAAGTTAAAAGTGTCGAGGAAGAACAAGTCCAAGAGAGATAACTTGGAGCTTTGTATGCAAGGTGTGCAAATTGTCCACAAGGAGTGCATGACAGAGTCTTTTGACTCAGAAACTCGGAAGGAGTAGCTTAAGTGTATTTGCATAGGATTGTGAAGAATTGTTGAAAGGTGGGCATAGTCGCTCACCAAGAAGCTAAGTCGTGGAGGAGACCTATTGCAAGGTGTGCACAGGGTCAATTTCGACTAAGTGTCGAAGAAAATGTTCCGAGGAGGCCAAATATTCGAAGGAGGAACAAGCTCAGAAGAGATAGCAATGAGAATCTTTCAATAGGGAGGAGCAAGATCCGTCCAGGAGGAAGCAGAATCATTCCAAACCATTAGATCGGGGAGAGTTGCACGGAGGATAGTCATGAATCCTTTCGGTACTTTGTGGCTCAGAGGTGTAGAAGTGTTGTAAGAGTGGGGGTCGTTGAAGTCACGAAGTCGTGAAAGTAATCCTATCCGTTGGCTATGAGGAGGATACGTGGCAGTAGATTTGAGATTTCGGGAGATAGATTCCGGAGAAATTGCGTGGAGCAAGTGCAATCTTCGCAAAGTCACGAAGGATGAAGTAGAGTTGGACCATTGGATACAGGGGGACACACAACAGAGATCCGTGTGTTTCGGTCGAAGGTGTTTCGAAAGGAAACCAAGGTGGAAGTCGCAATATTTCCGAAGCCAAAGTTACGAAGAGTGTTGGCCCGCGGTCATAGCCCGTGGTCATATTGGACAAGGAGTCTAGCACGGAAGCTAGTACTCGCAAATTGGTGTTGACAGAAGTGCATGAGAGTAGGGTCGTAAGTAATTTGAACCTACAGGTAACATCAAAGGGACATGTGTGTCAATTTTTCAGGGTCTATTGAAAGGCCGAAAATCCGATTCATCTTGAGTGTTTTGAAGATCCTTGACTGGGAGGTCGGATAACTCTTAGGAGGGAAGGGGGATTGCATCATACACAGACCACCCCACATCATAGAAATGCAATTCAATGCTGACACACGATGCTTTCAGTTATGTTTTAAACCACACCACCCCACATCATAGAAATGCAATTCAATGATGACACACGATGCTTTAAGTTATGTTTTAAACCACGTGGAGGAGATTGATATATTGTTTCATGTTTTAAATGAGGAAAAGTCAAAAAGGAATATGGTACGTTGGTAGTATACATGGAGGTGATAAAAAAACAAAAGGTTTAAGGGAATGTTTAAGGGAGAGAGTGTTGTGTGTTAAAGTCCATATGAGACCAGGAGAGAATGAGGTGGAGGGGGTAAAAAATCATATGACCCCCTTCCTTTTAACCATGTTTTAATTTAAACTTGATCCACTTTTTATGTTTTGGAAACCTATGAACACTTTAAATCTCTCACGTGCTCTGTGACACCAGTGCTCACTTCAATCATTTCAATCCTCCAATCTTTCGTGACCAAATCTTTCTTGATGTTTTAATATTTTCTTCAGCCTTCAACACATTGATGCTCAACTTACACTCAAATCTTCCTAAGCCAATACTCTGAAATCCCTCTAATTTTCCTTAACACTAGAAATTTTTTCATTCAATTCTTGCCTTAAAAAATATCCCCTCTATGTTGACATATCAACAAAGAATCCCCTTTTCTGGCCAATACACCAACCAAGAATCTATATTTCCAGTCGATACAATGTATATCGTCCAAATATCCACATTCCAGGATGACATATCAGTCAAAGATCCACATTCTGGGCCGACATGTCGGCCAAAGATCCAAATTTTCGGTTGACACACCATCAACTTCCTATCATATTTTCGTCATAACGTTTGACTCCGAGCTCTGTTTCTCATGTTCCTTATACCATTGGAAAGGTATCATCAATTTCTACAACTTCCCAGTTATATTTTTTAGGATATTCCTCACCATTCATCCCATACTTTCAAGTTTTCTTACCAGCATGTCATAAACCCAGGAACCTGATAACACAACATTTCAATGGAAATCTCTAGGAAATCATCATCAAAGGGACCAGAGACCAAACTCAGGGAAGTATATATGAACTACTCACTCAGCTTCCAATTAATTTCTTCATTCTTAAACACCTTTTTAAAGTATATTTTGAGGAATGGCAGCCAAGTACTAGTATTGAAAGAAGATCATACATAGGAGTCCAAATACATGGCATGTGAAGAAGTGAATTACATAAATATGGATTCTCTACATTAGCATAAGGAGGCTCCACTAGTATGTAGCATTGCCTTTTCAAATGTGATCTACAACAAAGGATATCATACCTGCACATGAGCAACAATCAACAAAAGAGAATCAAGCTCGAATGGTAGAAGACACAGTACAATCCTCATGGTAGGAAATTCCCAAGCATAGAAGCAATAGAGATCCCTAGTGTCTGGATTATTCACCAGATTGTATGAAGTGAAATAGGGCCAAAACCCATGATGGCCCACCAACACTAAAACACAAATTCAAAATTTGAATGTACACGATGTAGAATATATTAAATTATGAACATTTCTATTGTTAGTATTCCCTCATCATTTCATAGAGGATAAGGAAAAAAATTTGCAAATGGAAGGTCAAGAGTCTAGAAGGCCGAAGGCCAATAGTCAAGGTGAATTTCAATAAATAGGTGGATTGTACTTGAATTAAGGGATTTTTGGCTCTAGGAGCTTTCATGTACTACTGTTGAAACTTTAATGAGGCGAATCTTGTTTGGCCAAGCTATTTTCTGGAGAACTTTGATTCATGTGTTGCACAATGTTGTGGACTATTCTACTACCTTTGCCTTAGCACTAGAGTTGTGTAATAATGCATCTAACATTGTATATTATTCTCATGTGTGGTTGTTGTATTTTTATTTATGTTCTTTAGGAAATATTTTTCTAAATATGTGAACATGGGATTGTAAATGATTGTTTAAATGCTAGATTGTTATGGGTTTGTAGTGATTTACTCATATTCTTGTCTCTTCTATGTGTGAACTATTTCCCATGCCATTGGCAAGAGAATGTATGGTTTTATGTTTAATTTATCATTACCTTTAGTTTCGTTTAGATGCAACATATTAGATTAGTTTCATTTCATTATTTAGCTTGGAAACCATCATCTATGGACTGGGTCACAATCGGTAAACCCTACACTAGAAATGAATGTCAGGCCAGAATTAGGATAGGCTCCCTATTCCAAATGATGGTAGGTCTAATTGATACTTCTCACTGGGGGTAACCCTTGTTGTTGATCAAGGTCACACAGACTATGTCAATAGAATTGGCGCTAGAAGGAGGGCCTAATGACACGTCTTCCCATGTGGAGTCAATTTAATAAGTTGTTTTAATCAGACCATGGCTCCTCTCTGTAAACCATGGCTCCTCTCTGTATCTCTGTATCTCTACATGGGATAACCCTTTGAGTCTCCCGAGACCATCAGGGGTCATCTCAATCAAGACATTTAATCTCTTTTCAAACTTGAAGTTCAATGGTGAAGGGTGTGTATATACATTCATGCATCTCAATCAATTTAACAACACACAATAGAATCTTAAAATTGTTCAGAATAATTAGATATGATGATTATTTGTTCTGACATTGGAAGGACGTATTAAATTCGATTTTAGGACATTACCAGCAAAATTGATACATAGTTGGAAACAATTCATGGAAATATTTATCACCTCTCAAGTAAACTACAATTATGAATAACTCTTTATTGAACTTGAAGAAATCCGTAGGCTTATAAATGAACCTATGGAGGATTTATTTTGAAAAGTTATGAAAATTTACTATAGATTTCCTGAAAGTGACAACCCTCGTATTAAGAAATTCTTGACCGGTTTTCATATCTTCTCTCTATCCCTGAAGGGAAAAATATGGATAATGAAAAGGTCTCTAATTCACAAGATTTAGATCTACAAAATGAATATTTAGTCACCTCCCATCCTGGAGAAATCTTCTCGAACATACAGACCATACAAGCTTACCCTTAGGCATCTAATACTTTGCAACCTTATGCCAAAGAGAAATATAAGGGTAATGTTTCAAAAGATGATTTCAAATATGTATTGAATGAAGAATCAATTCACAAAACCACTATAGATTTGAATAATAATTTAACATTGGGAAGCATAGTGACTATATCCTTCAATGAAAATCATGATTTGATAATGGAAGATAGAGGGTACACGATTTCTAATCAACACTCTATCGCTACAATAGGGGAATTGATCCAGGTGGATATCAGTGGCCACCCACCTATTCCACTGGCTCAAAAAATAGTTTTCCACCTTGACAGTTTTCGGCGGTTTTTTGGGTCCCAAACTTTCAGGGCCATTTTGAGGCCCTAAACGACGTTTTTTGGGGATTTTGGGCCCAGACAACCAACATAAGCATGGGCCTAGGCTAGTTGAAATGTGTTCTTCTCTTCTAGACCTTTCCAACGGTGTATCGAGCGCCCCAAACGACGATTGTATGCAAAAGTTACTCCCCTGAGAAGTTGATGTATCAACTACCCCCATCGGGGCCCGCAAACCTTTTGGATTTTCATCCTCTGGGGTTAGGGTTTTGGATTTTCCTTATGATAAAAAGGCCTTTAGAGCCTCATTGTAACGATCATCTTCTTGCGAATGTGAGTAGCCGTCACATCTTTTCTCAGAGATAAGCTGCCATCATTCTAGGAGTCTTTCACTCTGTGTTTTTACAGTCTATGTACATTTCTTTCATTAATAGAAATCATGTATTACTAAATTTCTTTGTTTATGGAAATATTTATGTGTATTTCATTGTAATATCTCTGATTTCATTTTGTTCTCAAAAATAATCTAGATCATGAATTTGCATCATAACCTCTAAATCCCTTAAATCCAAAGTGGGAACAAACCTGCGACATTCCTTTAGGAATTGTGTCGATCATGTATCCTAAATATCAAGAGAGTCATAAACATGTTTTGTTCTGTGAAAGGTCTTTTTTTGAGGAGATCCAGTCATTTTCAGAATATGAATATCTTTGTTCTCCTTATACAGATCTATTTGATGATGATTACCTACATGAGCATCCACCAACTTATCATATAGTAGAATCTTTACATTTTTATCTCAATGATAAAACACTGGATGATAAAGGAAAGCAAGAAGATTTCCAATATTTCATTGATCAAAGACTCATTCATAAATAAATTCCATCTAAGGTGCACAATGTTGAAAATCCTTTGCAATTTAAATTTATGGAACACACTGAAACAAAATCTGTTGACGATAACCATATTTTCAATTATTTTGTTTTGTTTTTGAATTGAATGTGAGCACCAACTTGTCATTCAATGACACCATACAATCTGAAAATTATGATCTCAATAAATAGATGTTAATGAAAGAAGACACAAGAAATGCACAACACAAACAATGTTTAGACCCCTATGGGGAATGGACAACAAATGGACAGTCCATTACCATGCAAGATAACAGAAACATCAAATCCACCCAAGAAGCACTACTATCTAAATCTGCTCCAGAATCACAAGTTAATCTTCAAGGGAAAATGCCTCACTCATCCTTGGATTCTATTTCAATACTCCAACACTCCTCAAATTATTTTGATGATGTTATAGGAGAGAGCTTGAAGTCATCCTTTGCTTGACTTTTCCCTCAAACTAGCAGATACCTATTGCTTGTCATTTTGAACGTGTTTTGTGATGAAACAAATGATATTGTTGGTTTCCACCATAGTATTTAAGGAATTCCTTATTTAGTGGTGAAATATTTCCCATGTGAAATATTCAGATACAATTATTTATCTTAGCCTACGGCTTATGTAAATCATGATCCCAAGAAGACTTTCCTAGATAATGAGGCACTTCAGTTTCAACCAATGGTTATATCAAGTTCTCATTATCTCTCTTTGACCTCTAGAATAAATGATACCATCAATACTAAGACTCTCTCGCAAGGTACATTTCATGCAAATTCCATACATGGTTCTCATTAGGTATGCCACTCATTTTTTGGTTTCCTCCAACAGTTCTATGATAGTCATTGTAAATTTTATGATAGTATTGAAGCTTTGTTGGAGGTATCTTACTTATATATGCTTCCCATGAGTAATAACACTGCCAACTTTCACATGTTGGATAGAGGTTTACTTTATTCAATTCTTCCTATTTTTGGTCTCTTACTACTCCAATTTATGTTATTGATTTTTTATGAGCATGTGAATGTGATTTTGGAGTTGCTTGAATAGCTACATTGGCACTATTCGTTCACATAGTCTATTTTCAGCCAAAGTAGGGATAGGAGTAGCATAGTTTTTACTTCCATTTCTTCTTATGTAGCATATATTTTACTTCAATTTCTACTTGTGTATCACAGATTTTGGGCTTTTTTTGGTTTCTTGAATAAAAGCCACCATATGTTATTGGGTTTTATTACGATTTAGGATGGCTTATTCTAGTTCTAGTTTCCTTTTCATAAGATTTTTCTTCTTTTTGTTAATGCCTTTTGTTTTTTTGTCTAACTGGAAGCTTGGCTTAGTTTTGGGTTGTCTTCATTTTCATGAGAGAACCTTGTGCATAATCATTTGCAAAGTTTCAAATAGAAGATTCATTTTCTTTAGTAGCATTCACCTTAACATTGACATTTGGACAACAATAAGCCAAAAAACACGATCTTGAGCTTCTAAAAAAGTATATGCTATATAATACTTTATAGTTCTTGGAGGATTAGAATTGAAAATTCATGAGATTAGAAGTGAATAATTTAACCCCGCAACACTCATTAATGGATTTCCCTTCATATTTTTCAATAATTAGAGGAGAACACTTAAAGTATTGATGATTTGAGATCTTTGTGCATAACTTATGAAAGTGAATGTCAATTGCACATGTTCGTGGCTTCACCCCCATGATATTGACTAGAGTATCATACTACATCTTGCTTATCTTTGTACATGGAAACTCAAAGTTTTCCATTTATTGCTTCCCTCTGGTAAACACATTCATTAGGTAACCCAAAGTTGACTCTATTTCCCAATATGGAAAATACATTGGTTTATAATTATCTAGATTAGGAAGAGTGTTGAGAAAGTCGATCATAAATACTCTTTCAAATCCCAACCCAGTTTGTGAAGCATGAAACATACAACAGAAAACCCATGCAATCACTAAAATACTACCTATTGGTTTGTGATTCCATATTCAAAGAAAATACAAAAGGAAAAGGGTACGAGAAGCCTTTCTCTACCATTATCCTTTATGGGTGGTGTGGATAATTGTCCTAGTTCTATAAATGGAACATAAACAAAATACAACAGTACAGGATCTGTAACCTAGTTTTGAAGATATAATAAAGGAGTTGTTAGATGAACATTTGTTTTGACCATACTCAACTGGAAAAAAAAACATCAAAATGCATTGCTTCAGGGCAGACCTATTGATCATCACAACGAGAATCACCTACTTCTCAAAAGGGAACTACCAGTAACCAAGTAAGACTCAAGGTTAGTTGAATCCACTTTTCTATTGGAATCTTAGCAACAAAAAAATGGTAAGATTCAAATTTGGACCTAAGGAATGCCATCATGTATGGTTCCTCATTTAATCAGAGCATTTCCTTGTGACTTATTGTTTCAATCCAACCTAGATACAACCTTCATTTTCTGGTTATGTCACAAAGTCCCTACAAGTGTGTTTTATGGGAGGAAACTATCTTAGTCCATATTGCTTCTCAATCAAAATTTTCCTATTCTTGTAGTTAGTTAAATCTATAAGAATTGTTTAGTTAAAGGATGTAAAATATTTTTTCTAGAAATGGTTGACAGATTAATTCACGTCATTGGTCACTAATTTTATTGATGATATTTAGCACACCATGTTTCACTGGAAATAATATTATTTTGTAAACACCTGTGTGTAGACCTCAATCATTGAATATTTTTCTCTCCTAAAGAGGAGGACTCATCTCGAGAAAAATAAAGGCTTCATAAATTTGACATGATCATGGGAGATGACACTTAGAATGTTTTTTGGATTCTTCTTTCAATTCTTTGCACATGATTTTCTTGAGCCCTTTATATAGAATTAAACCACACTCCAAGACCTAATTGTGACTAGGAAATTATACACTAGTTAATTGCAAAAGAAAGAGAGGAGAGAGAAAAATAAAACCAATATTCACACATAAGAGACTAAGAAACCAACTCAAATCATATTGTATAACTCCTTGATCATGAATACAATATATAGAACTCTCCACAAGAGGATTAATGCACACTAGGTTGGGGTTTCCATGTGCATGGTCAAGTAAAAAAGACAACATCTCCCACTTGCAATAGTTAACTAAAGTCAAAAGTTGCTAATAATAAGAAAAAGTCAAAAATATAGGTGTGAACTCAGTGAAAACTATCCATGAAGTCAACATGCATTCCATAATATAAAAAATCTCCTAGAATAAGACTAGAGTCCAAAAATGGAACTAAAGTCCTAAACGAGAGAGAATTT
>JZKD02S0034494.1:314881-330094 GCA_000966675.3 Picea glauca
TAAATTTTAATTCTATAGGCAGGAGGTGAAAAGAAGTAGTCTGATATCATCAATTGGTATCAGATATATTATGTGGTAGTTGTGTAAAGGAGAAAGTTCAGCACAATTCCGCCTAGAAGACGTGAAAAGCCACATGTAGAAAATCGATCTATGGAAAGGGAGATGTGAGAACTTCATGCAAGGTTGGATGCTATGAAGACAGCACAAAGCATAGAACTTGATGTTGGAGACGTCAGTGATGCAGAAAATGAATAAGTGGAAATTGAAGAAGTTGTAGTAGAGGATGATGCAGAAGAATGCTTGCTGAAATCAATTGTCAAATTGGGAGCTAGAGCGAAGATAGGCATCCCAATGTATGAAGGCAATTTAGATGCTGAAGAATTGTTGGATTGGATAAGGTCAATGGACAAGTACTTCGACTATAAAGATGTCGATGAGGAGAAAAAGGTCAAACATGTTGTCACCAGATTAAAAGGACATGCAACACTGTGGTGGGATGAACTGCAAGCTGACAGAAGATGCAAAGGAAAGAAAAAGATCAAGAGTTGAGATAGAATGGTAGCCAAGCTAAAGGATAAATTCATACCCAAGGACTATCAAATCAATCTGTTTAGGAAGTTGCAGAACTTGAGACAGAAAGGAATGACAGTGAAGGAGTACACACAGGATTTTTACAAACTGAACATCAGGGTTAGACAAAGAGAGAAATATGATCAAAAATTTGCTAGGTATATAAATGGCCTGAGATATGAAATCTAGGATAAAATCAGCATGATGACAGTGAGGATAGTAGAGGATGCTTATCATATTTCTCTGAAGGCAGAGGAGAAGTTGGCCAAAAAATAGAGCCAATGAAACAGAGGAAGAAGTCTAAACAGAGGCAAGGTAATTTCCCATGATAAGGCACAAAAGCCCAAGGTTGAGACTAGAAAACCACATAGTCACTCAGAAAAAGGAGGAAGTTGTCGAGGGAGGCAGTATGGTGGAAGAAACTCTTTTCCTTGAGGAAGAGGAAGAGGAAGAGGAGGAGAAGTGAAGTGTTATGCCTGTGGAAAGACATGACACGTGTCTTGGGAATTCCCCGAGAGAAAGAAATAAGGAGGAGGCGAAGCTCACATTTTGGAAGTGTAGAAGTGGAATGTTGAAGTAGAAGGTGTAGAAGACAGGAGATATTTGGTGATGAATAAAGTTCTCTTGAAGCCAGAGCCAGAGGTTGAAAAACTGGTGCAGAGGAACAGTTTGTTCAAAACTTCTTGCAAGACTAAAGATAGAGTATGCATGGTGATAATTGACAGTGGGAGAACTGATAACTTAGTATCCAAAAAGATGGTGGAGAAATTGGAGCTAGAGACAACTATACATCTGATTCCATATAGAATCCCATGGCTGCAGAAAAGACACCAGGTAACGGTAACTAAACAATGCATGGTTGAATTTAAGATAGGAGGATATAGAGATGAGATTTTTTGTGATGTGATTCCCATGGATGTATGTCATGCTTTGTTGGGGAGACCATGGAAGTATGACAAGAATGTGATTCATGATGGGAGAAAAATACTTATACTTTGGAGAAGAATGGTAGGACACATATGTTGCTGCCAATTGAGGAAAAAAAAGTAAAAGAAGAAACCAACACAAGTATATTTCTCATGAGTGGGAAGGAACTTTTGAGTGAAGTTAAGAAGGAACAGGAGATGCAATTTGTTGTAGTGAGGAAACCTGGAGTTGTCCTTACAAGTACTTCTATGGATGATCTTCCTAAATAAATCCAGGAGTTGTTGGAGAATTTTGTTGACATAGTAGTGGATGAGTTTCCAAGCTCATTGCCACCCATCAGGAGTATCAACCATCACATTGATCTAAAACCAGCAGCGAGTCTACTGAACAAAGAAATGTACAGATTGACACCTCAAGATAATGATGAGGTAAAGAGACAAGTCCAGGATTTTATGGATAAATGGTTAGTCAGAGAAAGCTTGAGTCCATGCACAATACCAACTGTGTTAAGTCCGAAGAAGGATGGAGGATGGAGAATGTGTACAGACTCCAGGGTCATAAACAAGATCACCATCAGGTATAGATTCCATTTATCGAGGATGGATGACTTAATGGATTGTTTGAGTGGATAAAATTATTTTTTTAAGATAGATTTGAAGAGTGGATATCACCAGATAAGAATGAGAGAAGGTGATGAGTGGAAAACAACCTTCAAGACAAACGAAGGGTTGTATGAATGGCTTGTTATGCCATTTGGCTTAACAAACGCTATGAGTACTTTTATGAGGTTGATGAATGAGGTATTGAAATATTTTATTGGTAAGTTTGTGATTGTATATTTGGATGATATACTAGTCTTCAGTAAAATTGAAGAAGAGCATTTGAGGCACTTAACATTAGTGATGAGAAGATTGCAGTGGGAGAAGATGTTGATAAATATGAAGAAACCAATTTTATGAAGACATAAATCATTTATTTGGGTTTTGTGATCTCTTCAAATGAGTTGAAGATGGGTCCAGAAAAGGTGACAGAAATCAGAGAATGGTCATCACCACGAAGCATATTCGAGGTAAGAAGCTTCCATGGATTAGAGAGTTTCTATCGGAAATTCATTAGAAATTTCAATGGAATTTGTACACCAATGATGGATACGGTGAAGAAGAGAAACGAGTCTTTTAAGTGGATAGAAGAAGTTGAGAAAAGCTTCAAGATATTAAAGTATAAGATAACCGAACAACCGATATTGGTCTTGCCAGATTTCGGGAAGACATTTAAAGTCCGATGTGATGCTAGTGGAGTTGCAATTGGAGCAGTATTGAGCCAAGATAATAGACCTATTGCATATTTCAGTGAGAATTTGAATGACACTAAGAGAAAATACTCCACATATGACAAGGAGTTCTATGCAATAATTCAAGCCTTGAAGAAATGGAGGCACTACCTTGTTGCAAAAGAGTTTATTTTGTATAGCGATAATCAATCTTTACAATTCATAACCAAACAGGAGAAGTTAAATAAAATACATGATAAGTGGATATATTTTATGCAAAATTTCACTTTTTTCACTAAACATATTTCTGGTAATTCTAACAAAGTTGTTGATGCATTGAGCAAGAGATGTCTAATTCTGCAGGAATTTCAAGTGACAACCTTAGGGTTTGAACATATTAAGGAGATGTATTGTGATGACCCAGATTTGGATAGAGTATCTGATTCAAGATGGGTTGTCATTTAAAGGTTGCCAGTTGTGCATACCAAAATTCTCAATGAGAGAAAATTTGTTGAAGGAAAAACATAGTGGAGGTTTAGCCGAAAATTTTGGCCATGACAAGACATTTGTACAAATGAATAGTTCATACTATTGGCCAGGTATGAGGGTGGAATTGAATAAGTTTGTAATCAGATGTAAGATTTTCCAATATGCAAAAGGAAACAAACAAAACACTGGATTGTATCAACCATTGTCTATTCCAAATAGACCTTGGGATGAAATAAGCATGGATTTTGTATTGGGATTGCCAAGGACACAAAAGGGAAGTGATTCCATATTATTGGTAGTTGATATATTTTCAAAGATGACACACTTTATCCCATGCCAGAAAACTAGTGATGCAACACACATTGCAAATTTGTTTTTCAAGGAAGTTGTGAGACTTCATGGGTTTCCTAGGAGTATTGTTTCAGACAGGGACACCAAATTTGTTGGTTATTTCTAGAGAACATCGTGGAAGAAGCTGGGGTTGTCTTTTAGTTCAACATATCACCCTCAAATGGATGGACAGACTGAGGTGGTGAATTGGAGTTTAGTAAATTTGTTGAGGACTTTGGTCACTGAATATCATCGTCAGTGGGATCAAATTATGTCACGGGCAGAGTTTTCATACAATGACTCACCAAATAGAATTACAAGAAAGATCCCATTTCAGATAGTATATGGGATGAATCCAAGAGGAGTACCATAGTTGAGATATCTGGAGCTAAATGAATTTAGAAGCATTGGAGCAGAAGACTTCACTGGAGAAATACAGAAGCTTCGTAATCAAATCAAAGACCAATTGCAGAACAACAACAAAGAATATAAATGTAGAGCTGATCAAGATAGAAGGAAAATTCAATTTGAAGTAGGAGATCAAGTACTAGCACATCTCAGGAAGGAAAGGTTCCCAAGGGGAACATATAACAAGCTAAATTTGAAGAATATAGGACCATGCAAGATCCTAAGGAAATTTGATGAAAATGATTATGAGATAGAGTTGCCAAAAGATGTGGGTATATCACCCATATTCAACATTTCATACATGTATACTTACAGGGAAGATGACACCATAGGGTCAGAATAACAGAAAAAGATCCAGTGGGAGAAGCAGATGCCTATAGCAGAGAAGCCACAGATGGAGAAGATCATAGATCAGAGGATTGGCAAGAAGACCCGGAGAAAGAATTATTTTGAATATTTGGTAAAATGGAAAGGACACCCAATAGAAGATGCCAGTTGGGTAAATGAAGCAGATATTCAGAAACATGGAAAGTCAGTGCAGGAACTCGTGGACGGGATTTCATGAATTTTTGTTCAGAGGAGTATGATGCAGGAGCATCGCCAGCAAAGTGCGAGTGGAAGACACCTCAACGCACTAGCGTGCACTTTGAAGTGATAATTTTGAATTTAAGCAAGCATATCACGCAAAAATATTGAAAATGATGTAATTTAAGAACTTCTTAAATGTTTTAGAGCTAGACAATCGTATAAGATCGATGGGGTGTATTTTCTTTTAATGAAGTAGCTTGCAGTACAGATTTGATGTGTTTTCTCTTATCTGTCTGTCACAAACATTTATTGTAATAAATCCTTAGTAGTTGAAAGCTTTTATTTCGATAAGATAGCACTAAGGTAGCTTGGAGGGAAATCTCAATGAGCTCATGTTGTATAATTAAATGTATTGTTTCCCAAATGTGGTTGTTGATGGTTATTGTTGAATTTTAGTTGAGATCCGCTGAGAGTTGTAGAGTTGTTGAAGATCATTGTATGAGTCCTTGTACATAACAATCGAATGAATATAACAGAGGAGAATTGTCCCAAATGTTTGGTGTTTCTATGTCTATCTGAATTAAAGAATGGTAGGTTTTCTGTTAATTGTATTTCTCCGTTATTAGTTGTTCTTATGTTATGAATGCATGTACATGGTTGAAAGTATGAATCTGTGAGATAGTAGATAAGTTTCAATTGTTTCTCTTCTATGAGCAAGTGAAAGGAGTGCATAGTGTCCACAAGGTGTGCATTGACAGAGTCTATTTTGACTCAAATGCTCAGAAGAGATAGCGTGAAAATTTTGTATGCAAGGAATGCATAAGAGTCTGCAAGGTGTGCATCGACAGAGTCTGTTTTGACTCAGAAATCCAGAAGGGATAGCTTGAAGGTGCGTGTAGACAGAGACGTGCTCAGAGTCATATTGTTCAGGAGGAACGATTGAGTCATGGAAGGACTATTGCAAGGAATGCACAGTCACCCATAAAGACTCAAGTTGAAGGTAGTTTGTTGCAAGGTGTGCACAGGGTTGATACTTGTGTTGGTTGTGGAGCCTGATTATCTTCCTGATTCAAAGGTCCTTGCTTTTAGCCTTGTTTATACCCCATGAAGTATTTACACCCCAGAAGTATGTACACTCTTCCACGCAGGGGAGTGCAGAGGGGGGCTACCCCCTCTGCGGTGTCCAGGGGGGGATATCCCCCTGGCTGGGGGGTCTGGGGGCAAGCGGGCCCCCAGCGGGGGTTCGGGGGCGAAGCCCCCGAAGCAAAAATTGCCTTGTAAAAGTATATTGTCATTTCATTGTAAATCTGGACCATTCATTATAAGGTCGTTGATCTAATGGTAGAGATTATGTTAGGGTTTTTTTCCCTAGAAGGAAACCCTCTTTTATGAGGGAAATGTATTGTGGCTATGGTTGATGGTGAATATTGTATTCTGAGAGAGGAGACTGTGAGAGAAAAAAGAGGAATTTACAGCAGGTTTTGTTGTAGGTTGTATCCCTTCATTTGTTGGATAATAATAAAAGAAGGACCTGGAAATTTCTATGGTGGACGTAGCCCACACTGTGTGAACCATGTAAATCTGTGTCTCTCTTGTATTGTGTGTCTTCTGTGTTTTGTTTCTGCATTTGTTTTATTTTATTGCTCCGTGGTCCTGTTTTTCTAACAACTTGGCTAATTATTGAAGAAGTCATTCTGAGGAGCTCAGAGTGTCAAGGAGGAGAAAGTATAAGAGAGATAACTTGGAGATTTGTATGCAAAGAGTGCATATTTTCCACAAGGAGTGTGTGATAGAGTCTTTCGAATCACAAGCTCAAGAGGAGTATCATAAGGCTTTTTGTAGAAGAGTGAAAAGACCTGTTGCAAGGCATGCACATGATCGATTTCGACTAAGTGTCAAAGAAAATGCTCTGAGGAAGTGGAGGTTTTGTAGGAGAGAACAAGATCAGGAGAGGTAACGACGAGAACCCTTCAATTGAGTGGATCCCTTTAAGATTCCCCAACGTTTACGAGTGATATCCATCCAGGAGGGAGCAAGATCGTTCCAGACCGTCAGATCTGAGAGAGTTGCATGGAGGATAGTCGTGAACCCTTTTGGAACTTCGTTCTTCGGAGGTGTACATGTATTGTAAGAGCGGGGATCGTTGAAGTCGCAAAGTCACGAAGTGATCCTAGTCATTGGCTGCGAGGAGGATATGTGGCAGTGGATTAGAGTTCGGTAGGTAGGATTTCGGAGATTATGTGGAGCAAGTATAGTCTTCACGAAGTCGGGAGGTTCGAAGTAAAGTTGGACCGTCAGATTTAGGAGGACACGCGGCATAGATTTGTGTGTTGCGGCAGAAAGCGTTTCGTAAGGAAACGAGGGCAGAGGTCGCAATACTACTGAAGTCCGAAGTTACGAAGAGAGTTGTCCCACAGTCACAACCCGTGGTCATATGGGGGAAGGAGAGGGTTGCGAGTAATCCGAACCTGCATGTAACATCAAAGGGGACCTATGTGTCATTTGTTCAGGGTCTATTGGGGGCCTGAAGAGCTAATTCATCTCAAGGTTTTGAATATCCTTGACCGGGAGGTCACATAATCTCGAGGAGGGAAGGGGGGTTGCATTAGGAACACGGGGGTAATTTATATGTTCTCTCTAAAAATAGAAAAGAGAGTCCAATGGACACATTTTATTGGAATTCTTTATGACAAATAAATATGGAGACTCATACTATAAGAAGTTGGAATATATGAAATGAACTATCCTAGAGACTAGGAAGCATTTTTTTCTTCTTTCCATAGAATGCATATAAATCCCCTTAATGGAACACTTCTCATTCCTACAATATGAAATTTATTCTATATATTCATATTCTAGAAAATATGGTTATTAAGAAATGGGTGTATTTTCAAAGGAAACACCACTCGATCTAGAAAAATTTTGACTAAAACATTTCTAGCAGAAAATATATAAAAGTTGTATAAACTTTAAAGGCCCCAAATAACTAGGGAGGCCTTGACAATAAAAAACTTGAGTAGATGAAGAAGATTGACCCTTTAAAAGGTTGCATGAACCTTTCCTTTCAAATCCCATCTATCATTTCTGCAAAAACTTCCTAGTAATTAGAACTCCTAGGAGATAACACTTAGAACTAGATGGAAAAACAACATGAGTACATGGCCTTCAATGGGGCTTCCAAAAAAAAATGTGCGATGTTGGATTTGGATGTGTGATCTTCAACTCAATAGCTTGAATGGTCCATAATTCACATGGGCGCTTGGAAAGACAACCACCAATCATGTTGAGGTATAAATGACTCTTCAAGGCCCCACTCTACTATGAAAGTTCAAAGAAGGACAAATGGTATGTAATGTGTGATGGGGACCCATGGTATATCATCCTATTTCTCATGGGGAGGACAAATACCTCAATCATATAGGTGAGATGCATATGCAAAAGAGCCAAGATGTTTTAGCTACAATTGAAAATACAACATAATTAATAGGAAGATCACCATGCTAATGATGGGGTACTCTTGGGCCATGCACATTTAAAGGAGATAGACAAATGGGGGATGATGGTCCTTACCATCCAACCCCTTCCATGAGATATCCTAAAAATAAGGGAGTGAGGAGGATAGGCGCAAGCAATGAGAGTACATTTAGGAACAGACTCCCAATCCATCATTTATATTAATAGGAAACTATGCAGGTGGAAAGGATTGTAACAAACAATACTTTGTCATTGGCGCATGTAATGTACTTAGGGAGGATAATATGGGATACCTAGGGAGGTACCCAAGGATATAATGAATGTAATATGGCCATAACAATGGAATAGACCCATTATATAATTAAAAGAAAATAATATGCTCACTATGCAATTAAAAGGAAATAATATAGTGATAAGGGGTAGTTGGCATAGACCCCTAGGGATACTCATGAGAAAGTATAAATACGCATGAGTATCATTGTATTGGATTGTAGTTTTTTATAGAAAGCATGTCTTGTGGAGTGATTCCTTCCATAAGGAATAATTCATGGTGCTACCATACATTAAGGGTTCTCTCTATATTCTTGGTGTTGTTCATGGTCAATGTTTTGGTATCTTTGATATTCAAGGGTTTAATTTCTRAATTTATGAGGTTGATTCTCTCTTTTATCTTCCAAGGTTTACTACAAGTGATATCAGAGCTCTTTCTTGGGCATGAAGTGAGAGAAATGTTTTCTTTTTTTGCGTAATTTTTACGAAAAAAGATAGACGACAGCATTTAGGTCGATTTATGAAACTTTAGGTACAAAATTTGAAGAAACCAACTACAAATATGAATTCCTCTCGAACAAATACCTAATTAAATATAAATAAAAAATAAAAAAAATAAAAATCATCCAAAATGGAGCACAGAAAGTGGAGATATCGTTCAGTCAAAATAAGTTTTTTTAGGGTTTTTCGGTAACGGCCACGCGGTTTGCAAATTGAATATTTTTTTCTCTTACTACATATATCTTAGTCAAACTAGTGCAAGTAGATCCAAAGAAGTTGTGCCATTTCATAATTGGGGTCATAATAGAAAATCTGAGAAGTATAACCAATGTTATGGTCATTTTACCTTTTCAGCCTCAAACCCTAACTACATAAAGGAGCTCCATTAAAAATTAAGTGATTCTCTTTGAAACCCTAATTCTTTTTTTTGGGTTTTCATAAGCAAGATTTATTTTACAAGAAAATATGATGGTCCTAGTATTGAAGAATACATTAAAAAAATGAAGTTATTATGGGGAAATATGTCAAAATTGTGGGTATATATGAATTTAAAAGATGATGGTGAGATATGGTGGAAGATGCTTAACCGTGAAAATATGGTCGAACTTTCCGATGAATAATTTGAAAAGGTACTTTTAGACAGGTGGTCTCATGTTGTGAAGAAGGATAAGAAGAGAACTAGGGACTTATTTTCACGTGAGAACTTCATATTACAGTTTCATTGATGTATTCATCAAGAGAATGTTATTGTTTCTATTAACCCTAGTTGCAAGAATAATTTCATCAATGTTAATTTGGATAAAAGATTGCAAGTTCCCACAAATAATATTCAAAGTACACAAGTTGAGGGTGAAAAGGTTCAAATTTTTAAAGATTTGAAGATCACCATGGATAAATATGTGTTGCATTCAGAATTTCATGATATAGTTATGGATGATGTCGATATGGTTTTAGCATATCCTTGGATAGACTTAGTTGGTAAAGTTAATATTGATGTGAAAAAGAAGCTTTTGAAGCTATGGTACAAGCATAGTTTTTAAACTTGGACTCAAACTTCAAATCAGACACCTATTAACTCAGACTTCGACTCAGATTGGGATTTACATAGACCGATATGATTTCAATGACTTAGTTTAATAAAAAATGCATAACATATTTAAATTTTAATGAAAAAAATATATTTTAAAGATTCCAAACCATGATTACAAAAAATAATTGAAACTTTGAAAGAAAGCAGTATAAATAAATGAGCAATGAAAAACATAAATGACAAGAAATGTTCCACCATTTATTATATTAGGATCCTCATCATTAGTGTCACCCTTTGCATCTTTTCTAGATTTTACCTCTACCTCGATCTGCTTGGGACATCAGTCAACACCACCCAATTGTGATAAAACTACCTAATCTAAGACTTATAAGTTATAATATGGTAGAAATATATTAACATGCCTAATCAATTATTTTGGTTTGAGTGAAGGTGTTGGTGTTTGAATCTGTCAGGACCAAAATGGAAACCTCATGAGAATATGAATCCTCATGCATTTTTAGAGAGGTGGTACTCCTCTTTGGCTTATGATTTTCTTTGAATATTGTATATCAAAAATAATATGGGATATTGTCAAATGACTGAATCCAACTCTTTATGGCTCAATAAATTAAAAATACTGAAAAATAAAAGATATACGTGTGTGTGTGTGTGTGTGTGTGTGTGTGGATAATTCTTGAGAAGTGGACCAGGAACCTCAAACACCACACAATATAGAAAATGAGAAAATCCTCACATCCATCATAGTTTAATGAAAATTCTGATCACATTCAAATAATAAAAATGGTCCAATGGCACAAGAGAACTTTGAAAGAGTACTACTTATTAAGATCAAAAGAATATTTTGATAGATCGACTTCAAATATCTTATACTCAGAACTCGGACTTATAAAATAAAATCAAAATCGATCCCAACTTAGTTCTCTGGAATTTCTCAAAAATGATAATGTATGTTACAATACTTGAAATTTCAAGGCGTTTGTCCATTAATGGACTGGGATTGGGGATCCCATGGACCATAAAAATATTTGCAAGAAATATGATGAAGACAAGAACATGGAGTGAAGCACGAGCAATAGGATCTGAAAAGAAGACAAGGAGGAAGTTATCAGAATTAGGTTATACTTTTCCAATGAAAGAATAAATATAACTGTATGAAATCTGATAAGGAAGAAGGTATGTAATCAGTATGGAATTAATGTGATGGAATCTCTCTCTTTCATTTTTTTTTTGATGCACCCTTTATATCTTTGCTTGTTGTGGTTAAGTGGCCGGTTGTAACCGCTTCTGTTGGAAATTCAAAAATCTTGGTTATAGCCTTGTTTAACCATTCTTGAATATATTCTCTTAAGGGGGCAACGATTACTTCTTGATTTACACTGATATTTAACAATTCTCTCAATTTCTATATGGTCAATAGATAAATTTTTCAACATAGTCTCAATGTACTCATTTGTATTTGCGTACTCAACAAGCCAATTATCAATGTCATCATAAGTATACTCAACCATACTATCAAATTTTTCGGCCGATGATTTCTTCAAATTTTCAACTTGCTCCTCAAATTGATCTATGCTCATGATCATTGAATTTGATATTAATATTGGATCTGAAACTTCAATACTAGTGTCTGCAATATCCAAACCAATAATATTTGAGTATGCCTCAACCTTTTTTCATGAAAGTTATTTTAATTGATTCAACAACCCCTTTAATGTATTAATTCTTTCAATCCAATGTGCATTTAATTGTTTCATATGGTTCTAGAAGGGAAAATCTTTGTATTTTCTTGTATGATCTTTCATTGTCGATACTTTTGCTATAAACATAGCAACTCTATATGTGAAGAATCCTTCATCATTCTTCAAATCTGCATTGAAGTATTCTTTAGTGTTTTGAATTATGAGCTCGAGAGCGGAAAATGTTTTTTCCAAGTCCCATAAATATAAAACAAGTGACATTATTTTTTGTATATTCTCTTCAATAAAGTGTCGAGTAGCAATGATTAAGCTTGAAATCCCTTTTGCTCTCAAATTTGACTTTAGAGTTCTTTGAAGATTTATGTCAAGTTGTATCATAGCGACTGGGGTAGCCAATATGGGGGCATGAGATTTTCCTCAAATCCTTTGACTCCCTCCTTAAGCCTGAGATTTTCCTCTTCCATATTAATTATTGACATATCTAATGCATCCTTGTGACCTTATGAATTAAGGATAATTTTGACAACAACATGTTTTTAGTATCAATAGTGGACCGTGACTTTCCCTTCTTATTCTTCAAGGTTCTTTCAAAGGTCAATTTCTTTGAAGACCTATCAAATAAAACATTCTATATAGAAAACGTCTCTTCGTCAGAGAAAACTTCATCTTGAACAGCCAATGCAGTGGATTGCCCATTTTCTTAGGCACATTCTTCATCTGGAAATTGGATATTTTCAATGTCAACATCTAAATCCATATCATCAAGCAAAATATCATTTTTAGGTGTGTTTTGTTCTTCTCCCTCTTGCTAATAATTAACCCTTTTCATTTTCATTGTTAATTTATGGGGATTTTCTAAACTTCCTTGAAGAGGATTTCTTTCTCCGTCATCATCTGAATTGTTACTTGAGGGTTTTCTTTGTTGGGTCATTGCAAACTGATCATCTACTTTAGGAAAATACTTCTGTGAGAAACAATGGGTGACTGAGAATTTCTTTCACTTGAGGGTTTCCATATTTGCTTATAATGTTCTGTAGTGCTCACAATTGTCTCTATGTCACCAGAATTTTTATCAACACCTTGAATAGGAGGGTCATGGTTATCGCCCTCTTCCTCTCCAAATGTGAGTGTATTGATCATTGTGGGGCTGAGCCCAACTGATACCATGTGATTATAAAGAATATGGTTAGGTTCAAACCCTTTAATTTCTTCTGCAAACTTCAAATTAAATTGGTCAAAGTAAGAGGCATATTCATCAATTTTGGAAATTCCACTCAAGAGAATTTCACCAACACTCCAAGGTAGAGGAATAAATTGTTTTTTCCTTCTTTCATAAAAATCATGAAACCAGAACTTATACTACCTCACCACCTCTATGATAAATACCTTGTCCAACACATAATAAGGGATATATATAGGCTTTTCATGAGAACATAAAATCCTAATGATGTTTTAGTTATCTGTTTTCTCCATAATTCCCTTTTTGTCCAAAAATGTGGATGCTTCCAATGAAATGCTACAAGTATATTCTCCAAAGAGTAATTTCTTAAATTAAGACACAAAATCAATGTAAAGTTCATAAAAATAATGGATAAATTTCTACCTCCAGAGAGCTTGATACCAAATAGTCACGGGGTCATTTTTTGAGTTTACACTTTTTCCAACACTCAAACCTTTAAAAATATGACAGCGTGTGATAGAAAATACCAAATAAGATGGCATATAGAATTTGTTCTCACTTCTGAAATTCATTAACTGTGCAGAAATTTCATTTGATATGATTTTCACCCAATCAAAGACAACATTCTCATGAACTGTAAAATCTAAAATGTATAGGGCCAGTCGAGGAATAGTTGTCGAAGAATCTTGACTAGTAACTCTAGTAAATAACCAAGAAATTTCTCTATAAGGGTCCTATTATCCCCATTTTGTTGGATAACTAAGGAGATTATGTTTTGAGGCCCTCAGGTTGTAGATATGGAGTTTCGAGAGACTACATGACTTGCAATATCCATTTGCACAGATGGAGACCCTTCTCACCACTACAAAGATCATATATTTTTAGATTGCATCCACCACACCAGATGGATTTCAAGAGGCAATGGGCCTTGATATTGAGGTACAACTCAGGTATTATGGTAGGTGTCATTTCATTACTTGAGGCATTTAAGTATGTTGTATCTTAGACTGCTTTAAATTTCATGACATATGCTTGGAAATTATTCTTTTTTCTTTGTTTCACCTTGGTGGTTGGCATTATGCCCTAGTAAGTGGTCTTCCTTGGGAATGGGTTTGTTACTAGGAATTTCATTGAAGAGCCATCATATCATTCTCGACCATACTTACCACTTTTCATCACTTAAAACCCCTTGTCTCCTTATCTATTTGGATTTTAGGGTGTATTGACCCAAGAAGGGGTTGTTCCTCATTCTATGGGAAGAAGGGGTTGAAGGCCCATAGGGATTGTTGTTGGGTAAAAGATAAAATCCTATATATAAACCTTCCATATGCTTCTCCCAGGGATCCCCCAAGAAAGCAATGAAACTCTTATCTGTAAGAAAAAGGGGACCCACAAGAATAAAATGATGGAATGCTTAGGGGTTTAGTTGGAGGATAGGAGGTATCATCATGAGTCGGCCTATCAGGATCATAAGTATCTAGCGGTATGAAATTACCATCATATGGACACCAAGCCAGGGTAGTGGCTATCAATTGCACAATTGAGAGAAAGGGGGTCTCATCATGAGCCAACCTTCTCATTTCTACAAGGTATTTGTGAGTGGCATTGTCATTATCTGGACACCACACCAGGACATAGGCCTTCAACTCATCCTTCAAACATGAAAGAAACAAAGAATGGAAAAATTATGGGCTTGGAAAAATTGCATTGCAAACGAAGGTGCCACATACCCTCTACAAAGGCACCCATGAATGAGATACTACAACCCCTTGTATTTCATGAACCCCATGCCCATTGAGTCTTGATCCTTAACCACTTCATCCAATTTACATGGATTAGAGAGGGATCTCTTGGAAACACTCCTTGACCTAGGCCAAGATCTGCCCAATAGGACCTTGTCAACCCTCCCATGTCCAAGGTTGGCAAGTCACATAATGTCTTTGAGCACTTAATTGTTTGAAAAGGTAATCTTTGATGCAAATTCTTAGGTGGCTCATTTCTTTACTTGATTTACTTATCATTATATTTTGACTTGAGATCCTTGGAGGGCATGCTTATTTGTATTTGCAGGACCTAGTTGGTGGATAGTTTTGGAGGAACAAGACTAGCTTGGGCTTCCATGGGGCTTGAAGCCCACAGGTGGATGCTAAGGGCCCACATGTTGGATGAGAGAGGAATACATTTGGAGGCCTAGAAGACATTGTGGACGACATAACCTAGCCCTCACATGCCAAACATTTTTCCTAGGAGAGGCAAAATGTAACCTTTGGAGGCATGATGTCATCTAGGAGGGCTAGGGTTTGGTGGTGAGGTTATCATTCATTGACACAGGGACATTCTGAGGAGAATTAGGCTTTTACCATGAAGAAATGAATCGAATGATTGAAATGTGTCTTTGGGAATCCTATCTACGCTCCTCCAACACCAATGACTTGCTCCTACTGTCAAAACGTCCCCTAAAGGGGTGATGTCACCTTAAGTTAGGGTTTCTTTTTGTGTAAAAGTAAATTTTGAGTGA
>JZKD02S0034494.1:338667-348841 GCA_000966675.3 Picea glauca
AAATCATCCAAGGAGATATGGGAAAATCTCAACAAGTTATTTGGGGTATGTTATAACCCTAAATTGCACTTTACATGCATACCTAGCATTAGGCCACCCTACTTGCTATCTTTTCCAATCCATCATTGAACAACTCTTCTAAAAAACCATTCTTTTGAATATGTACGTGCCCTGCACCACTATTGCCCGCGTACACATGCTAGCTGCACCATTACAGCCCACGTATACTCACAAAATGCGCGAAAATAAAAATTGCAAAGGGATACAGGTGTTTGGGATGTTACTTAACTATTTGACCGCCCATATCCAATCACCCAACCGTTACTATCCTTTTCGGCCTATAAAAGAAGGGGTTGGGGTCCCATTCCAGGAGGAGGCACGAGAGCAAAGAAACTCTACCCATTTCAGTATTCCCCCTTTGCCCCAATATTTTGCAGCCACATTGTGAGTTTGAGCCAGGATTCCCTTTTTCGCCATTGCAAACCCTTGCCATTTCCCTAGAGAGAACTGAAGAGGAGAAGGATACGTGGAAGTAGTTGGTGCATAGTGAAGAGGATCCCAGGATGGAGTTCGAGGAGAAGTTTTCAATCTCATGTTGTAAACCAATTTTGTGAGATTAATATAAAGAAATACATTTTTCATCTCGCCAAATGATGTCTTCAATATTTATGGTTTGTTTAAACTTTTTTGTTATGATATCTAACCCACTAATCCATATATAGAATGCATGCTTGTAGTTTATTGTTTGTCTTTTGGTGAATGTAGGTCAGCCTTGGGAGGAGACTTGCAGTCAAGAAACAACCAAGTGCAAAGGGATCGACATCGGACACAGATTTCAAGGTAGGACTACTAGATCCCTATACTTTTTTTTTTTAAATATGATGGTGGGGTCATGTTGGGATAGTTGTTAAAAGTAGGAGACTTTAGACAGTTAACTATGCCTGCACTTTAGAACCCTAGTGTAGTCCGTAGGGGGTTTTCTCGCTATAGCCGAATTGGTGACCATACTGGGGAAGCCTCTACGGTTTTTTGGGGGATACTCTCTTGGGTGATTTAATTGGTTTAAGTTCCTTTTTTGAGTTTTTGTGAGTTTCTGTGTCTTTAAGGGATTCTGGTCTTCAATACCAGTACTCCCTACCTGGTTTGCTTGACTTTTGTTTTCATTTTTGAGAATTTACAGAGGTGTACGCGGCCTGTAGTGGGTCTGCAAGCGTACATATGTGCCCTACCTTTAGGCAGCCCGCGTACATACGTTGGTTGTTAAAGTGTCAGTAGTGTGCCTGTATTGAGAAGATCGTTTTCAAAGAAGAGGAAGTCATCCTCTTCCCTGTCAGAAGTCATACTTCTTAGGGGTTTTCGTGATCTAGTCCTGGTCTCTGTTATGATAGTCTGTAGCCTAGGTTTGACTTCAGTATAGCCCTTGCTTATCAAATATTTCATGTGTTTTCTTTATAAGGGTTTTTAGACAAGTTTGTGAGTCTATTATGATCTGCCTGTTTGGTATCGCCAGTGACTCCCTGTGATCTATGATTGGCCAGAAGTCATTTCTTGGTCTTGACTTGTCGTCATTTTTCCCTTTTTTTCTTTAAAAGAAAAGAAAAGAATTCATTTTCAAATTTCTTGTTTTGAAGCATAAAACAATAAAAAAAAAGAGTTCTTCATTTCTTTGTTTGGTAAAAGTAGTTCAGGTTAGTTGCTTCATTTATCAAGGGAAAAGAAAGTTTTTTTAAGTTATTTACTTGAATACTTAGGACATTAAGTAACTCATAGTCGAGCGAAATCGTGTTTTAAGTTTTTATTTTCAAAGATATGAGAAAAGTAGTTAGGAAAAGTTTGGTGAAAGAGTTTAAGTTGGAAAATATTTATTTGTGAAGAAGAAGCAATTTTGTTTTTAGTTTCATTTTATGCTCTTCTCTTTCGTCTCTTAAAAAACATCATTGGTTTCACTTTCGTTCCTTTTGACTTAAGACAACCACTAAAATTAACGCTTAATTAAAAATCATTAGACTTTGTGTTTGTAGGGTTCATCAATTTAGTCTACTCTAGAGCCTTAATTTAGGATTGGAGAGGAAACTCTTCAAGGCTACAAAAACAAACATAAGAGTTTGTGCTATGGAGTCACGTGTGGAAATGTAGCAGAGATAACCCCTCCAAAGGTGGACCAAGCGTAGTGGGGAATGCATATAGAGGGATTATCTTGGGATTTCGTTGATCGCATTTTCCACGGACCTTTTTGGGTCTCGAATCCGTTCGAGGTCCTCAGTCGTCTTTCAGAACACTTGCTTTCGATACCCTTGGTAGGTTTTTGGCTTGATACCCTTCTCATTGCGGTCCACTTGACTCTCGACTGTACCCGCCTAGTGATTATTCGCGTGTTGGAAACCTAGTTGCCTTTTTATTAGTGACTTACACAGGTGACTGTGGGGGTGTACCACGGTACCTAAGGCAGACATCGGGCCACACTTTGAAAATTATACCTGGAGGGTTCTTCCGTATTCGAGTTGCACTTGCACCGGTAAGTTTCTCTAGTGTTGGTTGGTGTAATTGTTATTCCAACTAGCTAGTGATTTGCTTGTCTTATCTCATAGGGACTTTTTCTAGTGTGTCTTGGTTCTTGAATGTTAATAGAGAGCCCTAGTGTGTCATTGATCTTCTCACACAGTGGATGATCAAGAGCTCCACCAGTCATGAAGGCTTCTTTGCCTGCCGCTAATTAATCTGGAGCCACCCCTGCAATCGCTAAGGCGAAGACTAGACCAACAAGGGTATTTTGAGGTGACCAGGTCACAGGAAACTGTGTCCGACCGATCTCCCAGAGGAGAACATTTTATTCCAGAGGAACCAACCATTTCTGACATTGGAGTGGAAGATCTTCATCTGTATAACCCTATGATCACTAATCTATCGGCACCCATCGTCATACAGGTTCACCCTTACGAGTGTCCGGTAATGTCACAAGCATCGATGGAAACAAATGATGCTACTTCTTCAGGGAATTATCATATTCCCTCTATGGTTGTCACTACAAGGGGGTGTTCTGCCTCCTAACCAACTGTCATCGATTCGGACCACTATGGTCTCGACCACCTCTACCTCGGGCAATGGTCTGATTGCGTCTATGACAGCGATCATTTCTCCTTTCACCTAGAGTGTGACAGGCCCTCCGTTCTCATACGGGATTCTTGGCTTCGATACGAACTCAGTCCTTTCCTACTCCACTCTACATACTTTAGGTCTGGGGGTAGGGAGCTCGAATGCTCCTCTACAAGGATCCATGGGGGGCACTTCAACTCCCTATAATTCTTTCCCTTACATAGGGGGTCATATACCTCCTTCGTCCCCTTCACTCGATGATGTTCATCATCACTCCGTCGGGTCGAACGTAAACTATAGTTCGTCTGGAGAAGGTAGTCAAGGACTTCCTTCTTATAGCATGTTAGTAGGTTCAACATCGTTCTCTTTGTTCGACACGTTTGGTAAAAATGCTTTATCGTTAGCTGTCGTCTCGGTCGAGGGCAACCCCGGTTATGGAAAACAAAATCCTATGCAGGGTACTATTCCTGCACAGAAGGAAAACTCAGGAATTCCTTCCTCACAAGGACTGTGGAATCCGTGGCAGGGATCAGTTCCCTTGTCAAGGATGTCGATCAAGGGAAACCCCTTCCATAACCAATGGAACCCCGGGAAAACCTCTGGACCTATGCCCGTCGGATTGGTGGGGTGCAACCTTTCCCAAAATCCTTGGAATGCAACACAAGCCCAACCTTCTACGTCCTATTACAGGAGTCAGTCGATGACATCTCAACAAACGTAGAATCCGTACGCTGGTCATGACCATGGTTTTTACCAGAATCCTGGCTAGCAACCTAACTTTTCCTGGCAACTTGGTGCCAGCCAAACTCCAGGCTCCTTTTTACCTGGTTATAACCAACAACCCAAACTTCCTTTTCTAGCAACTTTGCATTTTCCAAACTTGTCAAGGTTACTAAATGACCCCATCTATCACAATCCGTGTTCGCCTCCTATGCCAACCAAGCTACCTTCGGACATTCCAAAGTTCGAAGCTAAGCCCAATTAAGATTCAAACAATCATGTGACTACCTTCCATATATGGTGCTCGTCCAACTCACTGAGAGACGACTCTGTACAGTTGTGTCTGTTTCAACGCACTCTCATTGGGAGTGCTGTGAAATGGTACATTGAGCTCGACCACTCAAGATACTCTTCCTTCGATGAATTGGCTATGGATTTCTTAAACCATTTTCAATTACCTGTGAGATATGATGTTGGCACCGAATTGTTGGCCAATTTTGAGAAGACAAAGGTGGACCATATCTCCGATCACATCCGAGAATGGAGACGCTGGAAGAGTTTGATAAAAGTACCAATCCCACCAGCATTCTTGCTTGAGTGGTTCCTTAAGTCTTTGGTACCTCAGTTATCCAAAGACGTTGCAATGTCGGGGGTCTTTTCATAAGAAGAAGCGATAATGAGAGATCAACAACTATATTTTATTTACTCTCAGTCTAGTTTACTTTACGAAGTCTTTCCAGATGCACCTCGGTCGATACTTGACAAGACCAGACAAATATCTGGACCACATGCCGATGGTATTGTTGGTTCAGTGCAAACAAATCTCATTAATCAGCTGTCAAATCAAATACAACAATTATCGATACAATAGACAACGACCAGACAGACCACTGGTTCAGCTACTCCCCCTACCCAAATGTTGGATGTACACAGTGTGCAATCGACAAACCCGAAGGCCACCCAGCAGCCTGACGGAAAGAAGAAACAGCGAAAGAAGGGTAAGAGGGGTAAGAAACCCACCAATAATGTTGGCGGGGGAAACACAGAGAGGAAAAATTCGAAGTATTCATGTAACCTTTGCACGGAATATCACCCAACTCACCTATGCCCTCGGCTTGCAGAGGCCCACAAGTTTTTGACACAACATTAGCCTGTTCTGTTAATGAACCCATTTCCACATAGGCAAAATTTAACTCAAGCCTCTTCGAGCGTGGAAGGGGGCATTCAAGGACCCCCTCCGTCTTCGAGTAATCCTTCGTTCGCGAACGTGTATATGATGAAAGGTGATGCCTATATAACGACTAGAGCGCATGACTACGGAATGCCAAAAACCTATGAAAAGGGTAAAGAATCTGAAAACCCACCTCTTCCTCTCCAGATTAATAAGACGTTGGGTGAAACAATGACATGCATCCCAAAAGGTGCATTCAAGAAAGCTTCCCACAATCCAAATGCAACGGTCACCCAAAACTACTTTGTGGTGGAGGATTTGTCTCAAACCCCCTGCGCCATGTCTTCTTTGGAGGTCCTCCAAAGCTTCCCTTCTCAGAGAAAGGATCTATTAGCTTCCTTAGGCTCTGCTGGGACTTGTAATCCAGGAATGATCATGCTTGATACAACCAAATTATAACATCGTCTCCCCTACCACGTGGTGTTTCAGATAGTAGTGGCTTATACCATGAAAACTTTTACTCAGAACATTTTTTGCACGGTGGTTGATGAGGGTACCTCAACATGCGTAATGTCATTGGCATGTTGGAAGGCCATTGGCCAACCCGTTTTGTCTCTGTCACCTACTCTTCTTACTTCTTTCGACGATCATTCATTCTGACCACATGGAATCATCCCCTCTTTCCCCATGCAGTTAAGGGGGAAGACCGTGTGCGTCGAGGTTGAATTGGTCGATGCATCTCTTGACTACAATATTTTTTTAGGAAGGAGTTGGACCTATGTTATGCAAGCAGTGGTCGCTATAGTTTTCCGGGTCTTATTGTTTCCACACGAGGGTCAAATCGTGTCCATTGATCAGTTGTATTTCTCCCATCATAACTCTTCATCAAGGGCATCCACGGTCCTGATGATTGATAACGCGCAGCCCGACATTGTCAATGTAGGGGTTGGTTTGTGCCCACCTTTGATGGGTACTTTTGATTACCCACCCCCAACCGGCAATGTCAATTACATATCGACTGTCCCTGACCAATCTAGGGTTGAAATCTTTCAAGTCTCGTCGTTTCATATGACTTACTTTGATGATCCGTGGACTCTTCCTTCCCCATCAACCACGATGGAAGGAACATGGCACCATGGCATGGCCATGCCTTTATCCGCAGTAGAAGTTGCATACTCTATAGTCCAGCAAGCTTCCACTGACCCCGATCCAACTCCTGCACAGGAGTTAGATCCGTTTCTCAAGCCTATTTGGGCTCTAGGTTCCCTCACCGATACTAATTCTTTAGACTTAGTCTTGACCTCTAATGAGGCGATTATCAAGGCAATGACTAGTCCGAACAGACCTTGGGATGATCTCCATCACAGATCTTATTTCCTCCTAGAGTTAAGAAGAATTGAAGTAGGAGAATTCACCTTGACTATGACTGGAGATAGGTCTTGTCCTATCAATCCTTTGGCGACGCACGCATTTTACGCTGAAGGAAATATGGAAACCGTCGCTAAAACAATACCTATTGATATCTCCAAAACCCCTGGCATTGTCGATAATGTCTTCATCGGAGTAGACTGCTCCCCCGAGGAGATTTGAATCTACACGGATTTATTTAAAGAATTCTACGACGTTTTTGCCTGGGTTTACGAGGAAACGCTAGGCATAGATCTAAGAATCGTTGAACATGAAATCACGACTTATCCTGACTCTAGGCCGATCCGGCAAAAGCTTCGTCCGATTAATCCTAAGAAAGCAACAATTATTAAGGTTCAAGTAGAGAAACTACTCAAAGCAGGTTTTATCTACCCCATCCAATTGACTCAATGGGTGTCAAATCCCATTCCAGTCAACAAAAAAAAAGGTACGATTCATGTATGTACGGAAGTCTATGACTTGAACAAGGCCTATCCAAAGGATAATTTCCCCACACCATTTATTGACCAGATATTCGATGAATATGCAGGTTTCTTTCATGGATGGTTTTTCAGGATACAATCAGATACAGATCAAACCCGAAGACCAACAAAAAACCTCTTTCATCTCTCCATGGGGTACATTCACTTATCAGAAGATGCCTTTTGGTTTGAAAAATGTTGGAGATACTTTTGAGTGGGCCATGTCTTTTGCTTTCCATGATCTCAAACACGTAGTCGAGGCTTATCTTGATGATTTAACATCACGATCCCATAAGAGAGTTGATCGTCCCACACACCTCTTACTTATCTTTGAGCGATGTTGCTACTACCGGATCCGCTTGAATCCAGAAAAATGCAGTTTTTGCATGACGTCAAGTCGTCTGCTAGGTTTCATAGTTTCGACAATAGGGATCATGGTCGATCCTCTCAAGGTTGAGGCAATATTTCAGTTGCCTCCCCCGTGCACAGTCCCTCAACTTCAAAGTTTATAGGGAAAAGAAAACTTTTTACGGTGTTTCATCACAAACTATTCTGAGATCACAAACGGTTTCATGCGTTTACTAAAGAAGGACGATCCTTTTCATTGGGATGAAGCCACTCAATGCTCTTTCGAAGCGTTGAAATGTGCCCTCATGTCCACCCCTCTGCTTCGGCCACCCGATTATAATAAATATTTTGTATTGTACTTGGCTGCGGCAGAGTCAACCATCAGCATGGTCTTGGTTTAGGAGGATGATTTTCTTGAAGAATACGTGATTTATTACCTGAGCCGAGGACTGGTTGGACCAGAACTCAATTATTCCCATGTTGAAAAACTTGCATTGGCAGCAGTGCATGATGTCCAATGGTTTCATCATTATATCTTGTTTCACAAGACCACCGTCATTGTCGTTGTGAATCCATTTCAATATGTGTTGACACTACGTGTAATTGGTGGAAAGATCAGTATATGGATAGTTATCCTCCAAGAATTTGACTTAGATTTTGTTTCGACGAAATCCAAAAATTCGTTGGTCTTTGTGGAACTCATCTCGGAACTTATGGTCGAGTCAGGAGATGTTATGCCCGAAGAGTCGCCTATTAAAGGAGACATGTTTTTTATCATGTCTTCAAACCCCTGGTATGGAGATATACTGGTCTATGTCTAGACTTTGAAGTGTCCCGCCTCTGCTTCTCGTGATGAGCGTCGTCATATATGCCATCGGGCCAAGACCTATCTCATACTCAAGGACACATTTGTATCGTCAAGGAGTAGATTACATCCTTCGTCGGTGTCTCACTCGTGAAGAAGCGGAAATTTTGCTTAACGATTGCCACACTGGAGCATGTGGCGGTCATCTATCTGGATTGGCAACAACCCAAAAGATTCTACGAGCCAGTTACTTTTGGCCGAAATTAATCAAAGATTGTGTTGAATCGGTCAAGAAGTGCCACCCGTGTAAGATCTTCTCTCGGAAGATGAGGGCACACCCCGCTCCCATGTTTCTCGTCATCACAGTTGGTCCCTTCACCAAGTGGGGGATTGATTACACTACATGAAACCCCCCTTCAACAAGGGGGCATTGTTATATCATTGTATAAGTAGACTACTTCACGAAGTGGGTCGAGGTTATGCCAACGTTTAAACATGATGGCGAGACCGCAACTCTCTTTTTGTTTAACCAGATAATAGCAACATTCGGCGTCCCGAGAGAGATTGTCACTGGCCATGGAAGTCACTTTCAAAACAAAATGATGTCCGAGTTAACGTCAATTTTTTGGTTGAGGCAAGAGCATTCATCACCCTACTACCCACAAGCGAATGGTCAGGTGGAAGTTGTGAATAAATATCTTAAGACTATTCTTCAGCGAACGATCAATTTGGCCAAGTCAAATTGGCATTTGATTTTGTACTTGGCATTATGGGCCTACCAAACATCTGTTAATACTGCAACCGGTTTCTCACCTTTTCAACTCGTTTACGGGTTGGAAGCAATTTTTTCAATAGAGTGTCAGATCCCATCTCTAAATTTGGCAGTACAATTACTGCCAGACACTTCACCGCTTGAAGAGCATTTCATATATCTTAAGCAGTGTCAAGATGCCACCTTGGCTAACGAGGCTCACAAACAAAGAGTCAAGTGTTAGTATGATCGGTCCATTTGTCCTCGAATTTTCTCCAAAGGTGACCTTGTCTTGGTCTATGACCAAGATAAGGATCCCTTGGGGGCAGGCAAGTTCAAACCCATGTGGTTTGGACCTTTCATCATGAAGGAGGTACTGAAGAAGGGCGCTTATCGTCTGGTGGACTTTGAGGGAAATGCTTTGGAAAATCCTAGAAATGGGCTTTACCTCAAGAATTATTAATCGTAGGTGGGTCGCCTCGGGTGACTTCTTGTACATATGTATAGTTTTTGTACATTGTTCTTTTAGTTTTTGTCTTTTGGTTTTATGGACGTGTCATTTTTTATGTCATCTTTTCCACTGTGGCAGATGTCAAGTGAATCAGAGGTGTTTGTTGGGTTTGCAGACGACGCTAACTGGCACACTTGGAGACTTGCTTCCGCAGCTTGGGTGATTTTCACACCTCAGGGCTAGTTGCTATCTTCAGGAGGTATCTATTTAGGTGATGCCACAAACAATGTTGTCGAATAGAGCGCAGTTTTAGAGTTTCTTTGTGAAACTTTTTCACATGGTATCTCTCACCTTTGGGTCTACTTAGATGCTCAGCTGGTTGTGTCCCAGTTAAATGGGGTTTACCATGTTTACGATCCTACTCTACACCGGTGATTCCTTAGGGTATGTCTCTTAGAAATAATCTTTGATTACATTATGTATATACATGTTCCTAGAAGATTGAATCAAATCACAGATACTCTAGCTAATCATGTATTAGATTGGCATTTTTCACACATGTAAGAAAAAACACACACACGCACATGTAAATGCATTTGTAAATAAAATGTAATCCATAAGACATAAAAAGATATAAACACACACACACACACACACACATATATATATAAAGTATCAGAGTACATGGGTGGGCGCAAGTGCCTAAAAACATATAGGTCCAGTAAGAGTCACAGGGCTTATGCCCTCCAAAAAAATATATACAAAAGGTGCCCTCGACACGTTAGTCCGGCCTAGCTAAGGGCAGGGCATGTTGGCCCTACCATAGTGAACAACAATGTTTTCCAAACACCGAAAAAGTTGGACCCAGGTCCATGGCACCCCAACTACATGAGGTTGCATCGATGGTGGCAGATCCTCGATCTCTGCCCTTGGGACTGTGCGAGTG
>JZKD02S0034495.1:0-15352 GCA_000966675.3 Picea glauca
ATTCTCTTGTTTCATTTTCTTCTTGGTTTGAAGATTGTGTTGTTGCATCAATAGCTAGGAAGAAGTCTTTTTTCATAAGTTTTTGCATGAAATCTTAGAAAATTCCAAAAGAAAAAGAAGTCTTTCTTGTTGAAAAGTTGTTGGTTTTTGCATTTTTTGTAAAAGTTTTTGTTTCCAAGCATTTCTTGTTCATTTTGCTTCGATTCCTTACACACCATCAGTTTCACCTTCATACCTTGTGATGTAAAAAATCCCATTAAAAGCAACGCTAATTAAAAACTATTAGACTTTTTGTTTGTAGGGTACATACACTAGCTCAGGACTAGGGCCTTGGAATAGGGTGGAGAGTAAATTCTCCAAGGCCACTCAAACCAAACATTGGAGTCTGTCAAAGGGAGTGTAGAAGTTCAGTTACGAAAATTTATCCAGGACCCCCCTCTAACACAGGGGCTAAACACGAGGTCGTGTAAGGAAAGGTAGTGGAGATAACCCCTCCAAAGCTGGACCGAGCGTAGTGGAGAACACATATCGAGGATTTTTTGAGGGATTCCGTCATTTGCATTTGCCACGGAGCTTTGTGGGTCTCGAATCCGTTCGAGACCCTCAGTTGTCTTTCAGACCATTTTCTCTCGATACCCTTGAAAGGTTTCGAGCTTGATACCCTTCTCATTGTGGTCTACCCGACTATTGACTGTGCTCGCCTGGTGACTATTCACGTGTTGGCAAACTAGTTGCCAATCTTTTCTAGGGACATAAAAAGGTGACTGCGGGGGTATACCACGGTACCTAGGACAGACATCGGGCCACGCTTTGCAGAGTATACCCGGAGGGTGCTTCTGTATTCGAGTTTCACTTGCACCGGTAAGTTTCTCTAGTGTTGGTTGTTGTAACTGTTCTTCAAAATAGTTAGTGTTTGCTTGTCTTATCTCATACGGGCTTCTTTTAGTGTGTGTTATTGTTTGTTCATGTATAATACCTTAGCGTGTCGTGAATCTTCTCACACAGTGGAGGATTCAGAGCTTCGCCAGTCACGAAGGCTTCTGGGCCTGCCGTCGGTTATACTGGAGCCACCCCCGCCATCATTGAGGCAGAAGTTAGACCAACAAGGGTCTTTCGAAGCAACCGGGTTACCAACCATTGAGCCCAAACAACACCCAGAGGAATCGACCACCAATCTTGAATTGCTTGAAACCTCAACCACTAATACTTGGCCGCAAGTGATTGTGCCAATTCAATTTTACGAACGCTTGTCAGTGCCTCACATAGCTATGGCAACAAACGTTGTTACTGCCTCTGGGAATTCTTCCATTCCCATCACCGTTGCTACCACAGGAGAAGCTTCTCCTAACTTACCTTTGTCGGCGGTCCAGGCCACCATGGTCTCGGCTGCAACTATGTCGCACAGTGGACCGACCCCATCTATCGCGGCGGCCACACCTTCCTTCACACCTAGTGTGACTGGCCCTCCATTTTCATACGGTATGCCCAGTTCAGGTACAAGTCCTGCACTCACTCACTCCACTTTACAGACTTTGGGTCTGGGGGCAGGGAGCTCTAATGCTCCTCTGCAAGGTCAACTTGGGGGAATTATTGTCCATTTCAATGATTTTCCTTATGCTGGAGGTCATATCTCTCCTTCATCCCCTTCGCTTGGCGGTCTGCATCAGCAGTCCGCTAGGCAGCCTGCACACACAAGTTCATTTGGAGCCGAGAGTCAAGGAACACCTGCGCAAACTTAGTTGGTAGGTTCGTCACCGTTTGTTTGGAACAGGACGTTTGGTAATAACACTTTCGCATCTACTACTTTACCATCTGGGGGCACACCCATTTTTGGACAGTCTACTCCAGCACAGGGTACTATTCCTGTGCTAGGGGCACATATACCAGGACCTTGGAACTCAGGACAAGGATCTGTTCCTTCCTTTGGAATGTTGTTTTGGGGTAATTCTTTCCACAGTCAATGGAACCCTAGACAAACTTCTATACCTCTCCCATCAGGACCGGCATGGGGTAATCCTTCCCAAAGTCCGTCAAACACGATGAATGCCCAACATCCTATGTATTTTATGGGGAATCATCCAATGATGTCTCCTCAGATGAAAAACCCTTATGCTGGTCAGGGCCATGGTTTCTACCAGAACCTGGGCCAGCAGCCAAAATTTTCCTGGCAACCTGGTGCCAGTCAAACTCCAAGACCCTTTTATCCAGGCTATCAGCAGCAACCAAAACTACCATTCTTGGCGACGTTACACTTGTCAGATTTGACACGGTTGTTAAATGATCCTATCTGTCATGATCTGAATTGGCCTCCTATGCCAACGAAGTTTCCTTCGGACACTCCAAAGTTCGAGGCCAAGACTAACAAAGATCCAGGTGATCACGTGACTACTTTCCACCTTTGGTGTTCATCTAACTCACTGAAATATGACTCTGTCTAGTTGCGATTTTTTGAATGCACTCTTATTGGGAGTGCTGCGAAATGGTACATAGAGCTTGATCGTTCACGATACTCTACTTTTGGAAAACTAGCGATGGCCTTCCTTAACCATTTCCAATTACCTGTGAGATACGACGTCAGCAAAGAATTGCTAGCCAATTTCGAGTAGACGATAGCGGACCATATCTCTGACCATATCCGAGAGTGGTGATGCTGAAAGAGTCTAATCAAAGTACCAGTTCCACCAGCATTCCTTCTTGAGTGGTTCCTTAAGTCTTTAGTACCGCAATTATCCAAAGACGTCGCAACTTCTGGGGTTTTCTCCGAAGAAGATGCCATCATGAGGGCTCAACAGTTTGAGCTTATCTATTCTCAGTCTGGTCTATTGTACAACATCCTGTTGGATGCACCACAATCGCTACTAGATAAAACCAGATAGAGAGTCGAACCACATGCCGATGGTATCGTTGGTTCGGCACAAACTAAGCCTACTGAGCAATTGACAAAACAATTGCAACAGTTATCTATACAACACTCAGTGGCCAGCCAGAATACTGCTTTGGCTGCTCCTCCTACCCAAACGTCGAAAGTACACTCCGTACAAATGACTAACCCAAAGGCCACCGAGCAGCCTGAAGGGAAGAAAAAACAACGCAAGAAGGGTAAGGGGGATAAGAAACCCACTGATAATGTTGGCGAGGGCACCATGGAAAAAAGGAAGGCGAGGTATCCGTGCAACTTATGTGCGGAAGACCACCCGACCCATCTATGTCCTCGACTTGCGGAGGCCCAAAATTTTGTCACACAGCAACAGCAAGCCGTGTTGACTAATCCCTTTCAGCATGGACAAAATTTAACTCAAGCCTCTACAAGTGTCGAAGGGGGCAGCTAAGAAAACTTCCCTCCCCCAAACAATTCCTCTTCCACGAATGTATATATGGTTAAAAGTGATGCTTTAATAATGACTAGAGTGCATGACTATAGTAAACCAAGCGCCCCTGAGAAGGGCAAAGAATCCGAGCTCCCATCTCTTCCTCTACAAATCGAGAAGACGTTGGGTGAAACAATGACACGCATTCCAAAAGGTTCGTTTAAGAGAGATTCTCACAATCCAAATGCAAGGGCCACCCAGAATTACTCTGTGGTGGAATATTTATCCCAAACCCCTTGTGCTATGTCCATTTGGAGGTACTCCAAAGTTTCCTCGCTCAGAGGAAAGCCTTGTTGACTTCTTTAGGCTCTACTGAGACTTGTAACTTGGGTACCATCATGTTAGATACGACTGACTTGAAACCTCGTTTGCCTTACCACGTCGCATTTCAGATAGTAGTGGCTCACCCCACGAAACCTTTTATGCGGAATATCTTCCGTACAGTGGTCGACGAGGGCGCTTCGACTTGCATTATGTCGTTAGCATGCTGGAAATCCATTGCTCAGCCTGAGTTGTCTCTGTCACCTACTCTCCTCACTGCGCTCGACAGTCGTTCTTTCCGACCGCATGGCATCATTCCTTCTTTCCCTGTGCAGTTAGGGGGGAAGACCGTGTGCGTCGAAGTAGAGGTAGTCGATGCCCCCATCGACTACAATCTCTTGTTAGGTCATAGTTGGACTTACGCTATGCAAGAAGTAGTCGCTACAATTTTTTGAGTCTTATTGTTTCCACATGAAGGCTGGATAGTGACCATTGATCAGTTGTCCTTCTCTCGACCTGACCCAGCCTTGGGGGCATCCACGGTTCCCATGATAGATAATCCTCAAGCCGGTGTCTTTAACATAGGAGTCGGTTTGTGCCCATATTTGATGGGTACTTTCGATTACCCACCTCCTCATGGCGATGTCAAGTTCATATCGACTCACCACAAGGCTTAGATTTTTCATATTTCGTCGTTCCACATGACTTACTTTCAGGATCCATGGATTCTTCCTTCCCCATCAGCCACGATGGATGAGACAGGGCACGCTGGCATGTCCATGCCCTTGTCGGCCGCTGAAGTAGCGTACTCTTTGGTCCAGCAAGCTTCATCTACTCCCGATCTGACTCTCGCACAATAGTTGGATCCACTTCCAGAGCCTATCTGGGCTGAGGGTTCTCTTTCTACCACCGATTCGTTAGACTTAGTCTTGCCTTCTGACGAAGCTGTAATCCAAGCAATGACTAGTCTAGATGGACCTTGGGAAGATCTTCATCATAGATCATATTTCCTCCCAGAGTTACACCGAATCGAGGCCAGAGAATTCACTATCACCATGACGGGAGATCAGCCATGTCCCATTAACCTCTTAGCTACACAGGAAATTTATGCTGAGGGGAATATGGCGACTATCGCTACCACTATACCTATCAACATCTCCCGAAACCCTAGTGTCGTGGAGAACATTTTCGTCGGAGCAGATTGCTCCCCTGAAGAGGTTCATATTTACATGGATATTTTCAAATAATTCCGCGACGTTTTTGCCTGGTCTTATGAGGAAATGCCAGGCATCAATCCAAAAATAGTTGAACATGAGATCACTACATATCCGGATGCTAAGCCTGTTTGAAAAAAACTTCATCCAGCTAATCTGAGGAAACCAGCAGCCATCAAAGCTGAGGTTGAGAAATTGCTCAAGGCAGGGTTCATTTACCCGATTCATTTGACTCAATGGGTGTCAAACCCTATACCAGTAGATAAAAAACAAGGCACGATTCGTGTATGTACTGATTTTTGTGATTTGAATAAGGCATGTCCAAAAGATAATTATCCAACCCCATTCATCGATTAGATCATTGATGAGTGCGCCGGTTGTGAAGCCTTTTCGTTCATGGATGCTTTTTCAGGCTATAACCAAATCCAAATCAAACCTCAGGACCAGCATAAAATGGCATTCATTTGTCCATGGGGTACATTCGCCTATCGTAAGATGCCTTTTGGTCTCAAGAATGTTGGAGCCACTTTCCAGCGGGCCATGTCTTTTGAGTTTCATGACCTCAAACATATAGTCGAGGCCTATATAGATGATTTAGCATCACGCTCTCGCAAGCGAACAGATCATCCTATGCACCTCCGACTAATCTTCGAACGCTGTCACTACTTCAGGATTCGCTTGAATCCCAACAAGTACAGCTTTTGTGTTACGTCAGGACATTTGTTAGGTTTCATTGTTTCAACAACAGGGATCATGGTAGATCCTCTTAAGGTGGAGGCAATAGTCCAGTTTCCCCCCCCACACACAATCTTGCAACTGCAGAGTCTTCAAGGCAAGGTGAACTTCTTACGATGCTTCATTGCCAACTATGCTGAAATCACGAAGGGATTTATGCATTTACTGAAGAAAGATGTTCCCTTTTTCTAGGAAGAAGCCGCTCAACTCTCTTTCGATGCATTAAAACACGTTCTTACAACCGCACCTCTGCTACAGCCATTGAATTATAACAAGGATTTCCTATTATATCTAGTTGCCGCAGAGTCAACCATAGGCATGGTTTTAGTTCAAGAAGATAATTTGTTTTCTGAATACGTGATCTATAGCGTACTCTTTTCTGAATCATTGAACAACATGAACTCATCTCAAAAAACTTGCGTTGGCAGTAGTTCACGTTGTTCAATGGTTCCATCACTATGTTTTATTTTGCAAGACCACCGTCATTGTCATCGTGAATCCATTCCAGTACATATTGACATGAAGAGTTATCGATGGAAAAATCAGTAGATGGATGGTAATCCTCCAAGAATTTGACTTAGACTTCGTTTCAGCAAAGTCCAAGAAGTCATTGGTCTTCGCAAAACTTATTTCGAAACTTCCAGTTGAGTCAAGTGATGTTGTGCCTGAGGAATCACCTATCCGGGGGGATATCTTTCTGATTGAATCATCAGACCCCTGGTATGAAGATATACTGATCTATCTCCAGACTTTAAAGTGCCCCACCTCTGCTCCTCGTGATGATCGTCGACGGATACGCCATCAGACCAAGAACTATCTCATACTCAATGATACGTTGTATCGGAGAGGTGTAGACTGTATCTTGCGTCGATGTCTCACTCATGAGGAGGCCGTCATAGTGCTCAACAATTGTCATACAGGAGCTTGTGGTGGTCACTTATCTGGGTTGGCAACAACCCAAAATATTTTACGAGCAGGTTACTTCTGGCCCACACTTATGAAAGATTGTATCGAGTCAGTCAAGAAGTGCCATTTGTGCCAAATATTCTCACGGAAGATGAGGGCACATCCAGCTCCTATGTTTCCTGTCATCACAGATAGTCCCTTCAGCAAGTGGGGGATTGATTACACTACATGCAACCCCCTGTCAGCAAGGGGGCACCTCTATATCATCGTGGCTGTCGACTACTTCACTAAGTGGGTCGAAGCCATGCGAACGTTTAAATATGATGGAGAGACTTCAACTCTCTTCTTATTTAACCATATTATAGCACGGTTCGGCGTCCCAAGAGAGATTGTCACTGACCATGGTAGTCACTTTCAGAACCAAATGATGTCCAAGTTAACATCAAAGCTTGGGTTATGGCAAGAACATTCCTCACCTTACTATCCCCAAGCCAATGGGCAGGTGGAAGTTGTTAACAAAACTCTCAATATGATGCTACAACGAACTATCAACTCAGCCAAGTCAAATTGGCATTTGATGTTATACTCGACATTATGGGCTTAACAAACCTCAGTTAAGACTGCAACCGGTTTCTCACCTTTCCAACTCGTTTACGGGCTGGAGGCAGTCTTGCCCATCGAATGTCAAATTCCATCTCTAAAATTGGCAGTACAGTTATTGCCAGACACTTCTCCACTTGAAGAATGGTTAGTACACCTTGAGCAGCTTGATGAACAGCATCGCGATGTGGCCCTGGCCAACGAAGCTCATAAACATAAGTTCAAGTGTCAATATGATAGATCCGTTCATCCTCAAGTTTTCTCTGAGGGCGACCTTGTCCTGGTTTACGACCAAGGTAAGGACCCCCTGGGGGCAGGAAAGTTTAAACCCATCGGGTTCGGACCCTTCATCATTAAAGAGGTTTTAAAAAAGGGTTCTTATCGTCTGGTCGATTTTGAAGGGAATGTTTTGGCAGAGCCTAGAAATGGGCTCTACCTCAAGAAGTATTACTCATAGCATGGTCACTGTGGGTAACTTTTTGTAACATATGTATAGTCTTTGTACTATTACTTTTTTACATTTCTTTTGGGAAAAACGTGTTATGGATGTGTCATTGATGTTATCTTTCATCAATATGGAAGATGTCAAGTGATTCTGAGGTGTTCGTTGGGTTTGCAGACGGTGCTAGTAGACACACACGGAGGCTTGCCTCCGCATCTTGGGTAATCTTTACACCACAGGGTCAGTTGTTATCTTCCGGAGGGATATGCTTAGGTGACACCACAAATAATGTTGTTGATTATAGTGCAGTTATTGAGTTGATTCGTGATGCTTTTTCATTGGGTATCTCTCGTCTCTGGGTCTATCTAGACGCTCAACTGGTTATGTCGCAGCTAAACAGAATATACCGAGTCCACGATCCGAATTTACATCGATGATTCCTTAGGGTACGTCTCTTGGAACGCAACTTTGATTATATTACATATTTTCATGTTCCTAGGAGTCTAAATCAAATCACCCTCAGTCCGCTCAATCTGCCTAAGAACCCTCTCGGCCTCCCCTGCTAAGAGGTTCCCTGCCATTGCTGCTCCCCCAGTGGCGGCAGCTACAGCCTCTGGCCATGCGCGGCGCCTGTTCCGAGCATATCGGCAGGTCGCACGGGTCCCACATCTACATGCAATACAATTTTCACCCATCAAAAACTCTGTTATACAAAAACATGCTATATATATCAAAAAAAAAACATAAAAAATTACATATGCAAACAAAAAAACTAGATAGGTGGAGACTTACCCATCTCCCCTCTCTCCTCACCAAGAGGCACTGGTATCGCTAGACCTCTGGAAAAATCGATCCCTGCATATGGGTAATCCTCAATCGTTGGGATCTGTCGTGATAGCCAGGCAAAAAAGTCATCATTGAAGGCCTCTGTGGTCCTCCCACCACCCTGTCGTGGCAGCAATGCTACCCATCTTCACACTGCGGGGAAAGTAGCCAGATGTCCTCGTACTGTCAGCCGAGGACTGAAACATGGAACTCTCTCAAAGAAAAATGAACATAGGATGGTCCCAAACCCAAAGTTCCTATGTGTCCGTTGTCTGCAAGTTTTCAACCGACCTGTCATGCTTGCTAGTAGTGTAGTACTCCAGTCGAAAATTTGTGCATTCATGCACTGAATTGCATAGTTCATCTGTGCGCGGGAAGCTTGATGCACGGCCGCAGAGCCGATAATCCGCCCGATGAGTGATAAAATGGTCTAGAGGGCGAGGTTGGTAATCCTACTCACAGGAACCAAAGAATATCTCTAATCGGTCCCAACCTCATAGTACTCCTTTACCAATTCCGAGACTTTGCTCAGCCCCGCAGGAAAAGTATGAAAGTTGATGAGTTCCCCTCTCCTCGAGAGGCCCGTCAAAAAGTACATATCCTTGGTGGTGGGCATCAAGGATTTCCCCTCTATCATAAAGGCCTCTGCATCTGGGTGCCAATAATCGACCAAGGCATTCAGTAGCCTGGGTTGAGCATGCATAAATGGACACAGAAAAAACGTTACCAAGCCACACTGCGTCAGTACGGCCATAACGTTTGGATCTGCATCCACTGCCTCATTGGTGGCCTCGTGCTCCCTCTCTCTCCACTGAACATACATCTTGCCAAAAACACAAGGAAAAAAAGGGGGAGTTAAGTCTTCATTCAATCAAAATTTCCACCGCATGGGGTGCACCTGCGTGTTGTCGAGCCGACAGTCGCGGGTACTCATGCTCAGTTTTGGCTCTACGCGCGGGTAGCCGTAGGCTGTCCCTAAATAGCCCGCATTTTCCTAGGGCCGACCTCTTTGAGGTCAACGGCCACCCCCAAAACCAACTTGAATGCAATAAATTGAGTATTGAATTGTAAGATTAGGGAGTTTGTACGTACTTGGTCCAAGCAGAATTTCCTTTCGTCCACTGAAGCTCCCGGAATCACGATCTTTGGCAAAGAGGGTTCTGTTGGCTCTAAAGTCAATTTCCAAATCAGCAATGGTGATAATGAGCTGCCAGCTTCTATTTATAGACTTTTTGGCCTCTTTTTGTCACTTTTTTGGGCCCCTTTATCAGTTTCTTTATACCAAAAACCATTTTGAGTGGTTCAGGAGTTATATGGGAGGGATTTGATTAGGTATTGGGATAATTTTCATTGAGTTTCATAAAATAAAAAATATATATTGGCGGTCCATAAAAAAAAAAATTGCAAATATCAACTTGAGCATATAGGGTAGGATTCCATCCCGACTATTGCATCTCGTTGCCTTTTGTTCTTATGAAATAGGATCGATCCCATCTGGTTGTGACACAGAACCGTTATATCTGCTCTAGAAGTGTCGCAACTTGATGGTAGATCTTACCAAAACATGGATGCCCTATGTAGGTCCTGGTTGCATTATAGTGTCCATGCCATTTCTAAACAACACTGTAGGCTCGGGAGTCCGTATAGTCTTTCCTGAATACGAGTTTGAGCCTCATTCGCATGGGTCTTTTTCACTCTTTGTCTTACCCTCTAGACTCCCAAAACATAACGGGTCTCCTTTTAATCCCTTTTCAGATCCTCTAAACATGAAAAGATTGTTGAGCGATCTTGTGACCCTTCACACTCGTTAAACTAAAATTTGAAGTCACGTCTATCCGGCGGTAGTTTACCCCTTTTCGGTCCATACGGTCAACTGTACGAACAAAGGAATACTCTATTGAATTCCCATTCTTTAGAAGAGTATCCTCAGGTATAATTTTATTCCTTTTTCGGGCTTGAGGGACTAAATTTACGAAAAAGAAACCCCCATGGAGTCCATAGTTAAGCTCTTTTCAGACTCCCTAAAATTGAAAAGATTGTCGAGTGACCTTATTCTTTGACACTCATTAAAATGGTCCAGAAGAACATTCCTGACAGAGTCCATAGTTAAGCTTTTTTCAGAGTCCTTAAAAGTGAAAAAATAGTCGAGTGATCTTGTCCTTTTCACACTCATTAAAATGGTGTTGAATTGACATCTAGTTGGTGCTAGTTTACCCCTTTTTCGAACCGACTAGACTATTGTCGAAAAAGGTACCCCAAGGGAGTTTCCTTTTATGCTTTTTTAGACTCTCTAAACATGAAAAATCACTGAGCTTCCCTTCTTTGGGCTCGTTAAACTTACATCGAAGGATGTTACCATTGTGTGTTCCATCAACTGCATTTGCATCCTTTACCCATCAGCTTAGTAACAATTTGCCTTTGCGTCTTAACACCTTTGGCCACTGGAGGATTTTTCCTGAGTATCATTTCCTAGAACATCAGTCTTGTGCTTGTGCCCTGAGCTTGTATGTTTGTTGTGCTCATTCCTCAATTGTAACGTAATATTCCTTTATTCTTTCAAAATCATCAAAAAGAACAAAAAAAATCCAATATACCCCAAAAAGAGGATGGGAAAAGTATTTTCTTTATTGGCAGCATCATGAGTCGCCCTTGGATAAATCACATTTGTCCGTTTGATTCATCAAACTTTGGGATGTAGTATGACCTTAGGAAGCTTTGCACGCTATATTGAGTTGTGTCCTCCACCGTTTGGTTACTCTTCAAAACATATGGAGAGTTTGCGTTGCCTCCTACTTCGTAGACTTATGATTAACAGATATGTTGCATGAGTCTTATCACTTGTCGTGCTATTGTCCAAGGGAAGTTTTTTACTAAGCCTGAGTCGGCCCCTTTGCAATATGTCTCTTTTCCGCATACCCGACCATCCTGAATGTCCAATCAAGTCTTTTTTCGAAATCACTGAAGCCTTCAGTCCGATCATCAAGATTATCATGTCCATAACCGATGAGACATCGAAGACCTCTAGGTAGTGCAGTTGTACACTCATATTACGCTCCTACCCAAGTTTAGAAGACTTTTAATTTGTTGCTCGAGATCTTAAGTACAGCCATCAGGCCGAATCATCTTCTGGGAGATGGATACTTTTTATGTATACCTTTCTGATTTCGAGATGTATCTCCATTGTGTATTGTTCGTGGCTACTCTTTATAGTTGTTTGACATGGATCTACAGTGTATTTGATTGGTAGCCATGGTTCTATTTTATCCCGAGCATGGGTATGCCCGCCTCGATGAGACATTTGATATTTTTTGCAGACGACACCTCCTGATTCCTGATTCCTGGGCTCACTCATTCAACATATCAGTACAGATTGGTAAAGAATTGGTAATGTATTTCGGCCATCAGATGCTCTTCTGACCTCACACATTAGGGGGCATCTGTTATAACCCTAAAATTGCACCACACATGCTTACCTGGCATCAGGCCAACTCATGTCTCTTCCTTGCCAAAGCCATTCTAAATAAAACCTTGAAAACCCTCTTAAATCAAGTGGCATGCGCCCTAACCCTCTACTACGTGCATTGGAACGCTAGCAGGCCTACTACTGCACGTGTTGGAATGTTGGTTGGCCTACTACAGCCCGCATTTACCTAACAAAGCACAAAAACAGGAAAGTTGCAGACGGAATGAAAAGCTTTGGGTCAGTTAACTGGAACTCCCAACCATGCATGGCCGAGAGTTCGTCCAAAACCCTAGCTCATTCTAGCCTATAAAAGGAGGGGTAGGGGTACTATTTGGAGAGAGGAAAAAGATAGCAAAGAAACTCTGCCCAATTTCCGAATCCATTTTTCCCCAACCCTTTAGCCTTTCCTCAAGCCTAAGAAGAATTCAAGCAAAGCAGTTGGAAGACAAAGAAGAGGAGGAGCCCAGGATTAGGATCGAGGAACGGTGGTCGGTCTCTATCATTATTGTAAGTTGATTCATCTTGAGATTAATAAAAGAATACTTTTCCTGTCCCAATGCACGAGTGATATATATTTTATTTGATTTATGCTTAATCTCTAACCCTTAGGTATAAGAATAGCATGCATGCGTAGTGTTTTGTCTTGATTGTAGGATTGTCTTTGGAAGGAGCAGCGAGAGAAAGAGGATAAAGCGCAACGGAGGATCTACATCAAACATCGATAGAAAAAGGTTAGTAGGTCTTTTCCATGCTTGTGTGTGAAAAAGGGGTTTGAGTGTTGGGGTGATAGGTTAAAATTGTTTTCTTTGAGGTCATGATCTGCGTACAAGTTCATCCCTAGCTTGTTAGTCCGTAGGGTATTATTTCCCAACAACACTACATCTGGGTGAGTTGCTTGTATTGTTGGAGACGTCGCACTACTTAGTTTGTGGAAGTATGTCATGAACCTGTTGAAGTTGAGGCTGTTTAAAAAGATGAGCTACAGGAGAGGAAGGTGTGCAGAAGGAATCTTTGTGCTTTGCTGCAACCTTGTCGGCCTACTTCTATTAGATAGAAGGTGCAGGGGGCGAGACTGTAGTGGTTGTAGTGTCCTTCTGTTTTCCTTTTGAATAGATTGTGAAGAAGCTGAATTTTGCAGTATGAGATACTACCTTACAACACTTTTAGGTGGAACAATAGTTGGAACTACCTGTGGTATTCTGTAGAGATGACCCCCCAAAGTAACAATGACACTACGGGGTTGAGACTCATAAACAACATGGTGCTTCCACATATATGGCTGGCCCAAGAGAACATCACAGACATTTAGTGGGGAAAAATCACATAATACCTCGTCCTTGAAGGGTTGGATGTCGTATGAAAATTGACATTGTTGGCTAACACAGAGATCTCATCCTTGGTGAATCCACCCAGTGTTGTATGGTTGCGGGTGTGGTGTTGTTGAAAATCCCAACTATTTGATGACCTCTACTGAGATGAGGTTCTTCTCGCTTCTTCTATCAACAATAAAATGTAGTGGGGTCCCCTTCACCCACATCCGTGAATGAAAAAGGCACTCCCCCTCTTCGGGATCTGTTGGTTCTTCTCATTGAATTGATGTGGTTGCGAAAATAGCAATGGGGTATGCGTCAATGATCTGTCCTTTACCAGTGTTTTCATAATCGGATTCTGAATTAGGGTTCGGCTCCTTGTCTTTTATCTCAGCCACCAATGACTATTTTTAGCAACATTCATCGGTGTTGTGCCAGGGGATTTTGTGGAAATCGTACCATTTTCCAATGTCCTTCTTTGTCTTCCCATGACCCTTCTTTTCCTGTGTCTTAGACTGGTTTTCAGGAGACTATTTGTTAAGGATGTCTTTGTCATACTTTGGTTGTTGCATATTTACAGATCCAAAATCCCATTTTTTCTAGTGCTTAAATTTCTTCTCGATTTTAACAGCATATCGATAAGCAGCATCGAGTGATGAGATGTCCAAAAAATCCATTTCAGTCTGGATGTATCTGTGTAGAGCCCCAAGGTATTTTAAAACCAAATGTCACTCAGAGTATTTGATACCCAGCTTGGTGTGCAAGGTATGAAATTTATTGGTGAACTCCGGAACTTCTTGGCCCCTCTCTTTCCGTAGTGTGGTCCATCTCATGTACTGGTCCTCATAGTTTCCAATAGGGTAATATTGTTCCTTTACCCCATCCACAAAAAAATCCCAAGTGGGATCGACCCCATACATTTCAGACTCCTTTATGGAACTCTGCTCCCAATAATTTTCCCACCAATGTTTGACATGGGGGAGAGCTTGAAGGAGTGTGAAGGTGATCTTTTCTTTTTCAAAAAATTTCTGAACAGAGAAATAACCTTCTAGCAGATTTAACCATTCGTCTAGGGCTTCTGCATCTATTTGTCCTTCAAATACAGGAATATCAAAATTAACTTGTACCTTGAAAGGCGAGGTGCCTCCAAAGTGGTCGCTTGATGAAGATGCGCCTATTACTATCCGCAGGTGTTGAAGGATGTGGGAAAAATTATCCATTATTTCATCCCTTTGTCGCATGAGAGCTTGCTCAAGCAACAGACTGATAGGATCGTCTGCTCCATCATTTTTCTTTTCTTCTTCCATTGAGGGTTTCTTGGGTGTACAAGAGTGGTTTTCCTCAAGAGAGACAATCTCGAGACCCAACTTTGTTATTGGATAAATCCGTAAGTGCAGACACAAACCAATCTCCCTAGATCCACCTGGATCTAGAACAAAGCAAGACAGAATAATACTCTTTCCCTAGATTTTGACTATTGAATGTACTAGGAGGTAAGAACAAAGGACATACCTTATGATCACTTCCTATGGTCTTTTTTTCTCCTGCTTCACTCCAATGCTCTTGTGTAGTCAAGACCAAGACAACACAAACCAACCAAAGTGAAGAAAGCACAATCTATTCAACAGTCAATCTATGTATATGATCAAGGAGTTATACAGTAAAGTGGAATTAGATTTATGGGAAAGGGACATATTACTGTATCATATTGATGGAAAGTAAAGATTACAACCTAAGCCTTGATGTTGCAAACTTCCTTTCAATGGCCCTTATCTCTGACACACACACTTGCTCACTTGCATGAAGAAGATCAACCACCTTTGATAAACTTGCTGGAGTTCTCTAGCTGTTGTAGCTTCAGTCCTTCACACAGTCTTTCACTAATTCTCCAATAAACTTCTTGTTTTCTTGCTTGCTAACCTTTTCCATGAGAATTCTCTCAATATATAGGAAGAATGAATTATTTACTTGGATAAGAATGATCCCAAAATATCAGGAAATCCAGTACTTAGATAACCATTCAAATGCCATCTCATCCTTCTAGAAGATTCCCTTCGAGAAGATTTGATATTTCACCTTTTTCCCTTATTTAGAAAGTTTTCACACCCTAGCAGTTATACACAGTGTGAACTTCTCGCACCCTGTCTTAAGGTAGCCTGCGAGAATCATACATTCTCGCAGGCAACTATACTAGCAGCCTGCGAACCTTCTTCAAAAATGATATTTTT